>VBSM01000413.1:5025785-5037117 GCA_008086735.1 Cheirogaleus medius
CCCCAAGATCAATTCTTAAGCTGCACAATTATATGGCAAGTCTGCTACAGGCAATAATAAAAATCACAACAATCACAGTAACAGTTAACATTTATTGAATGTTAGGTGCTTTATGTATGTTTCTAACTGTCACACAAAAATCTTAGAAATTATTGCCTCCTTTTCACCAAGGTAAAAATTAAGGGTTAGCAGGCCTAAGTGACTAGCCCAAGTGACTAGATAAAGGGTTCAAATTCAAGTTCTCTGAATTCAGATTCACATTTTTCTACTATATCATGTTAAATAAATAAAGCAGTGAAATAATAAATATTAGTAATGTAGGTCTGTAGTCCCCAACCTGCACAGTACCGGGTCTGTGAGTGACAGCCACTCCCTATCACTCATATCACTGCATAAGCTCCGCCTCCTGTCAGATCGGCAGCGGCATTAGATTCTCATAGGAGCAACTACTGTAAACTGTGCATGTGAAGGATCTAGGTTGCACACTCCTTGTGAGAATCTAATGCCTGAAGATCTGAGGTGGAGCTGAGGCGGTGATGCTAGTGCTGGGGAGCAGCTGCAAATACAGATAATCATTAGCAGAGGGGTTTGACTGCACGATGTATGTAATGTGCTTGAATCATCCCTAAACCATCCCCCACCTCCAGTCCCTGGAAAAATTGTCTTCCATAAAATCAGTCCCTGGTGCCAAAAAGGTTGAGGACTGCTAAGTAGGTAATTGGGAAGGGAATAAGGAAGATCAACACAAGAGGTCAATAGTTTTACACTTGCTTGGTAGATGCTCACACATATATATGATATATACATACATACATGATGATATATATACACACACTCACATGTATGCATGATGATATATACATATACACACATATGATATATGCATATATACTTACATGTATACATGAATAAGACACACATATACATGTTTATACATGTATCACACACATACATATTTATTCATGTATATCTGTAAACATACACACATACATGATTATATATACATATACACTCATATGTATACATGATGATATACACATATACATGATATATACCTATATACACATATACATATTTATATATCTATACATATACACATACATGATGATAGATAAATATACACACATATATACACATACATATACATGATGATATATACATACATACACACATAGTAATACATGATATGTATACACATATTTATACATATATGTTTATACATATACACATGATGATAGATACATATATAGGCACATATATTATACATATATTTCTATACACATACACAAATATACACGTATATATTACAGAGAGAGAAAGAAAAATGAAAAATTAAACTCCCCCTAGAAGTTTACAGTGTAAGAAGAAATGCAGAACATATGTTTGAAATGTTCATCAAAGCTGACACATAGACATATATGTGTGTGTGTGTATACATATACTATATATATATATAGTCTTCAACTATAATTGTCATTAGAGGTGTCATTCTGTATTGTCATCACATGGAAAAGGTGGCTATATTCACCCCTCCCTCACCCACCCTACTCCGCATCTCCATCCTCACTCCATAGCAGAGCTGTTAAAGAAGGTCCTGAGTGGAGGTGTAGGCATTAGGTTGACACATAAGGATAGGCAGAGTTTTTTTTCTGTTTTGCTCAGGAAGAAAACCTGAGGCAACAGGTTTTGAGACCTGGATGTCTCAAAGCAATGTATGGAAAAAATACAAGGGTTAGCTCATCACTGCAGATCTGCCAGGCTAGTCACTGAAGGGAGAAGAAAACAAAAGGAAAATTCAAGTTTCTTCCCTTGCGTTGAAACAAAAGTATTTTTGCAATGTGTTGAGTCAACTGGATGTCATAGAGAATAGATCCTTAAAGCAGGGCTGATCTACCAGGTACCAAGCACCCCTAACACATCTTGTTAGAATAAACTATTTCTTTGCCAACATGATTTTATTCATTTGTTTATGTTATATGTATTATATAAAATATATTATTTATGTCATATTCATTATATTATTCACTCATGGCTTTATTATTTATTCATTCATTTGACAACTATTTATTGAGTGTCCACTTTATGTAAGGTAGCGGAGTGTGTTCACTGATTGTACTTACCCTATCATGGATGTCTATTCTGACATTCCTTGAAGGGAATTCTTTCTCGACAAGACAACCTTTCAAATGTCAAGCGTTGTATTGTGCTAATGGCAGCACAGTCATTTTGAGATTTTAAAACCACTAGTCAAAGGGAAAATTAAAACTTTTCTTCTTAATGAAATTTCTCCTTGGGCCCTTGGGTCCTCAAAAATATCAACATGGTGATTAGAGAGACTGCATATTCTTCCTCAGTAAATGGGACGCTTGTGATAATAATCTGGCTACATAGCCTTTTGTGTCTTTAATATAATACAGTGTTCTATTGTAAGAGAATGTGACTCAGTTTCTCACACTACTTCTAAACAGAAGGCAATCCCAAACCAGGAGCTTCTCTTTGTGTTTTTTGTTTTGTTTTGTTTGTGTGTGTGTGTATGTACATCCAGCATTATAAATTCATAGCTTTCTAAGATGACTCTTGAATAGGAAAATAATTCTGGTACAAATTCTGATATTTTGTTAACAGTCAATTTCAAAGCATCAAGTACACAGGTTAATACAATCCAGAGTGTAATATTAATATTTGCCTCAGCTTCAGAAATGAGTAGTCAAGTAAGAGGAAGTAGAAGGGGAAAAATTGAACTCCCCATTTCTGGAAAGTGTGAATTGTTAGTAGTTGTGTGTCTGTGCTGCTTCAGGTTTGCTTGGAATCAAAATTAACTGACAGGTTCTCCTTACCACGCTATTTGGAGAATTTAAATGTCACCAAAGCTAGAGATCTGGAAATTTCTGTTCTGCAGTTGAGTTCAAAATGACAGCCTGTTCAGGGGTACAAGAGCTAAGATCATCAGTGCTCACCATCATCAGCCTTGACAAAAGTAGTCATTTTGTTTGCTTCTTCTCTTGCTTTAAAACCACTTAGCTGAGCGCCGCTGACAGAACCAGGCATACTTGAAACCGTGGTCATGTATAAAAATATTCCATCTGTAAAATTACATGTTTCATAACTCCCAAGTTAAGGCACTGATGGTAGTGAGTTTTGGGAAGCAGAGAGTGGCAAGGACACCATGCCCTATCCTCTATTACTGAGGGAAAATTATACGTTTTGTATAAATTCAGAGAGTCTGGAAAATACTCTGTTAAGGCATGAGCAAAGTACTACCAAGGAAAATATTTCAATCAGGGAAGCAATTGAAGCAATTCAGAACCATTTTTTAACTGACTGAAAAAGAGATCATCCAAATGGACAGATCTTTGAGAATATTAGAACAGAAGGAGCTTAGAGAGCTCCCTTGCTTTTACAGCTGATGAAATTATGACAGGACAAAGTGTGAGGCTGGATCAAGGGTTGATGCTAGCCTTTGATTTGGGCTGGAATAAACAAATTGCCAGTTTCTTTCTACTAATAAGGTTGCCCTTTTTAAGTTAGAACTTATTGCTATTGTTATAGATTAGAACTGAGTAGGTATAAGATTAAAAGTGGGTATTAGCACCAGAATTTTGAATATTTACTTCAATGCTACAATTTTAAACTTTCTCCATAGAGAAATATTTCCTTTGAAAAAGACACCGAAAGCTTCCCATGACTTGAGTGTGAAAGGCAGAAGGGTCTTTTGTGTGGCAAATCTTCAAGGTTAAGATTGGGAAAGTTCTGATGTGTCCTGAGCAAATTGTTTCCCAAGATGCTGATCAAAAGAACAGTCAGAGATATATTCTGGGAGTTTATTCCAACTCACCTTTCTATAAAAGTTAGAAGGGCCATGGAGAAAAGTTCAGTGTGGCTCTAATTTATGGTCTAGCTCCCCTAACAGTCTGGCAGCTGCTGCCTAGAACCAATCTCGTGCCAGGGTGGGGTCAAACACTAGATGACAGCGCCACTCCTGCAGGGATTCTGGAAGGCCAAGGCTGGTGTGCTGACCCTGCGGCTCCCATGGCCTTTCTGCATTGTGCCGCCCTGCCCAGAGTGACCCCAGGCTGGAACCAGCGTCTCGGGATGAGTAAGCTTGGGATGCCAAGCTGTAGAGACCGTGGCAGTTGCAACCTCCGTCCCGGCCTGTGCCCTGGGATTCAAGAGGGCACTTGGAGCCACGCACAGCAGACTCGGGCAAAACTCAACAAAGGACACTGAGCACTACAAACCCACTGCTCCCTCCCCAAGTTCCCACGACGTCCGCCCGTGAACTAGTGGCGATATTTCCAATTTGCTCCGCTTAGCAAAAGGAGGGCTTTGCTTTGCAGAAACAAAAATCTAGAGGCCATGGACAGGAGAGGGATATTATCCTGACAAAGTTATTTCTAAGGATTTTTGAACGACCTAGTGATGATATACAAAATCGCTTATTTTAAATGAGGACCTCATAGGTGACAGAGAGGAAGGAAACATAAGAAATGAGAATAAAGTCATCAGGACACTGAGAATATATTGAGCTCTAATTTTCTACGAAATTTTATTTTCCTTTGGTACGCTATTCTGATTTTTCAATGGAATAAGACCCCCAAATTAATTTTGTAATAGTTGTTATAATTCTTACCTATAAAAATATTAATAAAGTGAGAAATTAATTTATTTATTCAAGAATATAAATTAATCTGACAGAGAACAGTAGCCAAGGCCTTGTTGGGTGCTTATTGTGTGTATAATCTTCTAGTGGTCATTTATAAGAGCATAGAAATATATTAAATAAAACATTGTCTCTGCCTTCCAGGAGCTAATTATTTTGGGATGAGATAAGACACTTAAAAGAAGATAGAGTAACAATCGGAGGCAGAATTTGATTAAATGCTGAACTGTGGGCAGAGGACCTACATGCTAGAGCAAACACTCAGAGGCAAGAGGTTTAATATGAGTTAGATTTTGCAAGGAAGATAAGAACTAAAGATGCATGAGTATTGGGGAAGAAAGGAAGATGCCATTCAAGGAGAAATGAATGGCTGTCTGGCATGTGTACCCGTTGAGGTCCTTTGGATGATACAGACCACCATCTCTTTCTTCTTTGTTAATGCTCACTGTTCCCAATACCTCTGTTCTCACTTGCTATTGAATCACCTGGGTTCAGGCTTTGTCTCCACGCCTCCCTGACTCTGCTTTTGCTCAGCCCACTAATGGCTTCCATGCTACTAAATCTAAAGGCTAATTCTCACACCTCATCTTACTTCACCTGTCAGCAACATTTAGCACTGTAAATGCTCCCCTCTGCCCAAGGAATAGCCCTTTGTCTAGGTGTCCCTGCAAAGCCACTGATTACTTATTCCCAATCTCCTTTCAGAGCCCTTGTCCTGCCCCTAAGCTTTTAATACTGAAGCATCTCAGGGCTAGATCCTCATTCACCCCAACTCCCTTGGTGACCCCCTTTGCCATAATGATTTTAAATACCACATATGCAGAGATAACTCCCAAATTTATATCCCAAGCCCAGAACACTGTCCCAGACTCTGTACTCACTTATCTAATTACTTTTGGCATCCTTACAGCATACTTCCAAAACTGGACTCCTGATTTTCCCTGCCAAAACTTGCCCCACCCTCAGCCCTCCCATCCTAACTGATGGCTACTCCATGTCCTTGTTACTGAGGCCAACCCTTGGAGTCCTTCCTACTTCTTCTCTCTCCTTTGCCACCTACATCTGGAAATTCTGTTGGCTATTCCTTAAAAGTATTTCCAGTGTCTGACCACATATTGCCACCACCATGACCACCCTCCTGGTTCATACCACCACCGTGTTTCACCTGGTTTATTTCAGTAGCCTCTGAATAATTCCCTGTTTCTGCTATTTCCTGCTAAAAATCTATTCTCACAATGGAAAACAGAGTGATCTTTTTTAATTGAATTTCAGATCGTATCACTTCTCTGCACAAAACACTCTATCGGTTCCCATTTTCACTTAGAGTAAAAGCCAAAACACTGACAATGACCCTCAAGGCCCTTCATAATCCAGGGTGCTATTAACTGGTGGAAATCCCTAGAATTTTCCTGAACACTCACCCTGACCCGGCCACAATGACCTCCTTTCTTTTCTGGAGGACATCAGGGTTGCTTATGCCTTCGAGCCCTTTCCCTCTTTGTTCCCTGTGCCCGGAATGCTCTTCTGCAGGTATCATGTGGCTCACTCCCACCCCTCCCTCAAGATCTTCCTCAAGTGAGTGTGACTCGCCTCAGGGAGTTCTCCTCTGACCACCCTATGTAGGAGGCCAGTGCCTTATCCATTAGGCCACTGGGGCTTCTAAATGACCACCCTATTTAAAATTGCAAACTACCCACCTACTCCCAACACTCACACTTTTACATTGTTCCTTGTCTGTCTGCCTTATAAAATGTGTGTTCCATAATACCCAAGCATCCCTGGCTGTTTTGTGCAGTGATAGAGATGACATAGTATGTCATTGGTAAATATTTGCTGAATGAGTGAACAGAGACTGACTATGGCCCATTTACAGAAAAGAGGATATTATATCAAGTACGTTGGATGGATCGGGGAATCTACAGGAAAGGGAAGAACTAAGTTTTGGGAAGGAGTAGAATCCATCTCCTTAGGTCCCCACCATCAGGCTAAATCATAAGCCCCATCCGCTCAATGTGGAGATTCCAAGAAGAGCTTCTCATTGGCCTAGCTTGGTTACCTGCCCGACTCTTGGCCAGGGGCGGGCCGGGCCATTTGATTGACAGTTCTGTCAAGATTGGCTCAAATAAAGACTAATTCTCCCCTTTAAATTTAGTGTGCTGTTATTAAAGAAGGGAGAATTAATAACGAGCTGGCAAACACAATAGACATCCTGTTCAGGATCATTCCACCCACATGTATTGAGCACTAATTACATTGGGATGCACACAGGCCGTTGCAGGTTAAGGACAGTTATGTAAGTAGTCAGGTATAATAGAACAGGCTAACATCCCAGAGGTTTATACGAAGTGCTGTGGGGATGTAGAAAAGTGAGTGACAGCTTCTGTCTGCAGAGGGAGAAGGAAGTAGGTGAAAGTGTTTAGAGGGCGTGGAGATGTTTTATGAGAGAGGATCTCAGCAATCTCCTCCTTCAGCCTTCTCCCCTGCTACAGATGCTTAGGCAGAGCCTCTTTCATGGCAGTCTGAGGTCATTGCTCCTGTCCCCTTTCTGGAATAGAGGAATATATTCAAGAAACTAGACCGTCAACATCCAGAGATGAACAAAACCACAGGAACTTGTCACTGATCTCACTCCACAAATGAAGTGACCCAAGCAAAGCTTTACAGTAAAGTATGAGTGTGGTGTCCTCAGAGAGTGGTGAAGAAACCAGACCTTCAGCCAAACGAAGGACATGCCCAGTAACTTTAGCAAAGACAGGGAAAGGAAGCAGGAGAGCTGAGTGGTTAAATGAATGGGCAGGCTGGGCTTGAAGCCTCCTGCCCAAGAGTGTTTCTTCACCGCTCTAAGCCTCACCTTTAAAGGGAGAGAATAATGCACCAAGGTTGTAACCTTTATTCAGAAGATTAAATGAGATGGTAAATTATTGTGTGTAGAGCGACTAGCACAGTGCCCCCCACAAAATAAGCAGCTGCTAAATGTTCCTTCTTCCAATGAGTACTTGGCAACCACCTCTGTCCGATACTGTTCTAGGTGCAGCAACAGCAGACAGAAAAAAATCCCTTCTTGCCTGGGGGTTACACCATGGTGGGGAAAGCAGATATTAAATACATATTATGTTTCATAATACACAGGTGGTGATAGGAATCATGAAGAAAAATAAAGCAAAGCAAGAGGAATAGAAAGTAATCAGATAAAAATGAATAGTATTTAATAAAGAGTGGTCAAGGAAGGCCGCTCTGATAATGTGACATTTGAACAGAGACCCAAAGAAGATGTTAATATATGTATATATATGCAATTAGACATGTGTATATGTATGCATATGAAATTAGACATAGGTATATACATGTGTATGCTCTCATGTGTATATACTTATTTATCAATGTAATTGCACTATAGGCTGTGGTTAGAAGTAAGAAAATGAAGAGTTCTGACATTGTCCTGAAAAAAATAAAACTATACAGAATAATTTCATTACTGAGGAAACTCAAATACAGTGCTCCAAACATCACATTCATGTCCATACATTTCAAGCTGTCCACGGTTGTGAAAATGTCAGTGCTGTTGGTGTCTTAGAAATGAGTTTATTATGATTGCGATCTTCCAGTTTTTGTTCAAAATCCTGAAAATTTAACTTGGCCTAGGATTTTTTTGGACTTGAAGGCTTTTTAAACAACATTAAAATGGAATTCAAGGCTTAGTGATATTAAATAGAGCTATAGATTCTTGAAGCTTGATATCCCCCCTATGTTTGTGCTTGAAATAAAAGCCTTTTTTAAGGAACAATTACCTAAAGAATTCAGGAGCATTTCTGTCTTGACTACACCTACGTGCTTGCTATTTTTGGCAAGCTCCCTCCTAGTCAAAGACATAGATTTTAGATTTTGCTTGTCCCTCGTCAAGTTTGTGAGATTTGTCATTTTAATTTTATCTTTGGAGCTGTGTATTTTTCCCCTAAGGTCATTATTCCCCTAAGGGCCTCACCCATGTTAAAAAAAAAAAAAAAGGATAATTATTGGTTAGCATTCACAGTGATGGTTTTAGCCTTTGCTGCAGTATTTCTGAAGTGCTCTGTTATGAGATTATTAAGTCAGTATTTTCTGAGTGTCTCAGAATCGTCATTGAACAAATGTCGAGTGTTTTCTTATGTGAGAGCTGGCAACCATTCCCACTAGCAGCAACTCTTGAGTTTTATTGGGTTATAAAATTTCACAACTGCAAAGCTTTGTATATCATTTTTTCTTTATTTGGATTTGTTATTTTTGTTTTCTGCTTGGGTTTTTTTGAGGAACATTATCTGGCAAGGAACAAGACTTAACTCAATAGGATATTGCAAGATTTCAGTCCTAGTGTTTTATCCTCCACCCTTTTTGTATATTATGTGAACAAAATGAAAATGTGATAAATGATGTCATTCTTTATGCTTCCATTTTTGAAAGGAAATGCAAAATCATAGGGAAATAAAATGTTTATGACCCTCTAGGCTGGAAGAACCCTAGTGCTCCAAACCCTGATTGTATTAATTAAGAAACAAAATTCAAAAAGTCAGAGTGACTTTTTAAAGTTAATTTAGTAGTAGAATCCAGAATTCAGGATTTGTGGTGTTTCAACCATAATACTCTTTTTTCCAAAGGCTATGGAAAAATGTATGGCAGAACCAGCCTTTTCAAGGTATACTCATGTTTCTGTTTTCTTTAATAAAAGTCATCACATTTCCAATGTAACCAATATCACCTTCCCAAACTGCCATAGGGCAGCTAGTAATTTGTGTGAGAATATGAAGTGTGAATTCATGTGAACTAGAAAGAAATTTAATCCAAAAAGCATTTATTGTGTACCAACAAAATGCCAGGCACTGTATTCAGTCCTGGAGCATAAAGAGAAATGAGATAGAATGGGCACAGAGTTTGAAGTCAGAGAGCCTTAGGTTCAAATCCTGGTTCAACCACTTAGCAGCTTTGTGATGTTAGAAAAATATGTTAACCTCTCTGAGCCTCAACTCACTTGGCCTACTTGTGAGGACAAAATGGAACATAATGTTTTATAAAATGCCTAGCACATTTCACACATGGTAGACCCTCAAATGTGAGACCCTCCCTTCTCTGAGTCACAGATTAATCAGTCTGTAAGTAAGAGAGACCAAACTGTGACCAGATGACTATGATACATTGGATGAACATTACAGTGCTAAAGTGCTAAGGGCATCCCTGCTCTATCCTGGAAGGAGGTGCCGGGGAACGCAGAGGAGGTATTGGGATGGGGAAGAAACTTGCCAGGCAGACAGGGCAAGGAGGATAATTCCAAACCAAGGGAACTGCCTACGCAGATCACAAGCCTGACTGTGCTGGGCGTAGGGAGCAGCCCTATCCAGTAGAAATCTACGAAACTTTAAATTTTCTAGCAGCCACATTTGAAAAAGTAAAAAGGAATGGTTGAAATTAATTTCGATACTGTGTTTTATTTAGCCAGATATATATCTAAAATAGTATCATCTCAACTTGTCATCCACATAAAAACTTAGTGAGGTATTTTATGTTGTCCACCATACTAAGTCTTTGAAATCCAATGCGTATTTTCCACTTATAGCACATCTCAACTCGTACTAGCCTCAGTTCAAGTTCTCAGTAGACACACGTGGTGCCTACTCCTTACCTGGAGGCTGCCACACTGGACAGCACAGGTAAAGTAAATGGGGTGTGAATATGAGGACCCCAGGGATTAGAGACGGGAGAACTTAGAGGGGAGGCAGGGACCAGATGACGCAGGGCCTTGCGGGCCGGGTTATGGAAATGGATCCTCCACTGTTAAGTAGGAGAATTATATGACCAGATCTGTATCTGGCACGGAGTTCTCTGGGGTGCTGCAGGGAGGGAGGGGCATCACTCTGGAGGCTGTCACAAAGGAGGTAGACTCTTGCTTCTCAAACTTTACTGTGCATGGGACTAATCTGAGGATCTTGTTAAAAATGCAGATTGTGATTTCTAGGTCTGGAATTGGGCCTGAGATTCTGTGTTTTTAACACACTCCTGGGTGATGCAGATCTGCCGGTCCACGGACCGGACTAAGAGTAGCAAGGATCTAGAATAAAAACTAAGAAATCATTTAAAAGATGATTTTACCTAGAGAGAAGGGAGAAACTCTAGTTAATAATCTCATGGAAAACAAATGACTTGTGTACTTAGCAGCCTAGAACTAAACTGCTCTTGGAGCTGAGCCCGAGTTGAGGTTGCCCTTTCCCCGGTAACTAGCTGTGTCAAGGAAGGATGTGAATGACAAACATTATCTTTTATTTTAATTTTCTGAGACTTTCCAGGAAACTCATTAATTTATATGAAAAAGATAAAGACATTTTGAGCACAAAGTACCAGCGATTTAATGCTCCTGGGGAAGAATTTTTTGTTTCACAAGTGAGTTGGGAACCACAGTACTGTAACAAAATTGCCCATCTAAATGTTGGATGTGTGATTAATAGGTCCTAGTGTTCGTTCAACTCACGTAACACGCATCCAAGTCATGGGAAGTAGAAAAGGACGGGACGGGATAGCAACAGAATCTGAATTTTTCATTGTGCCTATACAGATTATTAAACAATTTGGGAGAGGTCAGTTGATTTATATGAGTACCATCATAGTTTTTGAGGTTTATTTTATTTTATTTTTATTCATCTACTTTTT
>VBSM01000413.1:5037141-5104468 GCA_008086735.1 Cheirogaleus medius
TTTTTTTTTTTTTGGTAATAGAGTGAAAATTTTCTTCAGAGAGAGTTCTTGATAGAATACTGTCTTCCCTTAACCAGAATTTACATTTTTAAAAAATGAATCAGTTACCATTCTTACGATTTAATAAAGACTCCCAAATGATGATTCTTGGCCATTCGGCAAAGTAAGTAAATAATTAATATTTTAAGTTAGAAAAATTCCATCATATACTATGTGTTCCTTTGGAATTTGAACATTTAAACTGGTAGAGTAACTGAAATTTTGCCAAGGCCAACAAAGCTCATTTATTTTTTTTCTCGATTAAGTTGAAAGGACTTGGGAAGAAGGGAAAAGAACAGCATTTGGGGGAGTATAGGGTGTGGAGATGTAATTGCTGTCATTTCCAAATATGCATTTTCTTCTACAATATTTGAGTACCCTCTGACTTAAGTAAGCATGTGCATGCTGTTTGTTTTATAGCAATTATGTATAATGCCTAATTTGAATCAAAACAATTTGGGCAATAAGACATTATATTTTTCCCAGGGCATGCTACTTGGAAGATTGCTTGATGCTCAGACTGTTATGTTGCTATGTATTTCATGAGACCTAGCTCATGAGACACACTTGGAAGCAGCAGTAGTCTCTGTCTTGTCTGTTTACTGAGTAATAGCATGGTTCTCTAATAGTGATGCTATAGCTAGATGGATCTTTAAGATGCTTCTGAAAAATGAATTCTTGAGTTTGCATGCCTTGACTTTCAGACATGTGTTTTTTAACTGATAACTAATTTGACTTCTGATCTTTGATTTCATGGTTAGATTTCCAACATACCTGCTAGGTACTGGCGCCTGGAGTCTCCGTGGACACTTAAGGAGAGAAATGAGGAGAGAGGTGCGGATCGGGGTAAATGAAGGCAGCATCAAATAGAAAAGAACTTTCACTGGGCCTGGTGGCAGGTGAATAGTGGGGCACCCCAAAGCTAGAGTTCGTGGCAAGGTAGAAGCCAATGCAAAAGAAGCAACTGACCTCTATCTTTGCTATTGTGTTCCAGAGGCTGTGCTGGACACTTTTGAAAAATTCCCATGTACTCTGTGCACCAACACCACAGAGCAATTACCGTATTATCACTTCCATTTTACAAAGGAGAAAATTAAGAAGTACTAACAAACTTGCTCAAGGGCACAAAGTGAAAAAACAAGACCTTAGGCTTGGGGTGTCAAATTCCAAAGCCTAAGAAAAAGAGAGAGAGTGAGAGAGAAAGGTGGGGGGGAGAGAGAGATTAATGTAGAACTCCAGTTGGAGAGAAGACACCTGAGGCCTTCCATGAGTAATGGAGATGACTAGTCTAAGGTGTGCACAACAGATGCAGCAGGGCAGATTGATGGGGTGAAAAACCCACTGCAAAGATTGTAGCAGCTGGCTTGCAAGCAGCCAAAGGGCAACCAAGCACTTTCATTGGCCCCAGGAAAAAGATTGTATAACAAACATCAACAACCAAAATACATGCATTCATGGGCTGCATATTGTGTAGTGATTCAAGGGCAAGTACTTTCACTGAGTATTCAGTCTGGTAAACAGTACATTTGTCACCCACTGGGTCCTGCAGTTTGACAACTGCAGCGGCTCTACCTATGGGACATGCAAGTGAAAAGGTAACTCATTTATTACTTTTTTCAACAAAATAATTCTTGAACACCTTCTCCATAATATTTTGGATCTTACAGACTAATATGGAAAGGAAATAAGAATAATAATGCAAGAAAATAATTGCTTTGATGGAGGAGATAGCAAGTGCAGGGGAGTACAGGGGGAAGCATCTGCCAGCCTTACCCCTCCCATGGCAGGTGATCTCCCCAACCTGTCACACCCACCTTTTCTGCAACCCCGCTCTTCCTCATCACACTCCAGCCACGCTGGCTTTTTGGTCTGTCAACACATCAAGTTCATTCTTGCCTTGGGGGCTCTGCACCATCTGTCCCCTCTACTTAGAACACTCCTTGGATGATGGCTGGAGTGGCTCCTTTTGGTCATTTAGTTCTCATCTCAAATGTTGCTTCACCAAAGAGGTAATTTCAAACCACCGTATTTAAAGTTGTCTCCCTTTATCCTAAGACTGTATTACATTTTCATGATACGTAACCACTATTTAACATAATGCCATTTCTATTTGTTCCCATGGTTATTTTCTTGGACTGCCCATCCCTTGCCTTTTCCCAAACACACACACACACACACACACACACACACACACATACACACACACACCCCCTTATGTAAGCTCCAAAAAGGGAGGAACTTTGGTTACTTGCTGTATCCTCAGTGCCTAGTAATGTGCTTAGAACAGACTCACCAGTCAATAAATCGTCATTGAATGAATGAGAAAAGAAGGGAGGAAGGGAGAGAAGGAAAAAGGAGCAAAGGTTTCACGGAAGAAGGCTGGAGATTTGAGCAGGTGTTTGTTGAGTTTGATGAGCAAAGGGAGTGAGCTGTCACATACAATGGATGGCAGTGTCAGAATGGTGTAGGTGAAGGCGAAGTTTGAGAGGTAGAGACTACCACTGCCTGAGATGGCAGGAAAAACCTAAAGAGAGAGGCAGGAAGTGATTTAAGAGTTCAAAGGAGCACTATGATTTAAAACGGTAGTGGACCTTGGAAAGGCATCCCAGACTCAGGCAACAGCCTAGATATCACTACTTAGTTCTTAAGCAAATTTCTTAAGTAAATAAAGCATTGTGGAACAACCAACTTTGAGTAACAAATGACCAATATAAAGTCAGTGCTTAGGTGATGCCACCAATTGTCTACTTGTGGAGGTTTGTCGTAAAGAGCTCATGTCCTGCTTTCTAAGTAGGGGTGTGGTGACCTGTCCTGTGTGCTTTGGATGGTTGCCTCAGAGGCCAGACTGTCACAAAGGAAACTGTTTTTCATGCTGGATTATCTTTCAGAGAATACCTTTTTATTGGCTTTTAATTTTTGCTGCACAATCAGCATGCATACCATGACACAGTGTTTAGAACAGATTCACATGGTTTCAAAACGTAAACAGTTTACAGCCCTTTCCGGAATCTCTGCGGTGGCAGGGAACATACTCTCTCTTCTTTTATTCTAGTTGGTTGTTCTTCCCCCAAAGCCAAATGCCACCAGCTGCACTCAGAAGCATATTCACATTCTTTCTGCTCCGAAGTGCTCTCTTTTCTTTCCTTTGCAAGATTTCCAGGTAGCAAAGGGAAGCAATTCACTGCCTTAAGATTATGTCAAATTGTGAAAAGGCTGAGTGACAACTTCTAAATGTCATATACTTCCATAGTCACTTTTGGGAAAAGCAGTATCTATTTTTTAATTTGACCTTTCTGTAGTGCATGTCTGGTACATGTGATTCACTTCAGTTTCCCCCGAGTCATAAAATTTATGTGAAGATCTTCACCCTGCGGCGTTGCATCATGATCTGTGCATAGGGTGGATGAAAGGTGAGGTCCTGCGTCAAGCCGGGTCACACTGAGTGGTCACACATGAGCTGGGGTCACCCTCATTTGGAGAGAATACACCTTTGCATCTTTTTTTATGTTTAATACCAATGTGATACCACCAAAATAAAAATGTATACATCAGTGAGACACTGCCAGCTTTCAAAGCTAGAGTCAGTTATTAGGTCTTCAAAATTTTAGATTTTTCTCATAATTACTTTTCTCAGTGAAAAAGTACTATGTTGTCTTCCTGCTAAAATAAAAAAAACAATCTCAGAATACCAGTTGCTCCAATGCTTACCAACATTCAGAGTGATTCCACAGGAAATGAAAAAACTAGTTATATTTCTTTTATGTTGGACAAGAGACCCATGAGGAAGGTACCTGCTTCTCCCATCTCAGACATCATTGCTAGAAACTGATGTGTTGCAAATTTCTGATGTATCAATAGTCTTGGGTAGTCCTGGCCAAGCTGTAGAGCCATGTGGTTAGACTTTTATATGATAATCTAGTGTTAATAGTGTTTTCATCATGAGTTATTGTGAACTTAATATGGCCTTGAAAATAATCAAGGAAAGGTGGATTTTTATAGACTTTTTCATAGGCAAATGTTTATCTAAGCAAACAGACATAGAGGAAAGGTAGTTAAAATGAAACTGGTAATAATAACAGTAATGAACTCAGAACTCATGACATTTTTTGCTATAGCATGTCATACTACTTTGCAATTATAAAAAATTTTGACATAAGCATTTATTCTTTCTATCAACACTGTGTCAGAGGTTTTAATTATTCTTATTATTCCCATTTTATGGCTAAAAACATTGATGCCAAAATAAATAAATGACAGACACAAGCCCAGGTCTTCTTCTAGCAAACTCCACATTTATTCCATCACTCCATCGAGAAAGAACAAAGGATAGTCCTATAAGCAAGAAGCAATGGCAAAGAAAATTTTCAAATTCCTTAACTTTACCATCTTCTAGGCTGGATATTTATTCTTTTCTTTGGTTAGAATGAATTTCAGAGGATATAAATCCCTAGAGTTAATTTTTAAAAGGTAGAGGTTATCATTCCATATGTGCAAGAGAAAAATCTCAAAGTCTGGACATTTCACCAAAAGCCTATAACCTGAGAAGACAAAAAGTGAGTAGGCAACACATGCAGGCAGACTAGCCTTATCCTTTTGGTATTTTCTCCCTAATACAAACTTTTTCCAGCCTCAAGTTAAACAGATTGATTTTATGTCTCATCGTATGCCATTGTTTTTTCTCTTAGAGTCAGCAGAGTGATTCCAAATTTTAGCATGTGTAGTTCATTAGAAGAAAGTCGTAAGGAAAACAGTGATTTGTTCCATCTAGAAAATATTAATATTAAGTTAAAAAAGGTTAAAAGTCAATTTTATTAGTTCATTTCCTAGGGACCCTTCAAGCTCTCAGCTTCTAAGTGATGAATTGTGCCAATAAAGTTTTAAGTGTAATACTTTTTAAAATAATCAAGAAGATAGTATAATATACAGTAATTACATACTGAAATTCTTTAGGGCCTTTACTTTTGTATTCAAGATGCTAAATCTAAAATTAGATGTAACAGCACACCTTAAATTAATAGTCTGTATTGGTAAAGTAATTTGGACAAAGATTTAGAGAATGTTAATATATTTTGATAATAGTCTTGAGGAGGGAATGTATAAAAGAGTGAAGACATAGGTACATATGAATCACAGAAAAACACAACCTAATTTGGTGATAAAGCTTGATTACGCATGTTGAATTAGTGATATGGTCAACAGGGCCTCAGTCTGGTCAGCAGTGTGTTGTCACATGCCCTCTTGGACGAGATGTGGGCAGTACTTCACCCAACCGTGTATGGCTTGGCCATCTCATTACCGAAAGTATGTAGGCGAACTAGAACAAGTTCAGAAGGGGCCATGAAAATAATTATAAGAGTTCATGCATAAGAACAAAAATAAAAAAGATCAGAATATTTGTACTGCTTGGCTGATAGCTATGCTGGGATATGGGTGGCAGAAGGAGGAGGAATTAATTGCAAAGAAGGAGCTAAGAAGTCTGAAGTTTAGGAAGGAAGCATTTAGCAGAAACTTGGGATTTTAAAGCTGTAAGGCATCTTAGAGATCATCTGGAGATTTGGTTGGAATTAATGAGGCTAATTCAAGCTGAGGAAATGTGACATAAAAAGCTAGAAAAACTATCTGCAAATAAGACCTATTTAATAAAGCTTTATCGAGCAAAGTAGAAACACTGCCTCAGTTCTTCCCCAATATCTTAGAATCCTAGAGTTTAAGGTCCTTTAGCAACATTTTAGCCAATACCTTTACTTATATGAATTGTGAATTAAGCTCCTGAGAAATTACTGAATAAGCTGTCAGATCCAGTCTTTTGCTATCCTACTTTGCCATTACTTATACCACACTGATAACCTCGTCTGATTCTAATTTATGGAATTACATAGCAAAAGTATAATATCTAGTTTCCGGTGTGATAATTCAACCTCACAGAACCCTTTGAATTTATATACCCTTTAAGTCTTAGGAAAATTGAGCTATATATTATTTTATATAATTAGAGTAAAACTTTATAGCCAGTCATGCCAAAGATGATAGGTAGATCTGGCTTCTATCCATACTCTTTTTTTTTTCCAGCTGAACAACTTATCTATTGAAAAAAATAAATATTTTTAGTACTCATAACTTTGTAGTCCTCATTAGCAATTCACAATAATGTAAAAGAAAAAGAAACAGTCTTAGGAACAAATGGCTACACACAATTATCACTTTTGTGTGCTGGCAAATGGAATATATAATTAAGCTAAAATAGCAGCTGAATAGGAACAAATTAAAACAAGAAAACTGATGTATATACAGGCATCAAAAGAGGAGCAATTACAGATGACCTGCCTGATCAGAGTGATTGTAAGAAATCTGGAACACATTTACTTTATTCCCCTGAATCTAAAATGCCATCAATTGTAGGACATACTATTGTTTTATTTGCCAGCAAAAATGAGAAAACCAATTAAACTATGACATAGTGCTTTTTTATCCTATCAATTGTAAGATGCATTCTCATTTCTTAACTGTTAAAAGGTTTTTTTTTTACGACTGTGCATCTTAGAATCTAGGAAATATTGGAAGCTTAACTACATAGGAATTGATTACCTCTCTAAACTCAATGTTTACCACCTTCCCAATGGAAATCCCCTTGGCATCCAAGATCTTCATCTCTGTCATTTTATTCTGAGAGGACGAATTTTAAAAGTGATCACAAATTTTGAATTTTGTTTTTCTATTTTAAAAGGAAATCAATTCAATTCATTTCCTACTCTTGCATAACAAGGATGGCAAAATAAAACTCTATAGCTTATGTATATGTCTTTCTAGGAAGGAGACACTCTCCATGATCCATGCATATTAAAATACCAGGCTGCCTAACTTTTTCCCTTCCAAAGCTTACGTGTTAAACTGTGATCTGCTGAGGAGCTGCACTGTCTTATCTGTGCACTGCTGAAGCTTGCTTCCATTTGGTCTCATTATTGTGTCACTTCTCTTAAGTGTTCTCCTGTTTGAAAGTTCTATGTGTCAGTCTTCCTGCACTCAATAATTTACAGGATTCTGGCACTTTTGAACCAACCCTGTGAGCTAATCAGAGTGTAAGAGCTGGGAGGAGGCTGTGTTGGGGTTTAGGTGGGTGGTCTGTCTTTTCCACCTCTTCCCCTCCCACCCTTGCCACTGTACCGCTGACTGTGACCAAGTTCGCCACTCTTCATGGGGAAGGAGAAGCAGGCATGCCAGGGAAGATGAGGGAGACTGGAAAATGCTCTACAGCAGACGGGGCCTGCTGAAAGGTATAAGAGAAGGTTAAAGATCTCAAAAAATGTGCTAAAACCATGGCATTCTCAAGCAACTCCGTCTTATACTCAGGAGTGTAAAATATGTTTTAATAAATAGGAAAAATATTACTGTCCATTTATACTAAAAAATTCTAAAAACATCAGAAATACAACTATATTCTCTTCTTCTAAATTCCTCTAAACTGTGCTGTAATCCACAGTTTCTCAAGTTGGCACTATTGACATTTTGGGCAGGGTAATTATTTGGTGGAGGGGCCGTCCTGTGCATTGTAGGCTATTTAACAGCATCACTGGCCTCTACACACTAGATATCAGTAGAAACCTTTTCCCAGTTAGTTGTGACAACCCCAAATCTCTCTAGACATTGGTAAGTGTCCCCAGGAGGCAAAATTGCCCCCAAACACCACCCCATTTGAGAACCTTTGCTCTAATCTCTTCAGAAAGAAAATCTCCAGGGAATGGAACAAAATTCCAAATAGCAACAAATTATCAATTATGCCTCCATGAAAGTCTGAAAAGAGTTCCTTTTTGTAGAATTCGCTAATACCATGCAAAGTGAGAAAAAAAAAACTGGTTAGAGCTGTTATATACTATTCATCTGACCTTAGCATGGCTAAATATGTTGCAGTTTCACTCTATAACAAAGAGATGATCAACACCACCTACACAACGTTATCTGGAACCATCCTGTGGCTGTTAGATTTATTTTGCCTTTTCAGTTTAAAACCAAATGCCCATCGAATTGTCTGCTCATGGAATTATCTAAAAATCCTTATGTGTTTGTCAAAGACAACAACTCTGCATCTTACTCAGTAACTTGTAGGAGGCTCTTTTAGGTGTTGACTTAGTTATATGGCTTTGAAAACTCTTTTGTCACATAGTTTTTCTGAGTTCATCCCATATGCTCTGTCCCGTTTGTTATGGCCCAGGGGGTGATAGCCTCAGAGGAGTGTCGAAGCTTCATGCTTGGATTTGACTGCCTGAAAGGGAGCAGTTCACTGAAATCAGATTCATCTGTGAAAGCAGACGGTTGGTCCCATTACAGAATGATTCTTTGATGCATAAAATAATGCATTATAGGAATTTTATTAAATACTATTTTATCAAATAATTTTGTCAAACTTTTAGTAGACATCAGTTGAGCATACGAGTTTATTACATGTGTGAAAATAAATACCCTCCCAAAAATGGACAAGAATTGGGCCGGGCGCGGTGGCTCACGCCTGTAATCCTAGCACTCTGGGAGGCCGAGGCGGGTGGATAGCTCAAGGTCAGGAGTTCGAAACCAGCCTGACCAGGAGCGAGACCCCGTCTCTAAAAAAAAAAAAAGGACAAGAATTAATCTGTATTCTAATGTAGATCTAAATGTATTCAAAAAAATTTATTCTAATGGTTATAATAAATAAATGGAATAAATAAATAAATATTTATTCTAATGGTTACCACTACAAAACTGTACAAGAATAGCAATCACTACTTCATAAGCTATTCAGAACCTCACCTTTCTTTCATCCTCAATATATGTGTTGCAAAGGAATTTTCCTTTCTGGCTATATGTGGGTTGTTTGGGATTTGGCTTTTTAACATTTTTTGGTAAAAAATCTATCAAGTTATCTTGTTAGCTAAGTTAGAAATTCTTATCACGAAGGAAATGACTCATCAGTGCTCATGAAAATATCACACTTGGGATTCGTCAATTAACACATTGTATGGAATTTAACAATACATTTTTAGGTGCCAAACTCTAACATCTCTTTAAAATAAATCTCTTCTTAAGTAATCTGGTTTACTTGAGGTCATAGTGCCTCAAATAACTGTCAGTCACCTATTGTACTTTTCTAGAAGCACGAGACATTTGTCTACCATTAAATTCTGTGTCACATTCTCCCAGTATCAAGCAACCCTCATCGGCATTCAGCAATTTCCACTTAGTCACCTCCCTTTTGTACCTCAATCCCTGATGTCTGCCCCACACTACTCCTGGAATGACATTCGCTGAAAGACACCAGTGACTTACTAATGGTTAAGATGAATAACCTCTTAATTGTTTATGCTCAAATTTTTAGTAGCATTTGCCACTTGTTGATTATAACTTCCATCATGAAATTTTCATGCTTCGGTGTCATAATGCTTCATTCTTTTCATTCTCCTACTTCACAAATCCCCATTTCCCAGTCTCCTATCCCTTCCTACTAAATATATCTCAATATTCTGTGTTTGATCCAAGTCTCCCTTTCCACTCTCTTTCCTCTCCAGTCCCAAGGCTTTAATACCTGCCTCCAAAATATACACCTGTGAGCTCCCCATCTGCATTTCATAACCTAGGTGGGGCTCTATTTTCAACACCAGTATAAGTCAGTCACCAGCCTCTCACTTGAATATGTTCCCTTTCCTTCTATTCTAGTCTCGTGACATCAGCACCAACTTTGTCATCATGCAGACTTTAAATCTAAAAGAAAGCCTTCATTTCTCTTTTTCTCTCCTACCACATTTTGTATCAGTTTCAAATCATAAAGGAGGTGCTTTTGTGACATCGCTGATATCTCATCCCTTCATTTTCTGTCACAGAATCCTAGCCGAGACCCCTGTTCCCTCTCTTATGGACTAAGCACCCCCTTGATTTTCTCCTTTTAATCTGTCCTACAAGTTGTTGCTGGGAGCTTATCTCTTTATAAACAACGGCTCTTTCCAAAGAAATGGCTGTGTTTTTCACATGCTCAGAAGCCTTTGGTGATCCCACAGAACATTCAATGCTTTCTACTTTCTGACCCCAACCTGCCTAGATCTACTGTGGCCCATATTGAAGCACACCCAGACTGCTTACCATTCCATGAATATAACCCCGCCTGTGCCACACTGTGTTTCTGCACGCACTGTGGCTCTCAAAGTGTTGTCCCAGGACCAGCAGCATCAGTAGTGCCTGAGAACTTGTTAGAAATGCAAATACTTGGGGCAAGCTCAGACCTGCTGCATCAGAAACTCCAGAAGGTGAGGCCCAGCAATCTGTGTTAGAACAAGCCAGGTGTTTCTGAAGGATGCTGACATTTGCAAACATGGAAGGCCTTTTCCTATTCTCCCTGCTCAAAAAAAAAAAAAAAAAAAAAAAAAAAAAAAAGAATTGAAAGCAATGAATAAAACTTTCCTAATTTGTGAGTGATGTAATTCATCAGAATCTGGAAAGTTAACAGGAGAAATGAAATAGCACTTACAATTTGGCACAATGGCTTTATTCTTCTAATAATTTATAGATGAATAAATAATATAAGTTGACTCTCTCGTATCACATACTTATTCAGTTGTAGGATGCCTGTCTGATACTGTGGTAGTTGCTCCAGATCATTTTGACTATCTGATTGCTGAAAAAAATTTCTACCATACACTAGGATCACACACATAGGAAGTTGCGCTTTTAGAATGTGCCTTATTTCATGTGAACTCATGACTACTGTTGCTTTTTGCACAATTGGTTTTAGTGATAGAGTGTCCAGAGGCAAAGAAGAAAGTTCAGAGAGGTCTGAAGTTTAACTATTGAAATCATACATCTAAATTCACTCGATCACCCTCTGTCTGTGATTTGAACTCTTATTCCATGTTGCACTATTAATTTTTATCGATTCGTTTAAGATATTATTCAGTTATAAGACTAAGTGACTATGCATGTATATTTAGTATAAAATAATAGTCACAAGCCAGATTTCGTCAGGCAGGGAGCAAAATTTGGTGAAAAAGAGCAGAAGAAAGAAAGGCAGGAAAGAGTAGGGTCTGGTGGCATCACATGGGCAGTGGTAACCAACCCACAATTTCCAATGTAGCCATAAACTTCCAAAAACTTTAATTCGTTTCTTCATTTCATTGAATTAGCAATTAAAGTAGTGCTAATTCGCTCTTCCATGATTAACAAAAAAGAATTTAAGGTAATGTTTTCTAAGTTAGGAAGGCATAGAGCATATACTCTGTATCAAGCACTTCAAAAAATGGCACTCTTCAGACTTCCCAGAAGGGAGACACAGCTTCCCCATCTGGCAAGGAAGATGCTCAGCCCAGGGGAAGTTAAGACATCCAAGGGTCTACAGGCTGCCCCAATTAAACTCTCCCAGACTTCAGCCTAAACACTACTCTGGTCCCCTTCAATGATTAATTCAATGGTGTTCAACATTTCTGTGTTTGCAGCCCTTTTGAATTGTTGGCAGTACATTTGTAGTAATTCGGAGACTCAAAAAACTCAAGTCAGCACTAACCAGAGTAGCACCCTTCTCTAGTAACCAGCAGCATGGTGTCTATGCAAGCATCCTCAGCTCTCTACTTTTATTCATGAGTTACTCCCCTCTGTGTCATGTGGATAATGAGGAGAGCTGTTTGTGACTCCCATTGCACTTACAGATTCAGGAGGTTAGTTTCTCATGGTTCCAATGATGGGATTTTTCTTTGATGTAGCTTGAAATTAGCTCCACAGGTCACTGTCCACTGTGCTGCAGATCCTCTCAACTCAGCACCACACCCCACAGTGTGTGAGTATTTTGTTGTGGTGTATTCACTTATAATAAAAATAAACATTAGGCCAGATTATCCCAGCGCTTTGGGAGGCTGGGGCAGGAGGATCACTTGAGGCTGGGAGTTTAAGACCAGCCTGGGCAACATAACAAGACCCCATCTCTACAACAGATTATAAAAAAGTGACTGGGTGTGGTGGTATGCAGCTGTAGTCCCAGCTACTTGGGAGTCTGAGGCAGGAGGATGGCTTAAAGCTCAGGAGTTGGAGGCTGCAGTGAGCTATGTTTGTGCCACTGCACTCCAGCCTTACAGTGAGAGCCTGTCTCTAATAAAATAAAATAAGCTTTACACAGCGATAAATTCTAGCACTATAAATGTGATAGAATTGCTTTACATTGAGGACTCTGGAAGACATCATCTCATCTCTTTTGAATGTCTATGTGATGGAATATAGAGGTTTGGTTTGTTTATAATAATAATGTGGCTAGCAGAGAATTTAAAATGATGCTAACTGGATTTCTTTTAAGAGACGGGCTCTTTCTATGTTGTCCAGGCTGGCCTTGAACTCCTGGGCTCAAGCAATCCTCCCATCTCAGCCTCCTGAGTAGCCAGGATTATAGGCGTATGCCACCGCACCTGGCTATAATTGGATTTTTTAAGTCTTTTTTTTTTAAAGAATATAACTTCTGCCATTCCTAGCATGTCTTAATAATAGAACATTATCTTTTATACAATATTATTTAGTGAAACAATGTATTTTTTTTATAAAACAGATCTGCATTATACATTTTCACTGCTAATAGCTGTAAATTCAATCTTTAGGATGATTAAAATATTTTACATTAAAATCCCTGGGCAAAATGACTATCCTTAAAAAACACAGCCAGAAGGACATATATTTTCAGAATTGTGAATTTGTTTGCATGATAGCTGCATTACAAATCTGGAGTTTTTAATCTAGCAATCAGATGACAAGTTGAGCAATTACCATTCCATGCTTAACTATTTTTATTATGACTTTTTTCTTCAAAGCAGCTGTTGTGGTTAACAACACAAAGATTCTTATTTCTTCTTTCCATGCTACAGTATTTTGGCAAACAAATCTCTGTTTCCCAAAACATAAAGAGTCTGATTCTGAAAGACGATGTTGTAACACATGTGTGCTTTCATAGATTTTTTTTCAGTGCTTAATTATCTTGTAGAGATGGGCTGTTTTTTTTTTTAATCTCACACAGTGCTTAATACAGAGTGGGTACCAAATGAGTAGTTCTTAAATGGATGAGTAAATGAATATTATTTGGATTATTTAATCATATCTTTCTAAGAAGGATTTTTTTGTGTCTGTGATAGCAACTGGAAAAGAAAAAGCAAAATATTTATTGATCCCATTTTCTTTTCTTCCCTAACAGGCTGATGGCATTGAAGAGGTAGATAGTGTTTCTTTGGAGAATTTCAAACCAAGAGGGATGCTAGTGTACATTGGCAAGTTTGATTCTCCCTGTTAATTATTGTGTCAACCCAAGGAAATAGAATGACCCAAGAAAGACAGGATCAAGAGTGGGTAGAGAGATGCTGCCGATCAGTGCTGATTTCAGATATTTTAGTTTGTCAGGAGACTGGGTTGGAACAGAGGCATGGGAAATTCTTACAAAGAGCAGACAGGAACTCTGATAAAAAAACAAAACAAAACAAAAAAACCTCAGACTACTCAATCTACCCAATGAATCCATCTTAAAATGTTCTTTCTGTATAAATCTTAACTAATGATCACAAGCATAGCTTGTTGCTTCCTCTAGTCCTAGGTCTTGAACTTTCGTACGTCTATTCTAGTCCTTCTTACCCCAACATCCCAGTAACCTGTGATAGCTTTAAAGACTGAAGTCCTGTTTTAATAATCTAATCGTTGTGTCTGCTGTGTCTGGCATAAGGTCGTTGCCCAATGAAGTTTGTTGAATTTAATTTGGGGAGGGTAAAGGTCTCAGATACTGACACCTCAGCCTTGGTTATTTTAAGCATATTTACAGTCTACAAGTATAATCCAGAGGTTGAATTTTCCATTTAGGCTGCAGGACCATTTTCATGATTCTAATTTGTTTGGTTTTAATTTATACATGAGGCTATGTTGGAAACAGGGATAACAACGCAGAACTTTGCCCGTCTTGTTTCTAGGATTTTTTTCTTGTTTTCTCTAACACATCTCAAAGTAGAGTTCACTGTCAAGTCCTGACCCACCTAATGAGTCAAGATATTCGTGACAAGCAGGTAACTTTTCCATTATCTCTTTGTGTTTAAAAAAGTATTTTGTCACCCACATAGTTCTAAATATGACATTAATATGATTCATTGTAATCACATGAGCAGAAAGCAGTTTTTGGAGAACTAATTACTAATCTATACAACAGAATTCTTTATCAGTTTCTTAAATTTTATTCAGTCTTTGGTCACTATTATTCGGTCTTTGGGCACATTTAAAAGTATATTTTTTAACTTTTAAAAAGTTAATGGAGAATAAATTTTTATACTATTTCAGGAGGGCTATTGATCAATGCAAAAGTAATTTGTATTCACTTTGTTACAGCAATTCCACTCATAAAAATTTATTCTACTAAAATAATTATATAATAATAGATGCTGAAGAATTTGACAACAAAAATTTTATGGAATTGGATAATTAAAAGGAAAAATTACAAGCCATCATAATCTACAAGAAACTGCATAAAACTCTGATCAAAAAAACCCTCAAACTACTCAGTCTACCCAATGAATCCATCTTAAAATGTTCTTTCTTTATAAACCTTCACTAATGATCACAGGCATAGCTTGCTGCTTCCTCTAGTTCCTAGGTCTTGAACTTTCTTACAAATATCAAGAAAGATATTTGAAATGACATAGAAAGATTTTCTGAGGTAGGCAAGGTTAAAAAATCAGGTTTTAAAACTAGATGAATACCCCATTTTTAGAAAATAATACCTCGACAGGAAAAAGAGAAAGTATTTGTCAGTGTTGTTGCCACATTTCTAGGTGATAAAATGGTAGTAATTTCTACTGTCTTATTTTTAGCTATCATATTTTCTAACTTTCTACAGTGAACACGGATTCCTTTGGCAATAAGGAAAATAAAAGCTATTGTTGATGTTTACATAGATGCTTTCACTATGACACTGAAAGAAGCCAACTGCCCTAGTGTAGAAATATCAGATACTCCACACCTAGCCCACGCCTGTGCCCAGGGCAGACATCACTCATCAATCCTAGCACACTGCCATGGAGGCCTTGCTGAAACCTCAATTATTCTCAGCACAATGTTCTTGGCAGCCATTATCAATTCATCCAAGTTGGCATGACAAATGAAAACTATTTGCCAACTCTGCTCTACCAAAAAACAAAACAAAGCAAAACAAAACAAAACTCTTTCCCCAGGAACTTAGATTTAAGTATCTTGCATTCAGCTTTTCACATGACAGTGTTTTAATTTCTCCATTTATAAAAGCTTCTCTTTACTTCCAGGGAATGGTATGTTCACTAATAAATAGTAGATGTGAACACAGATGTCTTTCTTGGAGAACAAAATGATGCTTTAAGTAAGCTTTATAGTTCAATTGTTCTTAAAAGATCTGATACAGATAGGCCTATGGATTAGACCTTTCCCTCTATCCAAAACATAGGTAAATTATATTAAAATTTGTCTTTTTGGATAGCAAAACTTATGATGGCTTTTATTCTTTTAACGTTTAAAATTTAAAATATTTCTTATCATCTTGTAAAGTCCAAAGCTTCCCACTTGGAAGGAAAGTATCTAGGATTCTGATAATAGAAGATGAAAATATGGAATAAATGGTCTGACTACACTTACAATCTGTGTTGAGACAGCCTTCTTTCATTGCCTAGATAGTCGCATTTCCTTCTCAAGGAGTCTTTTAAGTCTTATACATATTACGCTTTGGTGGGTATGGAACAGAACTTATCAAACAAAACCTACATGGTTTTAAAATGGAATGTTCCCTTCAGATTATTTCTCTCTTCATAAGGTATACAAATTTCAAAATTAGGTATTTTTGAATTCATTTTTTCTTACCGATAATAAATAAAGGGGCCAAAATTGCTCCCTGCTTCATGCTAATTTATTCTCGTTCCTGCACTGTGGTTTGTGTTTTTTTCCCCCTAAAATAATTCATGTTGCTCTTCCTGAAGACTAGATCTACCCCCTCCACATCTCCTGGCACCTATAAAAATGCTGTCTTTGAATTGCATGGAAGGCAGAATTTATGTGAATCTCTTTCAAGAGTCAAGATGCAGAGATGCACCCAGGTTCTCTCCATATTTGGGATTTCTGGTAAAGATCCCTGGGAGGTCTCAGCAGCTGCACGATGAGAAGGCTGTTCTTTCTGCTAGGAGGTGACAATGGCCTATGTTCTAGCAGCTTCTCCACGGAAGGTGACCAAGCAGTAACTGCGTGGAGCACCCTGCTCATAGCCCAGGACCGTTGACTCTGCTTCTTTCACCAAATGCATCTTCCTTCTCTACCACCAACGACCTCCTTGCTACCTCCTATCTTTCTTCCTTCTGCTTGCCGCCTTGTTTGTCTGGGCGTCTTTGCTCCCGTACTGCTGCTCTATTGCATGTGGCCTCTCCCTGTGTGTCCCACATTCCCACTCTTCAAGAAAGAGCACGCTTGGCCATCCAATCACCCGCTAGTGTCAGGGAGAGCACCCCAGGAAGCAGTTGGCTTCTTAGGCTGCTGTCCAATTTAAAATTGGCTGCTCTGTGTCATTTGTCCATCCTCATTCCTCTTCGGTGTTTCTTTGCCTCAGAAATGGCTGTGGATTTGCCTCAGCTGTGGCTGTGGACTCAGCAGGTGCCCTGAGGACTTCTTCCCCAGCATGTCCAGTACAAGATTGATGTCCTAGATTGTTTTGTGAGCTTTAAGGTGACAAGGGACTTAGCATGATACAGGAAGATGCTTTGATAGCTCATTTTATTGTCGTAGATCACATAAAGGAGTTTCAGAAATCATAGGAGGAAGGGGTATAACAGATGGAAGAAAATGTTGAAAAATGTAGTGGATTACAATTTGCCTGGTCACATAAACCTTCAAAATAAATGCAGTTGAGATTGGACAAGAGGTAGCACTGGGTTTAAAACCATTACATAAAATGCATCCCTGATTACATAAGGCTGCACTAGAGAATATGGTTTCTTTGCTGAAAAAAAGCTGGTAGGTTTTAATAATTTGACTTGTTGTTGAAAGAATACAGTTTTCTTAGTGGAAATGCTCTATATCTTTACATCAGTGGTGGCTACAAGGGTATTTACAAATGCAAAATCATTGAATTGTTCACTTCAGATTAGTGTACTTGATGTATTTTATGTTCACTATCCTTCAGTTTAGAAGGATATGGCATGCTTTCTTTTTTACTTTCTATTTCAATCTTGACTAAATCTTCTCCAATTTAAGGCTTCTAGCCTAAATATTCGTACATCTCATGTATATTGCTTCCTCGTCCAATTATTCTAGCCCACACGGATCAGCTCCTCTGAAGCAGGTCTGGTCGGGTCTGTCTTCACCAGGTGTATTGTTTAAGTTAACACACGTGTTCTGTCTCTTACTGCCTGCTAGGCAGCAGGCTTCCTGAAGGCATGCACTAGGTCCTCTATTCTGCCTGTGTGTCTCCTTGGCAGTTGTCACAGCACTCAGCTCCTAGCGGGGTGTCCTTACAGACATAATGAGTCAGAGACTGTCAGAACTGCAGGAAGTCCTGGAGATCCTTGGCTTCTTGTTTCTGAAAGAGGAAGTTGATCCACAGCGTGCCTTGGGAAGAGACAAGCAAGTGCTAATTTTTTCTATTGAGGTGAAAGGCACATAACATAAAATTAACCATTTAAAACTGTACAGTTCAATAGCATTTAGTCCATTCTCAATATTGTACAACCACCACCTTTGTCTAGCTCCAAAATATTTTCATCATCCCAGAAGAAAACCTCATACCCATTAAGCAGTCTCTTCCTGTCCTCCCCTCACTCACTCCAGCCCCTGACAATTACCAGTCTGCTGTCGTCGCTGTGGATTTACCTGTTCTGGATATTTTATATGATGGATTCATACAACATGTGACCTGTGTCTGGTTTCTGTCACTTAGCATAACGTTTTCTAGGTTCATCCACATTGTAGCATGTATCCATGCTTCACGTTTCTTTATGGCTAAAGTGCTAACATTTTTCAGCACTAACAAAGCACAAGGTACGGTGATATTTTGCATGTGTGCTCTCATGGAGACCTTGTAACAGCCCTAAGATATAGGAATTATTATGCCTATTTTTACAGATCTGAAAAACTAAGGAAAAGTAAAGCGTCTAGTACAAGCTTATAAAGCAAACAAACCATTCAGCAAGGTCTAGGATCCAAATTCCTGACCCCAAGTCCAGTGTTCCTGCACTACATCGAGTTGTTCTCTTGTAAATCCTCAGTGTCCATAGCTCTTCCAGCCCCGTGACCTGTGAGATCCTGACTTCATATCTACATCTTTTTCCCCAGTCCCTGCTGGACATTAGTGATTCGGGCATGACATTTTAGAAGGGGCCAAACAGACCCTTGCTCATGTGTTAGTCTCAAAACAGATACTTAAAACATTGCAGAGATTTCTGTTGCACTTCAGTGGGGTATAATTGGAATTTCATCAAATTGAAGCCTGTAAGCTATTTTCTTTCACTGTTGGGTGATCCTCGGAGAAGAAGGCCTCTTCAGTCTCTGTTGAAACTGCTGGGGAGAGAGGTGTCTTGCATATGCATGAACACCACTGAGCCAGCCACAGCAGAGGTGGATTTTAATAATTAATTCATTAGGCCAATTTATTTCTCTAATTGGTTGCAAAGCTTTGTCAACCAGGAGACAGTAAAAACAATTAAAATTTTTAAAAACTTGGAATGGAGTTTGGGTATTAAGGATGCACAGAGAGATGAAAAACAGACAAGAGGCACTAATTATTTCTTCAATAAGTGTTTAAATATTTACAAATGGCAGTTCAGTGGAATTCATTTTTATTTTTATAGATGTGTGTTGTCTCTATTTATGCTAAGATATTGGTTCCACACACAAGTTCTGAGAACCCGTTTAGAGTTGAAGGATCTCATTCTTAACCCTGAGTTCATGAACCAGCTTCAGGGGGATCTATTAATGCCTTGAAATCACCTGGAAAATGTTACATGTGTGTGCATTTTTCTAAGATGAGGGTGCAGAGCTTTTGCCAGATTCTCATGATTTAGGAACCATCACTCCACAGCGTTCCCTCCAATTCTCTGTGTCATCAACAGACAACAGTCTAATGGTCTAAGGACATTAACTCCCTCTTCAATTTGAGAAGGAGCATCTACAGTGTGTGAGGGGACTTCTGCCATCCCAAGGTCCCTTGTGGCCAACCAGCCCCTTAGCAGGGGCTCAGGACCCTTCTTGGAAAGGTCACTCTTCAGTTTCCACCTGTCCCTCTCTTACCAGTAAATCAAAGTGCACAACCAAAGTGCACAACAGCAAAAACCGTGAGCAGCTAGAAGGCGGCCAACACTAGGGGCAGGTCAGCCCCTGGAGCAAGCGCTCTAGAGGTGCAGAAGAAGAAAATCCACAGAGCCTCGACATGCCAAGTGCAGTCCATGGACCAGCAGCATCAGCATCCCCTGGGAGCTTGTTAGAAACACAGAATCTCAGGCCCCCACCCTGTACCTTCTGAATCAGGATCTGCATTTTAGCAAGATGCCCAGGGGATTTATAAATTCATTAGAATTTGAGAAGCATTGGTTCAGTGGATGCTGTTCTGAGCACCACAATTCATTCTATTCATTCTCAGCCCAGCTTCTTCTCTTCTGTCTCCCAAATGAAGCCACATCCTTCCTCCATCTCCATCCTGACTCTCGCTGCTCAGTGTCAGGTGGAATTTCTGTAGTTCTCTCATGTCCCCTAAGGAGGCAGCAGTTTCTAGTGCATGTTTCCTGTTGTGCTCCTGTGATCTGAGCTCCAGCCGGTGTCTGGAGTACAAACTCCTCTGACTGCACTGTCTTGATGATGCTGTGATACGGGGACAGGAAGGAATCAGATCGGGGTTCCCCAGTCACCTTCCTCATGAGCCATACAGTCATGAGCAAGTCACTGCCTCCGGTGCCTCCATTTCCCCATCTTCATAGGGTGGTGGCAAAGATTAAACAAAGATATTTATGAAACGTACTTTGTTCCCAGAACACACTAGAGGTTCCAAAATGTCTCTCGGCCATTACAATTATTCCATAAAGGCCACAGACGCTCTCCAGAAAGGACACTGAATTGGAATATAGCGAATCTGCTCTTCTTATACCCGATCAGGCTTTGCCCAGTTTTGTGTGAACTTGAGTAAGTCCCTTCCCCCAGTTTTCTGACCTATAAAGTGAGGCTTTGACCACACAGCTGTCTGAGGTCCTTTCTGACTCTGTCCCGGTATGCACTGCCTCCCAGAGGAAAGCCGTCACCCACCAGATGTTCTACAAATGGTGAAAAAAGCTACACTCTGTAGAATTAGTCTAACATTTCAAGGAGATCTCTCGAGACAAATATATTTTAATTGTTCCACTTCCATGAACATTAATCTCCATCCATTAGCAATTCTGAGTTGCTGTGACTTCTTTACACAACCCAGAGACCAAATCCTTGGTCCTTTGTGAGATATCGTCCATTAAGCTTGCCTCAAAACACAACACGCTTCAAGCGAATTGAGCCCGGTTGCAAATTCCTCTGTGACAAGATGAAAAGATTGATTTTGAGCTTCAGTACTTTGTGTTTATCCATCGTGGTGCCAACTGTCATTGTAATGATACAGTCTCCCATGCAGACAATTAAAAATCATGCTCAAAGAAGCTATTCTAATTGCTTTGCTTTGAATTACAATTCAATGTAGAAACAACCCCTGTGCAATAAAGAGGGGCCAACCATGCTTTGTGTGCAGTTTCAGAAAATTTTTAACAACTTGTGGATGTGGCTTTTTCTCTCCAAAACATTCAAGGAGCCTCCTACAAAGAGAAGAAATACAAAGAAAGGTTTTGCCAGTGCCTGTATTTTTATTCCCTCTATTTCTAGACCCCGGGTTTGGCCCTCCCTGCTCCCACTTTTGCTCCCCAAGATTCTGGTCTCTTTGACAGCCTCACACTTTGGAATTTTCTCTGCTTGCTTCTCCCTACACCAAACTGACCCGCTTTGATTGTTCCCTCCGAAGCCACATCACTGCTACTAAACAGCAAATGTGACAAATCAATCAGTTCCCAAACATTCAGCAGTTGCTAATGAAGCAACTCTTACTTTTTGTGCTTTAGCAATGGAAAAGGAAAAAAATAAGCATCCTCCCTTTTTATCGAGTGTGGGTTAGCGGGGGTGTGGGGGTGGCCGAGGCGAGGAAGTGATACAAAAGCAGCTACTTAACGCCTTCACTTTCTCCAAAGTTAAGTCAAATTCGTGAAATCCCAGCTCACGCGGAAAACAGGGGCCAAATACAGTTTCTCCAGGGAAAGTAGTAAAAGAAGGACCTGCTTACCTGCCCTTCAGTTATTTTTTTTTCTTCTCTCTATGTAAACCCTTTGTCTTTTTTTCCATCCTGCTTGCTTCCATTACTTAACTGAATGCAAAACAGTACATAGAGCCTTTCCACAAGAAATAAAGGTTTTGATGTCAGTTTCTTTCTCCTGGTGTATGTCCATCTTCTAGGGTAGCAAGACAGGTTGTGCAGGCCTGTGCTCAGTTTCCCAGGGAGAGAATCAGTTTCCAAAGGGCAGGATCCCTCCAATACAGACAAGACAAAAGGAAGTTGACTCGGCACACCTCTTCAGCCTCGTGGGTGGACCTTATTGGATATGTGAACAACAGTTGTACCTTAATATTATTAGATTCTGGAACTTTCCATGAATGCTACCTTAAATGCTCAACTCAGAATTGAAACTATGTAAAAGGTTCTTAATTTAGAGGTTCGTGAACATTGGTATTAACATAAAGAAGCTGTCAGCTTATCTCCCTGATATACTTAATGATACCTGATATATTCAAAAGAGATTTGAACCACTTACTCTCTTATGGGAGATCTTTTATCAGATCCATTCTTTTTGAGTTTCAAAGAATGGATGTCTTCTCTTAAACATTTTATCCCTCTCTCAATTTGAAATTCTCTTTAAGGTAAATTCGGTTATTCCCTTTAGTCTTTTAGACGTATGTAATTAAACTCTGTGGGTGTGTATCTTGAGTTTCATGTCAGGGAGAGATAAAGCCTGATTAGGTTCGTTCCTCAGGGGAAAAATCATTACCCTGATACATGGTGCTTTTTGTTCCTGAGAGCCTTGCATTATATTACATCATCGTTTGGAGACATTTGTCAGTGTGTCATTGTCCAGCGAAATAACAGCTTACACCTTTCTTCTCTCCTCACGACTTTAGAGTATCATACAGTTTTTTAGAAGTGGTAAATCTTGGTTTTGTCTACAAGAAGAACAATAGCCACAACCTAGAAGATAGGCTGTGATTTTTTTCTTTTGTTTTTAAAAATCTTCGCTATCCCAGTATCAAGCTAGGGTGGTCAGAAGGATGTGTTGACAAGTGTTTTTAGAAGATCCATTTTATGAAAGACGACCAAATAATCAGGACAATATTTAGATTGGAGCAGGATGTGCAATGAAATTATGGCTTGTCTTAACTGGGAGTGTCCCTACTGGGGTTAGCCACAAAGAAAGAAGAAACCACTTTGCAAACCCAGAAGGTTACTCATAATTTATATTGCAGAAAGGAGAGCAAGAAGAAATAGTGCTCTGTGTCTGTATGTGTGTGTGTGTGCATGTGTGTTTGTCTATGTGTGTGCATGTAAGTACAGGATTGTTATGGTGGCAGTATGTCTTCTTTGATTGGCAGGGAAGTAGGATTAGGGTAAGACTTGTGTAATGGCCTAAAGATGATGATTATTCGTAAACCTTTACCTATTTTGGTGTTTTTAGCAGGTGGTTGAAGAATTGACTCTTTTACAAGGGGGACTTTAACTAAGGAAACAATGACAGAAGGCAAAATTATGAAGCAGGTGAAATTTATCATCACATCCTATGTCTCCCTTTTCTGGAAACTTTTACTCTTCTCTGTACCCCTTCCAGACTTTTCCAGCCATCAAAACCCAGGAAAGTGGTTATAAACTTAGGCATAGCAATAATAAATGGCTTGGAGGCCATAAATTATAGTGGTTAGGAGTCAGAAAGACCTGAGATTGAATCCTGGCTCTGCCATATACTGTAGGACCTAGGACAGGTTTATCTTTCTAAGCCTCAAGTTTCTTAAACTGGAAAATGGGAAGAATAAAACCGTCTTAGTGCTATTGCTCCGATTGAGTGAGACAAGGCGTCTAAGACACTGAGCACAGTAGCTGGGATATAGTAACTGCATAATAAATGATAACTTTTGTTATCCCACTCCCTGAGTGGGAGAAGAAGTCTTGAATCTCTGGAATTTTTGTAACAGTAAGTTGGAAGATGTTAGTTATATTTTTCAGGAAAGATGAGTACTGAAATCATCCCACCCTCTGTATATTATATAGGTTCACCACCAATGAAAGACAAATGTTTACTTTTAAATTATTCTTCTTTTGGGGGACTGAGGGGCATATCAGGTAGTGTTTGCTATGGAAAAAACCACCCCAAATGTTAGCCTAAACAACATTCATTATTTCTCAGGACTCTGTGACTTGGCTGGGGGCTTCTTCTAGTCTGGGCCAGCCCCACTGAGGCTGGACAGTCAGAAGTGGCCTCACTCACAGGTCTGGGGTGTCAGCTGGGGCGACTGAGATGGCTGGGCTAACTGGGGCCTGCATCCAAGTAGCCTTTCATCATCCAGGGGCTGGCCTGGGCTTGTTCAAATGGTGGCAAAAGAGTTCCCAGCAGTTTCAGAGGGCAAACTCCAACAAGTAAGCACATTTCAAGCCTCTGTTTGCTAATTAGCTAACGTAAGTCACATGACAAACCCAGATTCACGGGAGCGGAGAAGTAGACTCCACAGTCAGGCTGCAAAGAACCTGTGCCTGCTCAAAACCTACACTATGAGGATTTTTAGGTTGGCCAGCCCTTCTAATCTCCATACACAGCTATAAAAAGAATTCTTTAGAATATTCTCCAGTGAGTCAACAGCTTTGTCCCAATAAAGAAAGCAAAAATCTTTAGGAAAAAGTGCAAAACTTCTTAGAATACAGAGTCATTATCTGCATCTAATTCTTGGCCTCTCAACCACTGCCAACGTAGGTATAAAACTTCCAAGGTGATTGTAGCCCAAACAGATTGGTCCAGAACTCTCTGTACAAGTCAGCCTCTCTACGATTTGGAAATCTGTGGAGCAGTTCTGCATTTCCATGTTAATTCAAGAAAATGCAGGCAATAGGAAATGCCAGAAATGTCTTTGCAGGAGACACTAGCTGGAACAAAAGCACAGAGTTTGGAAAACATTTGAAGTAAACAAAATAACACTGCAGCTGCACCTTTTGCAACTTCTCAGCCAAAACACCAAATCATGGTGATGTGAAGACTAGTAAAATACATTCATTGGGCATGCCGCTAAAAAACCTTGGTGTCTTCAAACTTATCAATGTGTCTTGTCTGCTGCTCTATTTGCATACCACGATGCTGTTCTTTTCTTAATTATATGGATTTTTTTTTAATTATATGGATTTTTATAGGTCTTTTTTGGCTCATCATTTAATATCCTACAGTGACAATAAGAGAAGGGACATTGTGTTTGTGTCATGTGAATGGGAAATTCTCTGCAGATACAATTTATTGCTATATTTTCTGCAAACAAAATATTCTGTGGAGCTCCTCGGTTTGCTCTCTTGCTCTGCAGTGGCTCTTGTGGTGAACACGAGAGCACTTAAAACAGCTGGTCTTTGGGTCTCGCACATGTTTCAACCACTCAGGACTGTGTATTTGATGTAGGTGGTAACTTCTTGCAATAAGGTAGGAGTCAAGAAAAAACTTGGGGTCCAATTCCCAATCACCCTTTATTATTCATGAATTTGGGCAATATAAACAACTTCACTGTGTCTCCATTTCTTCTTCTATAAAATGGAAATATAAATTCCTGTCTGTTCCAAGCAGTATTGTTTTGAGGATCGAATGAAATCATGTATGAGAAAGTGATTTGTAAATTTACAAAATCTATATAGAGATGGCATTATTTTGTCTTTATAATTGTTAGCTTCCAAAGGGAACGTGTCTATCATCACTCAAACCGGTAAGGGACTCAGGTCTGTTCCACTGCTTTGAGATCAGGATAAATATTAATAATTAATCTATCCTCAAGTGGGGAGCAGGAAAGCCATTTCCACAGGTCAGGTGTCCTCAATTCCAGCTCCATCATCATCCTCCTTCTAGCGTATTCTTGGAGATTATCAAGGTGCCAGAACTTTCATTTATTTAGAGATGAATTATCTAAGGCATGACTTCCTTTCTGCTGCTGCCTAAATTTATAGCAATTCATTTCTTAGGTAATATTTATGAGTACTTGATTCAGGCATGGGAGAGAAAGTAAAAGCTGAGAACTTAAATAGTTGAGGAAATGGAGTGGGGGTTAGTATTTCATACCAGTATAAATCACCTATTATCTCCCTAACCTCTGTGACATATATATTGAGTTGTTCAATCTGTCGTACACCATCAGCAAACAGCAAACAAGTCTTTTTTATGTGTCTAAGGACAATGAAAACTTGTTTAAGAGCAAAGAAATGCTTTATATGATATGCTCCTACTCCTCACTTGTCTATTTTTCCTCCCCTCCATTCCTTTCCCTACTTTTTCCTCTCACCTCTTTTATCTTTGAGTTTCTTGTCTTTACAGAAGGGTTACTCAACAGGGAGATGTACAAAGGCACAGCTTCCACTTTGGCCAGAGTAAATGGAAATTAATAGGAAGTCAGAGAGCTAAACATTTAATTTAAAATGTGAATTCTTTATATTTTCAGACTTAAAAATATATTCCAGTGGACCTGTCCTGATTAAGAATAGAAACTGAGATGCTAAGATATGAGAACTATCTGTACAAACTCTCTCTTAAAAAAAAAAACATTATCATCACAAAAAACCAAGCCCCGTGCCTCAAATGGAAGAAATATACAAAAGGAAACCTGCCCTATCTGTTGTTGAGAAATGATAATAATGCCTTTCTTCTGTTTGTTGCTTTCACCTTTCAGACCACTTCCAGATATTTTTTTACTTGAAAATCTGGTACAGAGATCTACGATTTTCAGGAAAGACTTTTAATTTATGAGCACTTAGGTAGGCTGGACACTCAATCTTCTGAGGTCTACCAATGTGGTTATTCGGTGTGGTTGTGTCTTGGATACTCAGAGAAAGAGGTCACGTGTCTGAGAAGGTGTGCATCAATGGACGTGGCTTCGATCCTAAACCACAGGCCCCAAACCCCAAGACTCTTCTTACCTCTAAGTGTCCTGGACTCCTGCCTGTTGTCAATCATTTAGTCTTTCAATGACTGTGTGTAAATGGAGGTGACCCACAGGATATTTTATGAAAAAAAAAAAATTAAGGTGTTTTTCTTTTTTATGGTAATACCTGTCGTTTATTGACTGCTTATTCTGTGCCAGGATATTGGGTTAAATACTTTATTAATATTTTTGTCAACTTTTAAAACATTCCTAGATATTATTAGCACATTGGATTTATTATACAAATAGACAGTGGAGGTTAAATAAGTTGCCAAAATTCCCAAAAGCAGGTCCAGAGGTGAGCCCAGATCTGTGAGCCAATGACTTTAGGGAGAGGGTTTGACTGTCTTTGTAAATATTTTTTGGTATTCTGAAAATTCCTTGCAAGGAAACTTTGGAGAAAGTCATTTTAATTGTAAGCCCCATGAGGAGACCATAGTTGGGATACATCCCCCAGCCTCAAGACAAGTAAGAGAAGCTTTAAGAAAAGCCACAAGGAAAGTATGATACCTGTCCTTTGGCTCTTGGAGAATGCCCTGGGCTGCCGTATGGCATGGGTTTCCAAAATATACAGGACAAGAACCTGGCTACAGAAGCAGAACAGAGGTCTGTGGTTTTGGAAGTGGACTGCTATGGACTAAAGGTCAGAGGTGTGTTTTTCCAGTGTAAGGGATGTGGGCAGAGAGAGAAAACCGGCCCCAGAGCTGTCCTAAATGGACTTTGCCATAGAGAGCCCCGCAGAGGGGCAGTGAGACCCCAACAGAGAGAACCTGTGTGACAACAGACTTCTGAGAACCAGAGACCTAAGGGAAGCTTCAAGGAGACAACCAGACTCCCTAGTTAGGAAGCCACAAGGGAGACATACCAGTGGAGTGGGGATGGGGGCCAGCCTGGGGCTAGAGGCCTCCAGAGAGTGAACTTTCAGTGTCTGCCGAGGCAAGGCCGGCTCATGACAGTATGAGCAACAAAGACATTTCCTGCTCCCCATCTCCCTTCTCCTCCCCTGATTTCCCAGGCCTTGGAGGAGCCCGAGCACCCAGTGAGTGTATGGCTGAGTGAACGGCTGGCAGGAGGGAGGGGCAGAGGCGTGTCAGGGGAGAACACTCATGGCCCGGCTCCCTTCCCCAGGGGAGGCTTCTCACCTGAAGCAGGCCAAACCCAGAGCTCTAACTTCGGGTCACACTCAATGTGTGAACAACAAACCAGACTGGACATGGAACATAATAATTATTGAATTGAGGTGGTGTTGAGGTCAAAATTGAGAAAAGGATTTTTGTTGTGCTGAGTTACCTCTGAGAAGGTAGGCGAGCCTAAGGCCATAGAGAAGGTTTGCAAGAGAGGTTATGGGAGCAAAAATGCCTTTGAGTTTACTCTTCAAGTCCTCCTTTAACAATAACATTAGGATCAGGGAGAGTAGTGGCTTAGCAGTAACAACAAGTAAACTTCATGGTGCCTTGTTCCTAGATTTACTGGGCACTATTGTGGTAGTGGGAAACTTTGGCTTCCCACTAGAGAAGAGTTATTAATACAAACCAAGGCGAAACTACAAAAAGTAACTATCCGCAGACATCGCCTAACTGTGGGGGCTCTGTCATCACCCACCACTCACATAACCTTGGGCAGGTCACTTACGTCTTTGTGCTTAGATCCCTACATCTGCAGAGTGGGAGGGATAATGTCACCTTTTCATATGATTTTGGAAGGAGAGTAAATAAATTAACATATTTAAAGTGTCTAGAAGAATAAATGACACATGGGATCACTTAATGTGGTATTTAAGATGAACTTTATTAAAATCAACACAGTGCATCCAAGTCAATTTGAAAGCATCTAGTCAATAAATGAACAGTGAGTTTAAAAACAATAAAATATAAGAAATATTCTAATAGTTCAAAAACCAATAAGATTTATGGAATTTTTTGAGTGAATGAAAAATAAAAAACTTAAGTGTTTTTTTTTTCCTATACTTTCTTGGTTACTATGTGTACAGCAAACCCATATCCATACTTGGACAGATATGTCCCATGGTTTCTGTGTCAATTGGAGATCCGTATGCAATGTGAAAGTCCTGGAAGCGAATGACCCTCTTCCATGTTCAGAACACAGTGTCGTGTTGCATGATGCTAACTGATTTTTATGAAACCCCTTTGTCAATGGGAGCTTCAGGTTTATTCTCTATTTTGATTCCATCTGTGGTTTGGTCTGTTTTTATAACAAGGCAGAAGTCATTTCCTGCCATTTTACAAGCTTCTATCTAGTGTTCATTCATTACATCCATTTTCTTTCCTTATTTTACAAACAAATACAGGCTAAAATTCCTGAACTAGTGGGGTCATTTGCTGCAACATTGGAATGTGATCACAGATTGATTTGAAGCGTTTCTGAATTACATGATTTTCCTTCCAAGGATAGGAAAATTCTATCGCCTGTTTGAGGTTCCTAATGGGATTATACATCTGCGTACTATGAAAGAAGAGAGAGGCCATATAAATGCTTTTCATTCTCAATCTACCTCTCTGAAAGAAGACTTAAGGATGGAATTCAAAAAGTTTAGAAGGGGTAGTAGCAAAAGGCATGGAGGCTGGAAAAGAAGGAGATTGTGTCATTGTATTTCCTAGCTCCATTTTTATTGCACACTTACTCCCTTCTGGACCATGTCATAATGGGATCTATTAACATACTTGAGGCCTGAAGTTTCAGAAGATTAACATTAATATTAGTAGTTCTGACTGTACGTTTCAGTCTAGCACATAGTATAGTGGTGAAGAGCAGGGTTCTGTCACCAAAAGACATCAGAGCCCCATCCTCCCTTGCCAACACAACGACCTCAGGCAGGTGACTCGTGTTCTCTGTGCTTGAGTTTCCACATCTGTAAAATCAATGGAAAAAAATTAATATATCATATATTTAAAGTGCTTAGAAGAGTGAGAGGCACATGGGTGGCACTTAATAAATCTTAGCTCTTCTTATTTCTTTCATTTCTTTGCTCTGATTTCTGAACAAAAAGATTACTACTTACTTAGTGTTGTTTCTCCATGTTGTTTGGAAACCTACTGGCAGATTACAAGTGGAAGAGAATATGTTGAAAAAAATCTAAGTTTGTATTAATACAGCCTATTTGTATTTTTAAGGTCATGTGCTGGTAGTGATAAAGCCCATTATTCTTGTTTTTATATTTGGATTGTAGAACGTGTATCTGGGAGAGTAAATCTCAAAGGCCTGTATCCTCCCTCCTTCCTCTCCCAGTCATTTCCTGCTACCTCATTCTCCTCTACAATTTTCTTTCTAGAGTTTCTTTCTGTCTCCTTTGCTCCTTCCTCATCAGCAGTTCCTTTGCATGTTAGGCTGTATCTTTCTCATCTGCTACAGCACTGCCTTTCCTATCTTCATCTTGTTATGAAATTCAAGTTTTCTGGCCAGATGGGGTGGCTCACACCTGTAATCCTAGCACTCTGGGAGGCTGAGTTGGGAGGATCGCTGGAGGTCAGGAGTTCAAGACCAGCCTGAGCAAGAGCGAGACCCCGTCTCTACTAAATTAAAAAAAAAAAAAATTCAAGTTTGGTAACTTGAATTTTCACTTCACTCACTTTCACTCACTTCACTTCACTTCCTTCACTCTTGATAACCTCTCCATTCACAAGGAGGTAAACATTAAAAGTAATATATGAAAAGAAAAGAAAAAGAAAAAAAAATTTCGGAGGAGACTTTGCATAACTGCATGTGTTTTTTTCTAGATTAAAGTTTTGTTTGAACTCTAATAATTTTAATAGATTGGGAGTGTTTCTGAGTATGGTTATGTGCATTCACATAGGCTGCAAGTTTCTGTAGAGTGAAAGTAATTTCTCCACATGGCTAAGTCCAAAAATGGAAACAGTTCACTGATCGACTTAGAAACCAGAAAGTCAATGGAGTGTGCATGTGTTACAATATTTCCATTTATGTATTTTCCATTTTTTTTTCTAGAAAGGAATTGAGTAGCTTACAAGGGCATATGCCCTTCCATAAGATAATGTGAATTTAAAGTTGTGCCCACTTCCCCCCCAAAAAAGAAAACAAGAAAACATTTTTTAAAAGATTTGTGAGCAAAGTAGACCTAGGGAGACTAAACATGTATACCACAATGACACAAATGCCTTTTCTCAATGAGGTAAGATAGTTGGCTAGAAAAATGGAAAACTTGATCAAATTTGGTAACAATTCTCAATATTTTCCCCACTTCAACTTATAGGGCAAATGACTTTTTTTTATTATTATTATTTTTAGATTTTAGAATATTATGGGGGTATGAACATTTTGGTTACAGATTTTGCCTTTGCACCACCCAAGTCAGAGCTACAATTGTGCCCATCCCCGAGACAGTGTGCTCCACACCCATTAGTTGTGAATTTACCCATCCTCTTCACCCCCCTCCCACCCACCCAGCACGTGATGAATATTACTTCTGTGTGTGCACAAGTGGAAGTATTGATCAGTTAGTACCAATTTAATGGTGAGTACATGTGGTGGAAAATTCTCGTGATACTTCACTGCAAAGAATGAGCTATAGCTTCATCCAGGATAATACAAGAGATGCTAGTTCATCATTGTTTTTATGGCTGAGTAGTACTCCATGGTATACACATACCACAGTTTATTAATCAACTCATGTATTGGGGACAAATGACTTTTACCTGTGAGACATACTCCTCTGTGGGGAACCAGCTGTAGCCAGTTTGCTATTTATTATTCCATCTTTCTGCCACTCAAGAAGAAAGCATATGCGAATTCAAACTACTATGACATTGTTACAGAGTGTCCTTGGATTTTCTCTAATTTATTTATTAAGTTTGTAATTTAAAAACTTCATTACTTTAATATTAATAATAAAAATCACTTGCAATACATCTTAATATATTGTGCTAGAGAACTTCCAGGTTTGCACAATTCACAATGTCCATAAATCAACATAAAGGAAATAATAACTCAGGTTAAGGATAATTAATCTTGAAATGAAGATCGAGCAGGGATTTCCCCTGGGACTTTTCATGAGCACACTTTGTGCAACGAGTAGCTTTCTCTGTGACACCCTGACAGCAGAACTCTCAAGGAGTTCTCTTGCACTAATTATTTCAACAGCCTTACAAATGGGCTGCTAGTAGCATCCTAATGAGCTCCTAAATAAGGGCAATTCTATGGGATATCTACATTCCATCACTTTTTTGTCATCCTTCCTGATTGTTTCTCCACATAAACTTGATTATTTATGAAAGCAACCCATTCTGAAATAATGTTATTGACTAAAATTTCTGGAGTTTTCTTGAAAGGATTTTTCCTGTCTTTTGCTTAATCACTTTAGGTACAAGGACTATCCAAACAGCTGCTGTAACTTCACAGCATACATATGAAAGCAAATTCACTCAATTGTATTTAATATAGGGCAAGGGTTCTTAGACATTTTGGGGTTACACATCCTTTAAGAAAATGATGATAGCTTTAGACCCCTTCCCCAGAAAAATACACAAACATTCATAACATTAAATGCTATATATTGTTTCAGGAGTTTTAAAACTTCCCGAGCTTACACAGAGGCCGTCTAACCCAAAGATGCCATTAATTTGAACTTAAATAGCTTAGCTCTGGTTATCTTAAGATATATCCGTGTAAATGAAAGTCCATATATGGAAAATCTAGCTCTGGAACTTAATTTGAAATGACCACAACATCAGTATCAACAGACACTGTCAGGAGAGGCATTTTCATTCATGTAAAAGGCGACATAAATCCTCACACAAATGCAAATCCAATTTACAAGGATTGGCAGAAGCTGATGTTTATGACTCAGATATTCTTGGAGGTGACAAAATTTAATATTTTTATGGATGCAAAAGTCAGCTTAAAATTGTCCACCGTTCCTAAGAAGACTGGCCCTTAGCAAGCATACTGATGATATAAAGAAAGCTGGTTTCTAATGTAATCAGCCACATTATATGATAACATGAAAATGAAAAGAAGAGCTTTATTTTCTATCTTATGTGAGAGGGAGGAGGGCCCTGCAATAAATAGAATATTTGGAGCTATTATGATTTGTTGGGCCTTTTTGATACTCATTAGTCACTTTGGTTTTCAGGAGTTGTTTAATGTCCCTCTCCTGCAGTAGAAAACTTAATTTTGGAATGTGATTGTCAGGTTAATCAGAGCTAGAATTATCTGTACAAAGAAGTAGCTGTGGGCTTTGATTACCTACCTAACCTTAACCAATCGCAGTTGGCTGAGTGGGTAGGCAATAAATTGTCATTCTGTGATTTTTGCTGCATATGATGCCAGTGCGTCAAAAGGATTTATTTATAGAAGATCATGAAATTCTCAGCTTAAAGTGGAACATTTTGCTTTTCTATTCTCCTACTAATTAAGAATTGTCACTGATTTTTACAGTTACTTACTTAAATAGTATTGGTTCTTATACAGTATATTTTCTATAGCATATTTGTATTTGTTTAGTATGCAAAACATTACATATGAAAACCCAGAGATTAAAGTAAATGCAGATTGGATAAGAGTATGTAAAATTATGTGGATGTGTTCTTTTTATAAGAACATAATTATCAGAAGTAAATAAGTATATATTATGGTGAAGTTTCTGTTCTTTTTTTGTTTCTTTTGTTTGTAATAATTAGTGTCTTGGTGCTACTTTAAATCCACACTTGTGAACTTTTTAGAGTGTAATATTCTTGCAAAAGGAAGAGATACACAAGAACGCAACCATAGTTGTCTTTGGACGGGTAGGATTATGGCTGACTTCTCTTTCCCTCTCTTTCTTTATCTTTGTTTTCCGATTTTTCTGTAATGAATATGTATTGTTTTTGTAATGGGCAAGAATCAACCCAAAAGACTTCATTTTGGAAAAAAATTAATAATACTCTGTTGTAAAAGGTTCAGGCTCTTCTAAAAAAGAATTTGTACAGTTATCAGAGGCTGGGAAGGGGATATGGGGAAAGGTTGGTTAACAGATACCAAATTACAGCTAGACAGGAGGAATAAGTTCCAGTTCTGCACCACCGTAGGGTGAATATAGTCAACAATAATTTATTGTACGTGTTCAAAAAGCTAGAAGAGAAGATTTCAAAAGAAACCATAAATGTTTGAGTTGATGACTAATTACCAATTTGATCATTATACATTATACACATGGATCGAAATATCACCCTGTACCCCACACATTTGTACAACTTTTATTAATTCATGTCAACTAACAATAAAAGGAAAAACAAAACCAAAAAATAACAAAGCCATTTGGAATAGGGGTGAGACATACATGGGTTTTGGCCCAGGGGGAGTCATTACAAAGGCATTGACGGCACATGAATGGGATTTCTCTAAAGGAAAAAAGTGAAAAACAAGAATATAGAGGCTAGAGAAAATGCTCTTTCAAGTAAGAAAGAACTATTTACATGAAGTTGAATCTCAGCCTAGTGTAGCCATGAGGGACTCTTGAGAGGTTTATATTAGTAGAAGACTTGTTTGGGTCCAAATCACAGCCTCAAGTACAAGACAGAAGAGTTTTGTGCTTGATTTAGTATGTGACCCGCAATTCTATTTGAAAGTGTTTCAGTAGGTAAGTGATAAGATTAGTGCTATGCTTTAGAAAAATTAACCTGCCACCTGGGCAAATGGCTTGGGGTATGGAGTAATAGTAGAATGAGTTCAAGTTGTTGAGACTCTTTAAAATAGGCCAGATGAGATCTTGATTATTGGGCTCTAGTTTTATTGAGTGGCATGGGTAAGATCAATAAAATGTTATAAAAGAAAATTATAAACATCTTCACTTTATCTAAGACACTCCATTTATTAAATTCGCAACTGATCAAAGTATGAAAACTGAAAATGAACTAAAAATTCCACTCAAATTTAATACCCAGCTGATCTTATTTCCCCAAATCTTACTCTACTGCCTTCATAGATTGCCCTTAAGATAAGATAAGGTTTTAGAAAGAAAGAATCTATGAAAAAGGCATTGATAATAACGTATTTGATTCTTTAAATCTCTGCTTTATGGAATCAACATATTTAAAGCTCACTTTGATACTTTCTATATTGAACTTGTTAATAAAAATAATAAAGAGAGCGAGCGAGAGAAACTGAAGTGCCTGCAAGCTTAGACCACCAGTCTGTCATCACCTAGTGGCAGTATGTACTAATTCAAGACTCATTTTTTCCTGTCATAAATAAACATTTTAAAAAGTTGAATTATGCACACCTAAACATACAAAGTTATCAAAAAATTGTTATATTTATTTCTCCCAAAAAAAGAAAATAAAAATCCATTGCACTGCACATAGTATATGCTCAATAAATATCCATTGAGTAACTAGATAAATGAACAAATAAATGAATAAACATTGAAGTTATGGTGCATTTTAAAAATCTCTGTGAATGCTGGGGGTTATAATCTTTGTAGTTTGTAGACATTAGGTTTGTCAGAAAATAGTGGCTAGGCACAATGGCTCATGCCTGTAATCCCAGCACTTTGGGAGGCTGAGGCAGGAGGATCACTTGAGCCCGGGAGTTCAAGAGCAGCCTGGGGAACATAGTGAGACCCTCTCTCTACAAAAAAAAATTTCTTTTTAAATTCTCCGGGGGCAGTGGTGCATGTCTATAATAGGTCTCAGCTATTCCGGAGGCTGAGGCAGGAGGATTGATTGAGCCCAGGAGTTCAAGGCTGCAGCGAGCTATGATCAGGACACTACTCCAGCCTGGGTGACAGAATGAAAACCTGTCAAAATAAACGGAGTGTCATGTATCATGGTACTCAAATCAGGAAAATCATTCAAAGAACCCTTCACTCAGGACCGCAGGTACGGTAGTTTGTACTTTTTTATTTATTATAGTTTGCACGTCAGTGACCTAAGAGCAAGGAATGAGTCCTTAAAATATAAGAAAATATCATCTATCATTTCATAACTAAGTAGCTGATATCCTTGGACACAGACATACACCATGGATCAGAAGTCTGCCCCTCTCGTTTAAATTTATACCACACTATTGCATGCCCCGGGGATGGTGGCTTACTTTGAAGAATTTTTTTTCCTCTTTGGAGTCTTTGGCCAGTCTGGAATTGTGCTAAATTCTGTCACATTTTTTGACAGACACAACAAGAATGGCAACCATGCTTTGATTTCGAACCATCTGTGGTCGTTAACGCTCTCACACAGTAATGATGTTAATTCCTCTTGGCTATTTGGAGACATGAGGAAAGACAAGATTAAATCTAAGGGTTGGAGAATATGCTTCTCGTCAACATGGTCTTGGTCTTTTCACGGCATACACAATTTTTAATGAGTTCTTAAAATAGCTGCTGTGTCTTTTAATTTGGAGAAAGGAAGATAGGGATCTTAGACCATCTAATCCAAACACCCTCCTCATTTTATGGAGGAAGAAACAAAAAATTAAAATTTTACAGGGAGGAAACCTTGAAAAAGTTAATGAGTAAGCACCCTAGGGCGAGCCCATCTCTTTCAGAATCATGGTGAAACCAGGGGGTTTTCTCCCATGTCCCTGAAGAAAGCAGGCTGAAATTCCAGGATACAACGTTGGCTATGAGGAGAATATTTGGAAATAACATTTTATATTAACAAAGATTCTGAAATGGACTTTACACTGTATCACCTGTAACTGAGCTGAACACTCATGTACATTTAGATTTAGACTGACGATCGCCTTGGCAGGCCAAGACGTTTGTCACACTCTAGCATAAAAATTTTTAAAAAGCTGATCTAGAACTCTAAGCAATAAATAATAATTCCTGACTGTAGCACATCTCAAATTGTCAGATAATTCATCTCTTGTCAACAGGAAGCATTTCTGGGCTTTTTCCATCTGGCCTTGGGAACTGGGATGTGAATAACAAACTCTTTAGGGAGGCAAGACTTCCTTTGAAAACTAATGAACCCTCAAAACAAGCAAAATCGAAGTGCTTTTATTAAATGGAGTGCAATGCCTAAGCTTTCTCTTGCCCTGTTGCTTGTTTCAAAGTTCTATGCCTCAAGAAATAATTTAGTTTCAGATCTTTAGACTGTTACTTGGAAGAGAAAAATCCCCCATGTTTCGTTCCTGTTCTGTTGTCAGGCACGCAGAAATAGCAGTAACAGACACGGGGACATGGAATGATATGCTAAATGCTAAAATGCCTCCTCTCTCTGAGCTGGGACATTTGACTTCCTTTCCATCACTATCAATCAAAGTCTTAGAACATTTGAAGCACGTATGTAAAAGTAGACTTTCTGAGATTTTAAGTAAACTGCAGCTTTAGACTGTCAACTATGATGAGATGCAAAGGGCAGATTCCAAGTTAGCAATGAGCCTGACTGTGGTGAGGAAGACAGAGCACAAGGAGATGATCTCGGTTTTGGAGCCAGCTAATTGTGTGTCCTTGAGGAAGTCAATTTACCTGTAAAGTTCAGGATCTTCTCCCTCTGAGGTGCCCCTCCCTTTGGAATGCCACGATGTAAAGTAACTATCCAAGTGCTATTTGGGTTTTGGCTTCCTTTTCTATGTTAAAGCTGGGCACACCTAGGGTATCCTTGATTTACTAAATAATTACTGTCATACAAATTTTTCTTACTTGAAGGACGTAATCTGAATGTCCACTTCTCTCCGTGTTTACCACCACATTCATCATGTTTGAAAACACCATCTCTCTCATCTCAGTTTTTTGTTTGTTTTGTTTTGAGACAGAGTCTCACTCTGTCGCTCTTGCTAGAGTGCAGTGGCGTCATCCTAGCTCATTGCAACCTCAAACTCCTGGGCTCAAGTTATCCTCCTGCCTCAGCCTCCCGAGCAGCTGGGACTACAGGAGCGCACCACTATGCCGGGCTAATTTTTTCTATTTTTAGTAGAGACGGGCTCTCGCTCTTGCTCTGGCTGGTCTGGAACTCCTGACCTCAAGTGATCCTCCTGCCTCCACCTCCCAGAGTGCTAGGATTACAGGCGTGAGCCACCGCGCCCGGCCTCATCTCATTTACTGGTCTCCTGCTTCTACTCCTGTGCACACACATACGCACATGCGCGAGCACATGCCCCACTTTGCACAAAAGCTATTCTCCCTGTAGCAGGTAAGTGAACACTTTAAGTATAATTCTTCTAATGGCCTCCCACTAAATTGGGATAAAACCCCAACCCCTCGCCTGCTTTGGAGGGCTGCCCAAGCTGGCCCTGCCTCCCTCTCCTCCTCTTCCCGCCCTCGCTCGCCACACTCCGGCACTCTGACTGTTGCAGGAATGGCTCCCGCCAGCTGGAATGATCTTCCCTGATCGTCATGTAGCTGGGTCCTTCTTGTCACTCAAGGTCTCAGTTTAGGGCTGTCCCCCTGCTTAGAGAGACCTTCCTGAATCCCATCCTGACAGTGGGCTTCCGGCACTCTCTGATCTGATCAACCCCCTTTAGTTCTACAATAGCATTTGCCATTCTCTGAAACCATGTTTTTATATTTGTCCACTGCTTTTATTCCCATCTACACCCCTAAAATGTTTAAGGAGACTTTGCTTATTCTTTCCACTGGTAAATCACTAGAACAGTGCCTAGCACACAAGTGCTAAATAACTATTTTTCAAAAAACTCTAGAAGAGAATAAAAATATATTCCATCTGGCTAAAATAATTTAGCTTTGTCAACACCAGGGTCTGATTGGCATAATATGCCCACAGATAGGAGTAGACATGTCTTAACCTTCTTCCCTGGGGAGTTTGAGCTTGTGAAGTCTGGTTTTACAGGTTGAAATCTTTGCAGGTTGGGTAGAGTTAAGTGGGTTTCGATTGATAAATGAAATGGTAGTGTTAACCAAGAAGTTAAAAGAGGGTGCAAGGTATCATCATATAACTTACATCTATAAATTACACACAGCTATATGCAAAATGAACACCCATGAATAAAATGCATACAGATGTAGATATGTCCAGGTACACACTCAAGTTCAGATAACTATCACAGTGGGTGGAAACGAAAACATCAGTAGTACAAGTAAAATGTAATATCAAAATAGTTGACCTTTATTTTAAGATGTGGTAGTCAGAGCCATAAGGTAATGAGATTATAAAAACAAAAGTCAGAATGTGAGAATGTGTACATCTAAATGAATGTTTCTCAGTATTGTCTTCAGAACGCCATACAGCATGTTCTGCTCAAATAGGCATAGACTGATTCAACATCCTGACTTGCTTTTGATAAGTTTGCTAGAACAACTTAGAACATTCCAGAACCTTCTAGAACAGAATGATCGGCTATCAGCAGTGGAAGCATCTGCAAAAACCTCTTCCTAAAGATGTACATTTGGTCTTCAAAAAGGTGAAATGATTTGCCTCACGACTGGTTAGCAATGAAGGGAATTCAGGAAAAGGGAGCAATGAAGGTAGGACGAAAAGCTTGCGAAGAGATGAACGTTGTCCTGGGTGGGATGTGCAGAGCTGGAAGGGCAGGGGTGAGGCATTCCCAGAAGGGGAGAACCTGTGAAGAGTCCAAAGCTCACCTGGAATGCATACCTGAGAGTGCGGATGGGCTGGAGTGAGAGGTGAGAAGGCAGGTAGGGTACCTTGGGTAGCCCCAAATTATAAAGACATTTCTCCCTTTCCAGCCATCAGAGGAATATGAGCAGAGGAAAGTGAGGTGTTTCTGGGACGTCTGTGTCTGAATGGGAAGCTCTGGAAGCAGATACATGGGGTAGAGGAAGACCGGACTGCTCCCTGTCTGACCCTTCATCTGGGAGACGACCGTGCAGCGTGCCAGGCCTAAAGGCCTTGCTAAGAAAGACCAAATCAAGGAAATACTTTTAAACACTTATTTATTTGCTTTAATTTTATTTACTTATTTTTAATAGAACATACATTATCAGGCAAAATTCCAAAGCAGAAACAAATCTCCTCCCTACCAACAAATGTCATACATTTCTTGTATACCCACTTTAAGAGATATTTTTAAAAAGAAAGTGTGGATAGGACAGGTTGAATATTAATAATGTGCTGTGTTTTATACAGTAGTTTATTCTTTACCATAGTTTCATGCTACCCTGTGAGGTAGGAATGATGTTATTATTTCTAGCCTACTCAGAATAGTTAAGGAACATAATCAGGACTTAGTAACTTTTTAGTAGAAATATCTATATTAAGACTCAGGTTTTGAGGACACAGAGGAAAGAAAATAGTTAAAGATCACACTGCAAATGAAATTTCATATATACTAATTTCATCCTCAGTTTTTGAATAGCTACAAAGTAGAAAGTTTTAGATTCCATTTGAAGCAAAAAAAAAGAAAAAAAATTAAATTATCAGTATGCCCACGATGTTTCCTTATAAAATCCTATAAAACATAATGTCCTTTTATTTAACACCACAGCAGCAACTAGAATAATGGTTGTGCTGCTTATGAATTAAGCACTGGGGCCTTTGTTTCAGCTTGAATTACTTTCTGAAACCTATCAGGAAGCCATCAGCCTCACCTGATTTCTAAAGGCGTCGGAAAGTGCACCCGCGGCAACTTAAAATATGAAGAATAAGCCTGGCTCTGAATTTTAACCTCTGTCTTCCTCTTCCTCTTGCCTGTCAACTCCCTTTTCTTTTTTTCAGTTTCAATTTCAAGGTAAATGATGGAACAAGATATTCATTTTTCCATTGGCCGAGCAATTTATCTGAATTCTTCTGGTGACATAGTTTGGTGAAGCTGAAAAAAACAAAGTCAAAAACTTGGTTTCTCTTGAGTATCAGTTGTCAGGGTTCTTCCTTTGTTCTGTCCTTTTATTGGAAGCCAACAGCATGCTGGAGAGCAGGCTGAATATAAGAATGGAAAGTCTCTGGTATTATTTAGAGAACCGGTAGGTGAAGAGGCATCTTCAAGTACCAATTGAGCTATCATCTTTGCAAATTTTCCAGAACAAATGCAATAAAGAATGATATAAAGAGACATTACAAATCCCAGAGAGTGACTCATTTAGCTTTGGGGTCCATTTCTAGAAATGATTGTTTAAATAATGTCTGCGTAATATTGCTAGAGATATAAATTATATACTTTTTAAATCACTGTCTTTTAGTTATAAAGAAGAAAGAATTTTTCTAAGAGAGCAAGCACCTCTTCAGTATTCACTTTATAATTTTAAATATTTAAAATTATTTCAATATTAGCTGTATTAACAAGCCTTTCTCCAGGGAGCAAGGAGTTTCTTAAAGGCATTATCTCATCAGTCCCATTAGTGATAATGTAATTCACTTATTTAGTGAATCATACATTTAGCATTTTTTATTCTACTTCTGAAAAATAAAACACAAGCAAGAGACACCATTTGTCCAACTTGATATAACTTACCAAAACCAGAGACAAACCATAAGAATGTCTTTCTGTCTATGAATCACAGCCCTACCTCATAGTAGCTATATAGCCTGGGCAAGTTACTTAACATTCTGAGCATCAGCTTTCTCTCTCTAAAATGTGGGTAAAACCTTCACACAATTATTGGGAGTACTATAGAGCTATATACATGAAAGTAGCAAGCCAGTGGCTGGCAATACTAGGTACCTCTATTAGTCTTCTAGTGCTGCATAGCAATGTGGCCTCAAACTTAATGGCTTAAAACAGTGCATTCGTTAATTCACAGGCTTAGCTGGGCACTCTGCTTCAGTGTCTCACAAAGCTGCAAAGCTGTTAGCCAGGGCCATATTCTCATCTGAAGGCTCAACTGGGGAAGGATCCACTTCCAAGGTCACGTGGTTGTCAGCAGAATTCAGTTCCTTGCAGTCATAGGATTGAGGGACTTGGTTTCTCACCTGCTATAAGGTTCACATATACAATCTAACACAACCCTGTGATAAAGGGACTGTTACTGTCCCTATTTCACAAATGCAGAAACCGAACCTTAGAGAGAGGAAGGTCTGGCAAGTGGCAGGGCCTGCATTCTAATCACAGAAAGGTTCGATCTTGGGACTTGCTATGAGGAACAGGGAACTTGAAGGTGCAAATGAGAAGACTAAAGGTGGGTCTAAATACTCTCGGCAAAATGTCACAGGACTGCATGTTGCAGATGGCACCTGTGGCCAAGGAATCGTGCCAGCCCTTGCTCCTGCACTTACCCCATCCTCGCTGCTGTGAAGGGCACACTAATCAGCCGCCTGAGGCACGCTAATCTGGGTTACATTCCACACCCTGGTCAGGTGTGGTGAGGGTAGGCTGCACAGAAGTAGAAATTAGCATCTGTGACAGGAAGGCAAGAACATGGGTGACACACAGCTACAAAGCAAGAACAAAGGGTCATTGACTTATAGTTTTTTTTAATCAGAGATTACTCCCAGCCCTGTAGAGGGGTTAGATTCTGATGAGAAATCACGAGCAGAGTTTTTATGTGATGTCACATAGCAGACTTCAAGGAGGTCCGGTTATGTATCACTGACTTTAAAAATTATTTTCAAATCATAAATTATTTGTGTTTTGTTCTTTTTTGATGTTAATTCATTCAAGAATGCATGGTATGGATCTTTATCTAAAAATGCAGAGTAACTGGGTTTAGTCAAGCCAATATTTTGGCATATCTGCACTGGTTTCTTTAAACACTGCCCATTTGTTTTATTAACTTACTGCATCACGCTCACAACCTAAGCACAACAGAGAAGAAGCTTTTGTCCATAAGAAGGGGGCTAGAGGCGCCTATGTCCAGGGATTGACTGTAGAACTATCCAGACAGGAGTGCATGCAAGGAGACCTGTTGCTTGGCCCTGCTTCCTCATCCATATAGAGAAGCCACAATGCATCATGGCAGTGAACTTTCTGGGGCTACTTACAATGCAACTGTGCATGAAATCCTAGGTGTGAGTGGGTAAGTTAGACATGGATTTTCTATACCCTCACATCAGTACACTTCTCACTATCTCTACTAAAAAGAAAGTACATAGCTCTACATCCCCAATCCCAAATTTATGCTTATTCAAAGGTAGTGACCATATTATCTTGCTTTTTAAAAAATTTCCAGTGGTGTTACCACTGCTTTAAAGAAAAATGCTATGTATGAAGGAAACATTTAATAATTGCTTGTTGCATTGAGTTGATAAGGAAATAATGTTGCAGACTCAGCAGTTGAGTTGACTTTGTGGGTAGCACTGTCACTCTCTCAGCCATGCTCAGACAAGACCTTAAATAGGACTGGGTGGGAATCCAGAACGCACGAAAGTGGCACTCTGCAGGAGAGGGTCCTCTGGCTGCATTCGAGTGAGTTATGGTGAGAAATGTAAGAACTAACTTTGTGTTTTTTACTGTCTGTTGCATGGTAGGCACTGGGTTAAGCTCTTCAAATATAGTTACTTTATTTAATCCTCAGACAAACTCTTTGAGGTGTGAGATAAGGAAACTGCGATTTGGAGAAGTTAAGAGATTCGTCCAAGGTCACATTCTTAATCAGTTGTCAGATGGGGCTGTGACCCCAAGACCCTGCTCCTTCCATTTGACACATGTTGCTGCCTTCTTGTTCTTATTTGCTGCATGGAATCACATCATTCTACTTAGAATAAAGAGTGTAGCCCTACAGTATTTGCACTAGGGTGATTTGAGAGGCCGCTACCTTGAACATGCTAAGTTCTGGGAGACTATCCTTAAGAATAAAATGGGTAGGACTTCACAGTGTCTCAGCTCCACGCACTTGTAGTTGTGAGAACGGCATGATATGTATGGACTGAGCATCCGATATCAAGATTGTCTCTTTTGTTATAGCACTAGGAAAATAAGAATTTTTGAAATGCTGATGACTAGATTAAAATCAAATTTCCGTCATGCTCAGGCAGAAATGTTAGTCCAACAGAATAATTTGGTATTTCAATGTTTACTGTTGCTATCCAGCTATCAAAAAGGGAAAATAGAAATGATAGTTTTAAAAATAAGTATTCTATTTAAAGAATTTAAAAAGCTGGCTAAGAAGGAGTGCTGTAAACATTTCAATTTTATACCAAAATTCATTCTTATAATTATCTTGCTTTATCTTGTGTATCTCTTGTGGGAATCTTAACCCCTGACAACGTTCTTTGCTATTGATATTATCATTTAATTAAACATCTTATTTCAGTTGCCTTGAGGGCTCCTTGTACTTTTATTTTAGAAATAAAAGAATACTCTCTAGAATATTTTGCTATTATCTTGAATCAATTCAAGTTTCTGGCATCATGCAAAGCCATCATGTGTTAATTTTATACTACTAGAAATGAGGACTTTCATTCTAAGATAACCATACAGCTTTGTTTTTCTACCTTTTGATATGAGATATATACAAATAAAATAAATAAAAATACACCTTTAAAATAAAGTTGGAAAAAATGGTATTTGACAAGGAAAAATGCTGCCTGTTCTGTGATCTACCTTTAAAAATTCCATTCAAAAATTCCTGAAAACACTAGATGATAAATATTCGTTATTCAGGTATAGTTAATTATTTAAAGTATAATTATAACATATAAATATCACTTCTATCAGTATCATACACTCCATAGACAATCTTCAACTTTTGCCAATATTATTATAATAAATGTGTCATCCTTTCCTATAGGAACAATGTTTTACATAAGGGGCTGTGTGATCTTACCCAGTGGCTTCTCAGTCTCATAAATTACTAATGATCTTTTAAAAGGATATAATTAAAATTTTTGAAATTATTTTAATAGTAAAACACATTTTAATAAATGCATTTAAACAGTAAAGGTGTTTTCCCCCCAAATCTTTGAAAATCAACATTTATATACTGTATTTATTGATTATTTGAGGAATTTCAATGTACCATTAGATGGACATCCAGCATATAATTATAAATGTCTTTTGGGTCACAATTTGACATATCTCAAAAAAAAACTCAATTTGACTTATCTCCCCTTTTTATGCTAGCTAAATTAAACCTTTTCTTAGCTAAGTTTCTTTTTGTCATTGGAATGTAGAAAGACTTTTGGTTGATGTTTTGATGGTTCAAGTATCTTGATATCAGAATTGGGGCTCTTTTCTGTTGTTAAAATTCCTTATAGTTATAATCAACAATAATTTAGGGTATACTTTAAAATAACTAAAAGAGTGGAATTGGAATGTTCCTAACACAAAGAAATGCTAAATGCCTGAGGTGAAGGATATCCCAAATTACCCTGATTTTATTAATTCCCATTGTATGCCTGTTATTAAAACATCACATGTACCCTATAAAGATATACAACTATTATGTACCCATAGTAATTAAAAAATTTTTTAAAATTTTAAAAATGCAAAAAAAACCATTTCCTATAGCAAGGAGAATACTCAAAGCTTTTCCTTGACTAGTTAAGACCAACAATCAGTTTGAGTTGACCTTTGGAGACATCAAAATAAAAGTCTTTTCTGTGACTCTGGTGAGAACTTTAACTCTGGAAGTTTGGACAGCATGTGCCTGAAATATCTTCTCTTTGTTGCTCCCCACTTCAGTGACAATTTTATGAGAGCCTGAAAGGAAAAGGAGACACAAACGAGGAGCCATAGAATGTTGTGTAGAAGCTGGAAGGTTGGGAGGTGGCAGGTGGAGAGAGTAGCACAGGGAGAGAGGAAAATAGCAGTTACACACGTGCATGTGTGTCTGCTTGTGGGGGGTGGTGCAGATAGATAAATAGATAGATAGGAAGATTGCTTTACCTAGAAATATCTATTTCTTTTGAAGCTGATGAACAAACCAGTTGCTTGGAAACCGCTGATTCCTTATAAGTGATGTGTTGAACCATGTATCATAAATTGACAGCTTCCTCTCAAGGCCAGTGAGAATGAGAGCAAGGATTTTGGACATACATGGGCAACTGAGCTTTGCAGATGTTCAAAGATAGTTCGGTAAACTGACATTAAATGAAGGAGATAACAAGGGTAACAGACCCCATAGTGGGTATGACACTTGGTAGGCAATCAGTCAGTAAAATTTCCTCTGTTCTTCATTGAAAACCAGGTCAAGTTGACATTTCTATTTGTATACAATGCTTTATATGGTCATACAAATTTTTTCTTCCTTTGCATCAGTGGAGTGCTGTAGAAACAAAATAAGTTTTAAACTCGAACAGATATAGGTCTGAACTTCAGCTCTACCCTCACTTGCTGTGTGACCTTGTGTAAATTGGTTGGCATCTCTGAATCCCAGGTTCCTCTTATGTGAAATGAGATGTAAAATTTAACTATAAGGATCAACTATCCCATTGTGAGGCTCAGGGATAATAGAGGTCAGGTGCATGGGTCCTCGTGCCCTTTCTGATGCGCTGGGCGTTGTTCTACGCATAGGGAACACTGAGGTGAAGCATTCAGACCAGTTCCTTGCTCTGAGGAGTTTATGACTTGGTAAGCAGTGTCCGATAAATGATAGAATTTATTAATACATGTGAAACACTGCACTGTAGAGCACAGCGAAATACCAGATGGGGTATCCGCCTTCTAGAGCCTGCAGTTTCAGGAAATATTTGAGGAAGGGGAAAATAATTAAAAGTGAGGAAAAGAAAAAAAAAGAAACAGCCCCAGAAGGTATCCCTAAAGAAACAGGTTAAGTGGCTTGGGGAGGAAATCTGGCCATGGTAAAAGCAACCTATGGGCCTAGAAGGAAAAACCCTCACCTATGTTTAGCCCTCTAGTGGTGGGAACAAAGAACAACAATCAATACTTGAGCAACAAGCACCCGCGAATTAACTGTATACAGAAAGAGCAATCTATTTTGTTTCAATTTTCCCTTGCTATAAGATTTTGGAGAAAAAGATTAAATGAAACCGTAATGGTATATCTTCAGTGTGGGTGTGTCATTGTGTATATTTTTATGTACGTCTGCATCTGAGTGTTGGATCTATATTTTTCAAAACTTTGTGGGTTTTTTTTTTATTTACAGTGATTATGTGCTTGGGATGCTTATAAATCTTTGCATGATTTATAAGAGGGAAAGTGAAGAAATGCCCTCCGTTATTTTGGTCTCTTTTCTTCTGCACCAGATCTCATGATGTATAGGTGTTACCCATCCATGAGCCAGCAGATCTTTTGTAAATCCTTCCTCACTCTCTCCTTCGCCTTTTAGTCTCTCCTGCCAGGTGCTGGCTCATTCTTCCACTGGGAGAAAATAAGGGAGTACAAAAATGTCATGGTGAAAGGTCCCCTTTCCCACTGAGCATTCTCTCTGCTGCTTTGCAGCATCTGATGGATCCAGCATTATCATCCATGGCACAGCAGATATTTTCTCTCAGGGATTACTATTTTTGTTCAGCATGGAGACAGTCTAATGTATTGAGATTATTATCATATATATGGCTTTTGTGTACTGTTTACGAAAAAAAGTACCCCCGAAAAGAAGATAAGTACTGAGGTTAATGCATCTCTTTAGCGTGCTCCCCACACGTCTGAGTACCAGATCTCTGCTTTATTAACTTCCTTTTGTGGGCTCTGATTTGAAATCTTGCACATGCGTCCCTGTAACATATGTTATCTTATTACTTGTAAAAGGTGATTTGTCTTACCAGAAGGCAGCATTCTTTCAGGCTCTGCAAGAGTAGCTTTGACTTCTTTATTTTAAAAAGCTCTTTTATTGCCTTAACGTTTCACCTAACAAAGTAAGCAATTAATAGTGAGCAGACTTCATGCACCTGCTGAAGGTATGTATCTCTCTCCCCTACCATATTCCTAAATCAAGCCAGCAAGGTGAATAGTTTAAATCTAATTTGTTTGCAGTTAGCAAAAGTGAGGACTGTGAAGAGAGGGAAATGATACTGATTTTAAAGCTATTTCTAAAAAAAAAAAAAAAAAATTCTGAGCCCCAAACACTGTAAAATGAAGACTTCTATTCTCCACTCGGAAGGATGATTTCAGCCCCATGTTGAAACTGAACTACTGTTCTCTATGCCGAGTGTACTGCCTAGCACATATTGAGAGCTGTAATGAATATCTGCTGATGAATGAATTGATAAATGTTCATGGCTGAGATAGAGGACGTAATCTTAACTATAATGAAAATGGAAAATTTTAATTTGATGCCACATATCAGATACCTATCTTGGGATTATATTGCAAATTTCCTTCAAAACAGCGACAGTACTAAGAACTCTGAGCTCTAATAAATCGAATTTCCTTTCAAAATTTTAAGGATCCCTACTGCTAGGTAATGAACGTGATGGGTAGATGTTTTCTAACAAAACTCTGGGTAGACCTTGAGTCTAAGATTCAGAGCTGCAAGGTATGCACTGCTGTTGCTTTCCAAGCCAAATCAGATTTCATATGTGTAAGGTGTGGCAGGAAGTTTTGGTTCTTTATTGGGCCTTTTAGTCGTACATTTGCTTGTTAACTTTTGAAATGATATTAACTTTACAGAAATTATGGAAATATAAAAATATATGGAAATATAGAAATTTATAATATCATCACTTTAACTCAATAATTAATGCCTCTTTCGACCATTTTTCCAAAGCCTCTAGAGAGTTTGTGATAATTGCAACTACAGTTTATATACCACTTAGCAATCTGGTTTTATTTGTTTTAGATAATGTAAGCATTTTATGTTGCTGCACAGTCTTCATAGTTGTAGGTAATCCCAGCACACCTGGTACAATCATATTCAGAGAGCGCATTTTTTAACATCAGCACTATATATACACGGATACAGATATATAGGTAGGGAGGTAGATACATATGAATAAATAAGATCCACTCATCTATTTGGAAACCAAATATTCAGCAACCTCTGTGACAAAAGAAATGAGTCAAAAACCAAGAAATAAAGACCAAAAAATCTTTCAGTTGTCAAGTTAGATGAAACAAAGATCTTAATCTTAATTATATTAAATACTTCTCAGTACTCATTTGTAATCTATAAATGTTATTTTATGTGCAATTCTGACGCATTTGGTTATTAGACTGATGTTAGTATTAGCATTGACATCGATAATGGCTAGGAACTATTAGTCCAATGAATCACAGTAAAACTATGAAAACAAGCATCAAACGTCAATGAGAACAGCAGACGGAGACCATCCAGTATAAGAGAAAAATTACTGAATACATCCCAAGGTGTTTCAGTGCCACAGTGTCCTACTTAAGATTCATGGTAATAAACTATTTAAAAAGTACTACTTTATATTCAGGATGCTCTGTTTCCAAATGCAGGGAAATAGCTAAAATATTTTGAGCTGTTTCCTCTAAAATTAATTTTTAAAATATTAAAATGAAGGTTTAAAAGAACAAAACAACACTCCTTAAAATTTATGTCTTTAAAACAATTTATTCCTCAATGATATTATTTAACTGAGGTTTTAAATATATTCACTATTTTCTATATATTGCCTTTTATTTGAACCTTGCTGTATCTTGCCATTGTGATGTGGTTAGAAGAACAGCATTTCACAGCTGATCACTGGGCAATGCTAGAATTGAATATTATATACATAAGGAAGAAAAGTAAAATAAATGAGCCATAAGAATTAAATCTTATCCTTGCTTCAATGCACCTGGATTTTCATAAATCCATTCATAACTTTAGGTTGGACCAATAGCATATATTGGTTTTAAACAGAGAAGAGCTAACAAACCTACACAGAATCAGACCTTTACCCTTAACCACCAGAAACAATCACCCACTGATAGAAGATCAAGATATGTCCATTTTTTCTGTTTATCCTCTTACAAGTATACAAATATATGCATATGTATATTAGATATACAAGATTTTCTATAAACACAAATATACATAAAGGTAGTTGCTCATTTTTCTTTTCTCCTACTATCTTCTTTTCCCAAGTTTCTTTAGGCTCCATTAGATTGAATCAAGGCGCCAAACTCATTTCTATTAAAAATCTAATGCAAGTAGTAGAGACTTTTTGGAAATTTAATAGCAATTCATTTAGAAAGGGGAGGAGGGGTGTTTGATAAAAGATTTCTCAAGATAATTGGTTTGCAACATGCCTGAACATTATCTCGCTTTAAATGACATTTAATAGCTTTCTCTTCCACATCATGATAAACATTTCAATGTAACTGATCACTTTGAAAATAAAACATGGGAATTTGAGCAGGAACGAGGAAAATAGCTAGGTTTCTGGTTGTGAATGTATTTTCAAATGGCTTTCTGCTGTTAGAGAACACTAAATGAACTCCCCTGAGGAAGAAAACCACCTCAATTTCAAGGAAGCAAATCTTTTTTTTTTTTTTTTAAGAGAGGGTTGTAAATTTCTGGATTAATGGCTGAAAATCAAAGGACATTCATTAGAACTACTAAAATGCCAAGGAAATGAGACTTTTTTCTTGCATTTCTCAAAGCACATTTAATCTGATCGCCTCTAATTATCAATGATTGTTCTCTCTAGGATTTCAAAGACAGGCGATGTTCTTCTTAGCTAGAAGTCAAATGACTTTGCAGATGGTGCCTGATTCATCTTCTCACAATGCAGCTCTTCTAAAGGTGAGGCGGATGCCCTTCTCCCCAGCAGGAAGTCTCCGTTGTGGCAGGAGGAGACTGCTCTGAGTTAGACGCTGCAGTTTTTCCAGCATATGAGCAATAACAGAAGCTCCCTAGGACTGTGTGAGAGAATGAGCCAATTAGGAAGGCCCTGCCACGTCTTGCGCAGTTCTGGAAGACTTAACAACAGAGCCCTTGCAATTAACCATGAAGCACTTAGCTTTGGTGAGGTCCCTGTAGGTGATTCGGTCAGCCAGACCTACAGGCATCTCCTTGTATGAACACATACACATGCCAGGAAGAGAAGGTGCCCTGAGATGTGAGGGGCTTCAGGAATGCTGAGTGGTCTGCAGCCCCCTGAGGAGAGGGGCTGTGGGCAGAACCATATGGAGACATGGATGATTGGTCAGATTTGAAGAGAAAGAATAGAATAGACAGCACACTGTGATGGCAGCTGTCGACTGGACTGCAAGCATGTAGGTCAGACAGCCTGGGGAAGCTTAGGAGGAGGGCAGACTCCATGTGAGCAGGAAGTGCAAGAACCAGGAAATTCCAAGATTTTGCTGCTGTTACGATGCCATTGCTGTGCAGAACTGGTGACGCCTGACATAGTTCAGGTTTCACCAACTGTGACTTCAACAGTTATGTTCATAAACCGTCATATTCCACGCGATGTTGAACGGTTTCCCCATGCTCCGGATGATCAGACAATAATGGCAAATAAGTCATTCTTCATTTTTCCCCCAGAAACCCTTTGATTATTTGAAATGCAAAGCAAAAATACACAATTCTTGCCCACAAAGTTATGGCAAGAGGTTTAAATTTCCAGAAAATAAATAAAGACATGTATATTCCAAATGAGATGAGTAGACTACTAAGAGTCACTGAGATTTCCTGGGTGACTTCATTCTGTGAAAATCAATGCCTGCTACTTTTTCCTGGACTGGCTTTGAGCTCTACGGAGTTTCTTGTCATCTATGTCCCTTCTGCCAGCATGTCGTGGGATTTGACTGTATGAACTGAAACTTGGAACAGTCATGAATTCTTAAATTTTACCTCTTCTCCACTCTCTGTTCTTACCCCCAAGCCTACACCATGCTGGATCTCTTTCCTCCTTCACAATCCCCAAGAAGCTACCAGAATAACAATAGTTACTGCTGCCCTCGCCTACAGTCTACTCCTCCCTCGTCTGTGTTCACTGCAGACATTGCTGATCAATGCCTGCACACTTTCCCACCAAGCCCACAGGCAAATGCAAAGTCCTCCTCAACCTGTGCTCTAGGCAGCTGCTACTAGTTAGTCGACTTTGCACACAAGATGAAATATATTTGCCATCTCTCCTGGATAGCATTGTCTGGGGAAGGGGAACTTTACTTCTTCATCATTAGTCCTCAATTTAGCAGAAAATCACTTTCTTTCTCAATTGAATCTCCCAGTAGCCTTTGGCCTCGTTCAGTATTTGTATTTGTTTCCCAGAGCTCCTGTCGTAAAGTACCAAAACCTGAGTAGTGTAAGATAATAGAAAAGTGCTGTCTCACAGTTCTGGAGGCTAGAAGTCCAAAATGAAGGTGTGAGCAGGGCCGTGCTCTGACAGCTGTAGGGGAGGATCCTTCATTGCCTCTTCCAACTCCTGGTGCTTGCCAGTACTCCTTGGCAATCCTTGGCACTCCTTGGCACTCCTTGGCTTGTAGAGGCATCACCCCAGTCACACGGCCGTCTTCTCCTCTTGGGTCTTCACATCTTCTTCCCTCTGTGCATGTGCCTCTGTATCTCTTCTCTTCTTGTAAAAGCATCAATCATATTGGATTAAGGTGACCTTAATGACCTCAACTTCATTAAATCTGCCAAGACCCTCTTTCCAAATAAACTCCCATTCCAAGGTACTAGAGTTTAGGACTTCAGCATATCTTCTTTTGGGGTACACAATTAAACTCACAACAGTATCCCAACACCCTGTTTTCATACATCCTTGTAGCATATCTTGTTCTTACCAAATATCCCTATATCATATCTTACCAAATGGGAAAGCATTCATGTGTCCACGCTTCTGAAAAATTCTACCTCACTCAGATTCCACAAACTGGATATGATTATTCCAAACTCATACATAGGCATTATGTTTGGTAAATCAAACATGCCCTGGAATAGATGGATCAATAAGAATACTTACAGTAAATCAGGGAAGTGGTGCTGAGCAAGAGATGCTAAGAGTGTAAGATGAGGCTTTGGACTTTAAAAGGCCTACTTCAAGGGATGCTTGGGAAACAATATATAGATGAACATTTAAATAACACTGTAGGACATTAATAAGGTAGTGCATGGAAATGCAGTATTGCTGAGAGTAGCAGTGGATTTTGATGGCATTAGAAGACATTACTGCAAGGAAACCCAAGAACACAAATTTTGCTTTTTAATCAGCCAATAGCCTCCAAGTTTCCTGAAGGAAACAGACATAAGTAATAACAGTATAATGCAATCAAAGGCAAAGTATTATCATTAAATACACAAGTGCCCAATAACACACAAAGCACAACAATAGTAAAGCTAGGTTGGGATACATGTCATAACCCCAGCGCACCTGTCATAACACATATTTCACATGCTTTGACTTTGATTTCCCAAATCCTAAATAATCTGATAGATTCATGTACTTATCCTAAAGCACTTTGAACTTTTAACTCTGAATTTTTTTCTAAAAAATGAAAATTTTAAACAATGATGCATTGCTGTGTTGAATGTTTTCCTCTCTTGTCGTGTATTTTATGAGTTTTGATACTACCACTGAAAACAACATTTTTTATTGTGTTCTAATACATGGTAAGACATATTAAGGCCCTAAGAGAAATTCTTAGGAAGCCAATTTAAAGTACCAATAACCTGACAAGGGCCAAGCAATGTCCCAGAGCTGGGATGATGCATGCCTTTCTCCCTTCCTTCCTCCCATCTGATAAAAACAAACACAACTAACGAAAGAAAACAACAAAAATCTTACAAAGCAAAGTCATAAGCTCCATCAGAAGAATGCAACTTAAGAAATAATAACAGCAGAAATGGAAATATGGGCGGAGGCAGAGGAGGACAGTAGAGCAGAGGTCAGAAACCGGGCTCTGAACTTGCCATTACCCAAAGTGGCAGGACTGAGCAAGGCAGCTCGTCTCCCTGGTGCTCAGCTTCTGTCACCTGTCAAACATCTGAGTCAGACCAGATGATTTCTGAAATCTCTTTAGATTTCGATTAGCTGATATAGCTGATATAGGAAGCATACAAAACCCCTGAAAAGTCTCCTAAATCTGTGGCCTAAGACCTTCAAATATCCCGGAGAGCTTTCTGTGATCGACACTTCTCAATAGAACACAAAGGTATACGGTCATTTCTGGTAGGAGATGAAAAAGGTAAACATTCTTGAAAAATATTCCAAGTGGGCACTGTGTCACAAACGATGATTCCTCTCCCTGACACTTTATGATAGCAAAGCTTATAGAACCTTGCTTTTAGGATACAAACTCCTTATCCAAACATGCTAAAATAGTGGCAATCTCTAGAAATCATTGACTCTTGGATCTGAAGAGTACCCAAGAGATGACTAAATCCATCACCTTCCTTTGTCAACACTGGGAAAGATGCATCCTACATGGAGAGGTTGTAACCTATGTACTAAAATTTCTAGACAGGAAATCCTTAGCTCCTGTCAGAACCTTTTTATTTTATCACAACCCGAAGCATCAATAATCAAGCCTTACTTCTAACCTAAGTCTCCAGCACTGCCTATTTCAATTCAATTTATTCCAAGGACATATATTATGTACCTACTGTCAAGAAACAAGGCATTGTAGAATGTATAAAATTGAGTAAGAAGCAATCCCAGGCTCAATATGTTTAGTCTACTGCAGAAATAGCAGGCCTATGGCACATGTGCCACCACTGTCCTGCTCCAGTGTCCCCGGCAGACATCTTTCCCCCTTCCTGATGGACACAGCTTCAGAATCTTCAACAAACCTCTAGACAGATAAAAAGAAGTTGATCAGATTTGGCACAGGAGATAAGATCTGTTTGTTAACTCTGGTTGGCATGTCACTAGTCATGAATCAAGACAATTTTTTTTTCAATGCTAAGTAGGGATTCAAATAATGTGCTGAAAGAGTGAAAATAAAGGGCAATTTATTCTAAAGGAAAGAAGCAGAGCGGGCTTCATGGGGAGAAGGTATTTAAATGAGAGTTTACAGAATGACTGTTACATCAATAGGTGGATGTTTGGGGCGTGAACATTCCCCACGAGGACAGCAGCAGGAACAAAGACATGTAGGTATGTAGATGGAGCTGTATACTGACAGCTCCGTATGGCATTTTTAAGCACATAGTGGAAACCAAGAAGTAATTTGGAGTCATGCCATGGAAAATCCTCAGTGTCTTAGGAAATTTAACTTTTCGTTTTTGAGATAATGGAAATTTTTTTGGGGGAAAAAATAACATGTTACTTTAATCAATTCATTTAAAATGGTACAGTTAACTATCAGAAGTACTCATTTCTCCAAAGAGCTGCCAAGCACAAGGTTCCTCCAAAATCCGCTTAAAGCTTTGTCATGGAAATATGTATGATCCTTTTTTTATTTCATGCCCTCAGATATAGGGTAGTAGGCCAGGCTAATAGGATGTATTTTTGGTTGAACAGCTTTTTTCAAAGGATGTTTGTACCTTGTTAGCATTTTCCTTGCTTTTGTCAAATCCTGATAGAATGCTTTGTTATGTACCTATAGAAGCATCACTGTGTGATGGATGAGTTTATGCCCAGGGACCTCCTGAATACCTAATTTTTAAAATTTTGGTTCAGAATCTGAAAATGACATAAGAACAGTCTGACATGAGAATAGTAACACAAATTAAGAATTTATCACTTCCGTTCCTTCTTGGCAAAGTGCCTGTCAGGGAATTCCTGGTTTTCTTAATTCCAGAGCCTTACAGCCCAAGCCATGTAAACCTTGAAATTAATAGTCACAATCAAAAGCTGCTAACCTGGAGCAAGAGTGTGACTAAAGGTAGTGTGTATTCTTAATGATGATGCTTTTAACACATTGACTGCCATGTGAATTGTATTTAATTCAGGCTACTTTCGAGCCTGGTGCCTCAGAAAGCAAAACCCTGCCATTGGTTCATAAAAATCTTACTTGTTGTTACAATTAATATTGACAATTTAATTCTAAAAATCATGGATTGCATTACATATAACTCAAGCACAGAAAACAATAAAAAATAACCAATTAGAAAGGATCATTTTGTTTTAATAAAACACCGTGGCCACAGGGAAATTTTTTTTCTTCCTGGTGTGGCAGTCAATGTGTTGAGAGAGGCTATCAGTGGAAAAGCTCGGTGAATCTGAATTCAACTACAGCCCTATCTTCTTGGGTTCCCGGGGGAACATCATTGTTTAGTCTCTTCAACTCATTTAAGTCACTTAAGTTTAACTCCAAGAGTTCATTCTTTCTTGAATTATCTAAAAGGCAACTGTACAACCAAATGCAAATCTTCTTTTATGACCAACCACATATACAGGAATCCCCTGGTTACAGAGAATCCCACTTCCTGCTGGCTTTTTAGTATAAGTATCACCTGAACTAACTGCTATCAGGATCCTAAATTCCTCCTGCTTTGGCTACTTGCCTCAACCAGTTCTCAGAAGCTCTGGGCAGAGAACACTGATACGCCTGCCTTGGCCAATCTCTCGACAAAATGCTGGTATTTACTTGAGAAATAAGCCAGGAGAATGTCGTCTTCACTAACAACCAGAGACAGACGTCTTGTTTCCCCATCCGGGTAACCACAGAAAAGGACCCTGCAGTAGTAATAAAATCTCAGAATCCTTGTCAACCTCTGAAAATTGAGGCCTCAGTCATTTTCATTCTCTTTTGAAACCGGGGATCATTCTGTTTGAGGAATATCGTATTTCCAATAGATCCAAGTAACCCTCTGAGAAAAGTGTAATTCCTGAACACAGAAATTGGAAAACAATTTCCTACTTTCAGTAAGTAGCGGTGTGTATGTCATGATGTCACGATCAAATGCTCATTTTCTTGACAGCGTTGTTTGTATTTATTTTTCCTATTAGCTATGTTCTGCCATAGTTCAAAGAGAATTCATTACTTAGATAGAAATCAAGTCAAATGTTAATGTAAGAAAAAGATCTAAAATTTACACATAAAGTGAGATTAAGATAGTTGCATGCTCATTTAAAAAGATCAACATTCTCCTAGGCAGAAATAGTATTCAACTGGTGGTAAAAATAATCTTGCTGAATGAACTAACAATATGAGTTTGGGATGTTGTTGTTGTTGTTCTGGAGGCTGAAAGTGTAAGATCAAGGTGTCATCCCTCTTCAGAGCCCTCTCCCTAGTTTGCAGACAGCTGCCTTCTCACTGCGTCCTCACGTGGTGGAGCGAGAGGAAGCTCTGTTCTCTCTTCTTCCCATGAGGGCACTAATCCCATCATGGGGACCCCACCCTCATAACCTCATCTAAACTTAACTCCTCCCAAAGGTCCTACTTCCAAATACTATCACATTGGGGGTTAGGGCTTCAACATATAAATTTTGTGGCCACATGAACATTCAGTCCATAACACTGTAATATTGAGATGACCATTGTTTTTATTAACCCATCAGAAAACAGATAAGGATTTGAGATTCTGAAATGTCTTAAATAAGTTCTTCCTGTTCAAAGGCCAAGAGCTCCAGGCTGGATCCAACCACAGAAGTGCAATCCTTGTAGGGTATTCTTAGAAAATAAATGTGTCTTTTAAGTGATATTAAGAAAATCAGGTTTGGGTAATCATGATTTCATTCCACAGTATAGACTGATAATTGATTTGATGCTCCACCTTCTTTATGAAGTACATTTATGTTTTCCCAGCTCTTAAAATCATAGAATATCTTTGAAAATAAAATAAATGAAAAGCCCAGGTGACTTTTTGCAGAATTACAGGAGTAACCATGTGCTAACAGGTCAGCAAAGGTTAATTCTGTAGCAATTCATGATTCATGATATTAATTTAAGAGCAGACATAGGAAAGGAAAGTAGGAAGCAGAGAGGATACCATTGTTTTCGTTTTATGCACTAATGCTAAGGTGTCATGAATCTGCCATGTGAAATATTTACTGTTGATGTGGCGTCCAACAGTTGCCTAACCTGACATAGAGTGGTATGTTCAGCTAGATTGAACACCTGAATTCTTGGGGTATTTTACTAATCCATTAAGTGTCAATCACAATAAGGAAGAAATGATGTGGGTGCATTAATTCAGTGGTTCTCAAACTTTTGCTGTGTGTATCAGAATCACCTGAAGAGGTCACAGATTGCCAGCCCCCATCCCCAGAGTACAGATTCATCTGGTCTGGAGTAGGGCCTGTGAACTTTCATTCCTAACATGCTCCCAGGTGATACTGATGCCGCTGGTTCAAAAGGGTGATGCTCTTTGCAAATTTTGTGTAATTAAGAGAGAAATCACACCCCAACACCGCCTTTTAAATTCTAAGAAATGGTTCCTTCGGCTAATTTGTCCTTTCGGACTGATCAGATGAAAAACCATGAGATAAACTTGGAGATCTCTGCAGGCCAGCATGTAGTTTCCATTGTGGGTTTCCTCAGTAGCTCAAAGGATTTCATGACTGATTTATACAGACTGGCATTTAAGCATTTATAATCAACTACATTCTTTGTTCTTGATTTTCTTCTTTTTGTCCTTGATTGACTGTGTTTCATCTCTTCATCTCTGCCTGCACAGCTAAGTTTGGTATGTTAGTGTCATTTAGTGCTAGCCAAGGGCCAGAAGTGAAAAGTAGGGAGAGAATAGGCCACAGATGGGTGACCAACTCTTCCCAATTTACCCAGGACTGTCTCAGCTTTTAAAACTTGGAAGTTCCCCATCCCAGTTGCCCTCAGTTCCAGGCAAATAGCGTGGATAGTGACCCTAGCAGAAACACAGCTTGCCAGTGACCTGGGGACAGGGAAGGCTACTGATACTGTTGTTCATACTGACATTGCTGCTTCATCCTTGACAATGACGGTATCATGGGAGCAGAAAAGTATCCTTCAATCCTGGTGACCTATTAATAATTTGATGAATACCAGCAAGGTCGTCCCTGCCGCCTTCTGTCCAGATTCCAGTGTGAGGCTATTGCTGGGATACCATGTAATTGTTTAATGGGTGCTTGTGTGGGCAGACAATGCCTCCTCCCCGAGCCCTTTTAATCTTCATTGCTCTGGTCTTTTCACTTTCTTTAATGGGCACCTTTGTCCACTATTCCTATTGGCAGCAGCGTGCTAGCTGCTCTGTCGTCTACAGCCATAACACAGTACCCCTGCGAAAGTTCTCTCATCCTCTGCTCGTTAGTACTGTTCAAATATTATACTTTGCAAAGCTGTGACATTATGGCTTGGTTTGAACTTCTTGATGTTCCAGGACAGTCCTGCTTCCAGAAAGCCTGTTACATTGTTCCCATAAATGTCCTTGATCTTGGTGGATATGGGGGATTCATTTTTGGCTTGAAAAGTTTGATATGTTTTCTGCCAGCTATAAAACCTATGGTTGTGTTCCCTGGGGAATGCAAATGCAAATGGCCAGTACTGGAGCTCAGTGGGAGAGCACTGTTTTGGCCCTTGGCCCCATCCTTCACTTTTTGCCCTTTCTCTCCTCCACCCTCACCCTGAGAAGGGCACCTGCCCCCACAGGAACAGCTGAAGGAGCCACGAATTACTCTCTTTCTGCCTGAACCAGTGATACTGGAAGGAGATTTACAACTCTTTCAATTACCTTTCATATCATCTATGAATAGGCACGGTACTCAGCAAATTTCAGCCCAGCCATCAGTTTGGGGAAGAACCATTATGATAAATAATGCCCAAGAGTTTATTCTTTCGTTGTGCCTAAGTCATTCATGCTGACGGTGGTGTTTGTGATTGCAGATCCAAAGCTTTTCACTTCCTTTCACCCAGGACAAATGGCATATCGAGCCAGCAGATTGCATATATTAAAGGTCCTGAGCTTTTCCTGGTAAAAGAAAGGAGTCAGAAAAATATCTGGGCTGCATTTTAAGCTTCACTTATGGGCTATTTTAACCTTTTATCCTCTCCCCATCCTTTCATCCACATTCTTGGTGGAGGACAAGTTGCATGCAACTCTGAAATTCTCTCACCAGTTTCCCTCTCCCCAAAAGAGAATGTAAAAGTTTCAAGACTTTTTTCCCTGCAGCCCAGGCACTGCTATTCTTTATGTCAGAAAGAATTGGTACCGAAATGCTCAATCTCCTTTCCTCCCACACATATGCCACTTCTTTGTAGGCTGAGATGGGGTAATTGAGAAGACATATTCAAAATGTACCATTTATGTTCACAAAGGTTAAGAAGCCTCTGCAGGGCACCTAACTTCCCTCTGCAAATAAAATGTTATGCAAGTTGCCTTGCTGAGAAGAGACTGTGCTTTGGTGACAGAAAAGAAATACCAACAATAGGTGGGAGGTGTTTCCGGCAGGGTTGTGGGCTAGGAAATCAAGTGGCCAGTGGTAGGTGCTAAACTAGTCTTTGTTTCTCACTGCTGCTGAGCTGAAACAAAGCTTTCAAAGGAAATACAAGGTCCCTTATGGGTTACTGGGCTGTAGTACCATTTTGCAAAATGCTTTTCATTTTCCTCCTCTCTCCCTCCTGCCAATTTCCTGTTGTGTTTGCTAAGTTTTAAGCTTAGCTAATGGTTTGAAACCAGTAGTAAAGACAGAGGGAGGGAGGCACAGAGGGGGAGAGAGAAAGAGAGACAGACATAGAGATGGAGATAGAAAAAGAAGAGACATAGAGATACAGGGAGACAGGAGAGAGAGAGGGAAGAGATAGGGGAGAGAGAGAGAGATGGGGGGTGGAGGAGAACTGGAGGCAAATTTCCTCTGTGCAGGCAACGAGGGCTGACTTCTGCAGAAGTAGCCTCCCTCTGGGTAGAGTAGGCAGGAGGTAAGTCAGAAAGAGGCACTGAACTTGACTTATGTAAATACAAGACTAGAGACCCACAGAGTTTAAAGATGGGTAATCTAGTTTACCCACACCAGTCCTTACAGAAGAAATGAGAGGAGAATCCCAGAGAGATTTCACGGTTTGTCTGGCATCACATGGTTATTGTAATTACTGATGGTGCAGTTTGCAAGTTATTTAATACAAGCTGCTTCAGACACTGGTGGAAAGAAAAAATTCAAGCCCCCAACAATGGGAGTGGGGTTTGCAACATATTTAGGCAAAGGCTTCGTTTCAGACCTCTAGCCTGGTCATTTGTTCTGGTACCTCCAACCCCCATCTCTTGAGTTCAAAGGTCAAGACCAAAATCCAGGTCAGTGACCCCCTAGCACTCTAACCTTTGAAGTAGGCTCTACCTTGTCTGTCTGCTGGATCTTCTGTGCTGGCTGCTTCTAGGGGGCAGAAGAGAGTCGAACCTCACCAGGCTCATTGCAGGTTCTTCCAAGGACTGAATCAAGTCATGTATGAAAGTTATTCCCTATTTGCTATGCTCTCTTCCAAATTTTTAACATGCACCAATTCCTTTATTAGTCATCACTCTGATTCTAGCTCAATCACTATTGCCCCTCCACCCATGAGGAGATTGAGGTACAGAAAGGGCAACTGACTTCCCCCAGAGGTTAATTGATTCCATGTTTGACAATTGACTAGTGAATGGAGGAAATACAATTTTAACCCCAGCATTCTCGCTGGGCATTAAAGCATTAAGCCCAGTCTGATATCACAGCCCTGTCCCAATGCCTGATATTTAGTAGCACTTCACAAAATGAAAATTCATTGTTGTTATCAGCACTAGGGATTTTGGAGTCATGGTGACCAGATTGCAGGATGAGAAAAGATAGATCAAGAGGTTATTTGTTGGTTTTGTCCCTCCTTTTGTTTCTTGCTTGATTTAAGTGGACTGTCGGAGGAACGCAGGCAAGGGGAAGGGAGGAACGCCGTGGTTCACGTGGGGGTGGCAGTGTGGGACAGTCTGCATGCCGAGGCCTATTTCAGACCAACATTGCCATGTTGCTACGCTTCCACACCAATTGATGTTCCCATCTCAACTGATATATTTGCTGGAAATAAGAAGTTCAGGTGTTGACCAGTGCACAAGACGACCCCTCTAATACTTCTCTCTCTCTAAAATCCTTAAGGAGTGATAACCACTTTTTAAAAATTGTCATGATGATAGCTGAACCTCTGAAGATGCATTTGGTGTAAAGACATTCTCTGGAGATGGCAAACCCAGTAGAGAAGGGGGCAAGGACACGCAAAGCAAGGAGTGGGTGGGAAATGGTCCCCAGTTTATCAAGACCTTCTCGTCAGTCTTCGCCTGGGGGGCAGATGGTGGAAACACGGAGGAGGAACACAGAATGGGAGACAGAGAAAGGAAGGGGCAGTGGAAAAGTGCGAGGGGTGGGGACAGAGAAGAAAGCTGTCACATTCTTTCTTAACACCCTGAAAAGCAAAAGGCATATGCCCTGGCCTTTCCCCAGTGGACCACAGAGAGAGTGTAGCAATGGTTTATGAAAACTTAAGAACAGTGTAAGACCTGCCCAGGATCTAGCCCCCCAGCAGGCATTCTATTCATTTAGAACAACAAGAAATTAACATTCTGTAGTAGTGTCTTCACCAACAGCCAGGAAGATATAGGAGCCTAGATTCTGTCCACAGACTCCACTTTGGAGAACCCCTTGTAGATGAGGGTGGCCCAAAGCTTGCCAATATTAAATTGCAGGTCTTGGGTAACTTGGCCTCATGACATCTCCTTTACCACTGATGGCCAGGTTCCAGCATACTCTCCTCTTCATCCAAGCCCCTTCCCTGCCACCCACAGCTTCCTGCTAATCTGCATCCAACTCAGAGCTGTGACTGTGCCTCAGGTGTAACAACCCCGGGCTAAGAGAGACTCACAGGACATTGATTATTCCCAGCCGTGGCCGACAGCGGGTCCCCAAGGTGTGCAGAATGAGGAACAAATTTAGTATGGCATTTAGGTTCCTCTATCACCCATCTCCACCTAATAGACCAGCCCTATGTCTCACCCCCCACCCACACCACCTACGAAATAATCCAGGCCTAGCCCCATTCCCTGCACCTCCGCCCAAGACTCCAGCCTTCTCAAGCCCTGGAACCTCTTGCTGGTGATCCAGCCTTATCCTCCGCCTCCCACGCCTCTTCTCAGAGTCCGGCCCTATCTGCTGCCTTCTGCATCTCTTGCTTCCTGTCTGGCCCTACCCCACATCCTGTAGCACACGGATGGTCCTCCTGCAACTCCACCTGACGGCCCAGCCCTCTGCCTGAGGTTCCAACGACACCGCGCCCTTCACTGCATAGCAAACCCTCCGCCTCTTTCCTGCCAGCCGTGGTGCTTTTGTTAAAAATGTTTACTCTGCCTAAATGTCCTTCATACCCTTTATTCTCGAAATCCTCCCACCTACATGAGATCCCTTTGGATCAGAATTTCTGCATCTATATTCTCTGTCTGTGGCTCTTTTCAGTTCCCTCACTTTGGGTATTTAGCACATTCTATTTTACAGTTATATGCATTGGCATGTATCTTCCACGCATACGCACGGGAGTGCAAAGTCAATGAACTTGGGTACAATCCCTGAGGTCCTTTTAACAAATAGTCCCTGAGCTAGTCCTTCGATGACCTTATTTTATAGTCTGATTGTTTATATGCCCCTGCAGTGCCTGGCAAAGTTCCTGCAACAGGTCCTCAGTACATTTTGTTGGATCAAATGAAAGGGAAGAAACAAATCAGCTGCTGAATGATCACAGTAGCTGAATAAGGGCATGGTAAGAAAATCTCCAGCGCTTCCCCTGCATCAACAACAGCCCTAATTGACTCAAGGCAAACATGCACATTTTCTTCAATAAGATGTCAGAGAACGCGGCAGTACATGTAGGTGTAATAACACATTGCTCTGTCAATTCAAAGAGATTCTTTGACGCTCTCATTTCAGGCAAAGATTATTCACTAGGAAATGCGTATCTTGTTTGGAACGCTTTTCTTTTTCTTTTTCCTCTTTTTTTTTAGACTGTTGCTGTATAATCTAATTCAATTCTTCTAAAGGGAAGATTCATTAACGTATGATTACATGTTTCATCAAGGAGATTTTATCAGCTTCCCCTTTGGAGAGGGAGTTGGTAGAATGGTTTTTATTAGAAAATGTCAGCCTTTTAAAAGTTTACAATTACAATCATCCAGAAGAAAACACTAGTGCCTGATTCTGTGGGAATTTTATTTAGAGGGTCTACATCTCTACATGAGGTATGTCCATATTTGCACATACATGGATACACATGTACACACACGTGTACACACACCACAGGCCTTCTTCTCTTTCTCCACCTTTGCATGCTGAAGTACATTGAGTCTCTCCTTACATCAAAGACGCATTAGCCCATCCTCATCCTTTCATTTCCATCTAGGAATCAACAGCCACATGATAGGAGAACTTGAACCAATGAGAGTTGGGAAACTGACTTTTATCAGCTTCTAAAATGTCTTTACCAAAGTGGTTTTGTTTTTGTTTTTGTTTTTTTTGTTTCGTTTTGTTTTTTATCAGCTCGCTCTAACAAACAAGTGCTGATATCAGTACATGGGGAAAAGTAGATAATGATCATACTCAGGAAATGCAATTACCATCTTGTAACTAAGACTGTAATAATCATCTATAATGAATGAATTTAAGTTCACATAGAAGTAATCTAAGAGACTCTCGGTGTTGCTGGAACATTATAGAAAGACTCAAATCCAGTCAATCCAAGGAGGAATTAAAGGCATATGATGGTAACTAGGAAGGTTGAAAACTAATAAAGAAGAAAATCTTCCTAATGGAGAATGGACTGCTAGATCCAAGGAAAAAGAGACAGATGAAAAGAATTTGTCAGTATTTGCTCAGCACTAAAAGCCGTTGGACTTTAGGATGTGAATCTGTGGATCATACTCCTGATTCATTAGGCATTCGCATCCCCATAACCCCCACCAATGCCTCAGAACTCTTCACGGGGTCCAAATGTCCTAATAATCTCAAAAATGGCTTTTTACGGTTGGTTCGTTCTAATCAGGATCCTAAAAGAGAGTCTCACATTGTATTTGGCTTGTAAGTCTTTCAAGTCTCTTTTAATTTATAAGTTCCCTTTTTTTTTATCATGTGATTTATTGTGGAAGTAATCAGGTCATTTAACCTGTAGGATTTCCCACATTCTAGATGCAGCTTATTTTGTCCCTGTGGTGTCTCTAGTCTTCCTAATTTCTAAAAGCTGACCTGGCAGGGTTCAGGTTCAGTGCTTTGTCAAGAACACTTCATGGGTGGTCATGTAATGTCTGGTTGTCTCTCATTTAGTGATGTTAAGATTGATTAGTGGGCTTAGGTATCATGGTCCACCCATTCTGAAGTTCCTCACCAATCTGTCACCTAAGCATTTTAACAACCATTAAAGATTGTTGCTTAGATTCACTATTTTATTAGAGGTTAAAAATGGTTATTTTATAATTTTCTCATTTCTTTTGCCTTTATTATTGGAATTCTTCTATAAAAAAACATTCTTTCATCAAACATTTGGTTATCCTGAAATAGTTTGTATGTGAACATGTGAACAGAGGATGTGTGATTGATTTTTTTCCTTTTATTTACCAATTTTCAGAATACTGAGTTAGTGATCAATGAGTTTTATACCATCATGAATACATGAGTTTTAAAATATTGAATGTGTTTTAATCCATGGCAGTCACTGTGGTCATTACTCTTTTTGATACTCAAATGATGCTATTGGCAATATTTTTTCAAATGGCTGCAGTAGTCTCTGATGGTTTCCTTGCTTTCTGGCACAAGAAGATGTCCACAGCTCACTCTGTGCATCTCCCACCCTAGACCTGGAATCGACCATCTCTCCAAGGATCCCCCTTTCCTTTTTGTGGGAAGTACTATTTAGAAACCATAACCTCATTGCTACTGAATTTTCATTGTTTCTCTGCTTCATCATTGGTCAGAGCTAGGAAATACATAAGGATATTGTGGCTACATTAAAAGAAAACATTTAATCCATTAATGGTGCAAACTATAGTATCTATTAGTGATTAGTGGTATATGACATGAGAGGTTGGATTTGTTTTAAAATACCCTAACTAAAAAGTAAAAGTAGAAGGATGGGACAAAGAAGTTTTGAAAATGTTATTAAAGGTGGATGGTGGGTGCATGGGGTTTATTATACTATTCACTCTTACTGGATGTTTGAAAATCTCCATGATAAAAAGCTTTAAAAGGGCTAATATCTCTCACTCACACACACACACCTGTGTATTTTCACTTCTCCACTCTCTGATTTCATGTACCTAGAGCAATCACTTCATAATTCCACTCTCTATATATGTTGATAGAGGAAGAATGTAGGGGATACAAGATATATTTTTGTCCCTAAAAAGGAGAATCTCCTGTTATGCATTAATGAATTCTGAGCCTGGTTTCTTTCAGTCCTACTAACTTTTGTAGTTCAACTTCTTTTCCCATGCCATCCAAATACTCCCTGAAGTTCTCCATTATTCTTGGTCTTCACTGTGGTCCTCTAGGCATGCTGCATCCAGGTATATCATCCTCCGGGGGGCAGAAACCAAATCTTTGTACCATCAATGCCTGGCATTACTATGGTTGGGCAGCTTTTCTAGGTTCTTTTTTCTCTTTAATTCTAAATATATTTGTACGGTAAGACCAGTTTGAATCAGAGATGAAAAACTTAGGAAACATTAATTCAGTGCATACCACGACACTGTGCTAAGCCCCAGATATGCAAACACAGATAAAACTGAGTGCCTGCTCTCAAGAAGATTATGTTGTAGTAGGAGAGAAAGATATAAACAGATAAGTGCATTACAGACTCTCTTTCAGTCTCAGAAGTTATTGGAAGAGAAAAGAGAGTTTCAATGCAAGTAAGTACCAGTTTTACATGGGATGTTCAGCAGGGATTTTGAAGTGTAAAGAAGGACCAATTAATTCTGAAGAAGCCCAGAAGAGGAAGCCTAGAGAGAAGAGGCTGTGAATTCCCCAGACAATGAAGGGGATTGGAGTCAAGGGAAGAGGTAGGAGATATTTAGGGAGAGGGAAGTAAATGTTCAAAGGCAGGGAAGGATGTAAGGGAAGGGACTTGGTTTTCTGCTTGTCCGGTAACAGTATATGCCTGTGACTCTTGGCCCAGCACGCCAAACTCAGCCTCCACCTGGTTTTTGTAAAGAACATTTATTGGAGCACTGCCATGCCTGTTGGTTTACAGATTGTGCATAGCAGCTCTTGCACTAAAAGGCAGAGTCGAGTAGCTGCAGCAGAGACCTTCTGGCTGAAAAGGCTGATATATTTACTACCTTGTCCTTTGCTGACCGCCCACTCTACAGCAATATTTCTCAAACTTTAATGTGCATATAAATCACATAGGAATTTTGTTTAAATGTAGATTCTGATTCAGTAGGACTGGGTGGGCCTAAAATTCTGAATTTCTAAGAAGCTCCCAGGTGATGCCAATGTTGCTCCACAGCTCAACGCACTTTGAATCGCAAGGATCTGGGGAAACTCTGAATCCTCAGGGCTTGTTCTTCCAGAAGGGCAACCCATCAGGGAGCATCTGAGAGTTGAGAAGAGGGAAAAGAGCTGATCTCATTTCTAGACACAACCTGACTTAGTAAAGTTCACTGAGATGAAAAGCCTTGTTTCTGTAACTACAGTTTAAACGTGCAGAACAGCCTTATAAATATCAAATGGCCATTAATCATGCCTGTCTTCTTCCTCAAAACAAGGCTTGTACCATAGTCACCCTAGGATCTGCATCCTTTTTTTGTGTCTCCATTTCTATTCCTTTTAGCTAAAGATCTCTTAATTGGTGGGCTACGTAAGTCTCCCCCGCTCACCTAATCCCCACTGGGCCGCCACCATCTACATCCCTCTCTTATCAGTAATTATTTTGTGATCAAACACACATCCAAATATAGTATCAAACTGAAAGGACCTCTTGTAAAACATAGAAAGATCAAATGCGGTGGGTCTCGACCTTAAACTGTAACAACTATAATAATAGTGCCAATTTCCACCTACCGCATTCCAAAATCCTTGTAACATCACAGTAAAATAAGAGCACTCACTTGAATGACTTAATGTGTTCTTTGCTTATTTCAGCTTGTCACTGTGAAGGCTGGATTTGGGAATGTCCCATTGCCTCTTTATTCCGTAGTAGAGGTTAAGAACTAACTCAGATGGCAAACATTGAGTTTGAGAGAAAATTTTAAATCCTCTGGTTTTCAAATGTGTTTATTCTTGGCAAAAAAGAACTTCCTGATTCTGCACCAAAATAAGCAAATCAATAAGGCTTATGTAAAAAGAACCAAGTTTACAGGGCACTTTGGACATCACATAGCTCTCAAAAGAATAACATGTAGAGGAGTTAATGCCAAATGATGCAGAAACATAAGGATTGAATTCCCACAGAAACTTTACACATGGACTTTGTACTGACTATGTTTAATAGAGTGAATGTTACAATTTGTCTTGAAAAATAGTTTATTCCTCATCAGGACTCCAGAGAGTTCTTGGTGTTCTAAGAGCCCTGGGCCAGGAATCAGGAATCAAGCCTGCTCTGCTACTAACTT
>VBSM01000413.1:5110943-5176472 GCA_008086735.1 Cheirogaleus medius
AAAAAAAAAAAAACAAAGATATAGAAGCACCCTGAAGGCCAAGGACTGAAGGCATGTTAGAAATAATTCAATTCAGTCTGGTCACATGTTGCAGGGGCATTAAGGAGAAAGAAATACAAGAACAGGGCATTTGATGGGGGCCAGGCCTTCAGTCACTGTGAGGACACGGCTGCAGGTGAGAAGGGTCGTGTGACGGAGGGGCAGGTGGCCATCGCCCATCGCCAGGCACCTTTGAATGGGAAACAGGGCTGAAAAGTAGGATCGGAGCTTAGGGGGAGAGGAATGTAGGAGAAAGTGGTTCCTCCATAGGAGAGAATTAGACATGAAAAGGGAGAAGTTGAAGATGATTAAGAAATAGACACAATGATAACACGAGAACTTCTGCCCCCAAGAGGAGGCAGGACAGGCTGAGCGGATCCGTGAAATCGACTCCCCAGATGCACATGATTGTTTTATGACTTGTGGAAATTTGTCTCATTACCGCACAGTCATAACCTCAAACCTATGAAAAGAAATATAAAAATACTTAAAAGCAAATGCTAATTAATTAATGCCTTTGCAGTGTGGAAAGGAACGTTGTCATCTGTTTGAAATCAATTTAGGGGCAAAATAAGAGCATCCAAAGCAGAATACGAAAATCAAGGGAGGAAGATGAAAATGGTTAAAATTTTTTTAAAAAGGAAAGAAAAGGCTTAGGACCCCCATCACCATGGAGACTAGCTCGCAGGTTGGAGCGAGCACCATCGTCCTTCTGGAAAGGCGGCTGTCTACTCTGGAGAATGGGATGGTTTCCTGGCCTCTTACCCTCCTTGTGAGGTTTTTGTGTGGGTTCAGTAGAAAAAATAATACTCTGTGAAACACTTAGAAGTGAGTTGTAAATGACTGTGAGCTGGAGTAGTAATGCTCGAAAGTGATTTCATTATCCCAGATGTAACAAGACAGCTTTGTGTGCACCCAGGGAGCGGCGATTAATGGGGCCCAGCAACCTCATGCAAAGAGCTTTACAAGCACCTGTTTGGAGGCTGTGTTGACCCAGCAGGAGGCTTAAGGACTCTAGTGACTCTAGCTGGATGCTGCTGCCCCAGGGGCAGTAATCAGACACTGCCAGCAGCAGGGTCCCCGCAGGTTACCCAAGTGACAAGTCAGAGTTATGTTGTGGGAGCTTGACAAGTGGATCCCCCCACCACCACCCAGCCCCTGCCTAAGGGAGAGCAGCTGGATTGTACACATTCTCACATATATCAAAACAAGAATGCCACGCTTTTTTTAAAAAAAAAAAAAAAAGGCAGTAGATCTAAAAAAAATAAATAACACTGCAGAGAAAAAGAAATGCCCCCAACTCCAGGCTCCAAGAGACTTGAGTCCTCAGAGTTCCACGCTGTCTGTGCATGGTCCAGGTCCCACTGTCCCCTCCTCCCTGCAGTCCTCAGAGCTGGGACAGATCGATGAGGCCTGAGGGGGGATGGCTTCTTGATAGTGCTCACATCCCATTCTCTCTCTCATGTTTCATATCTTCTCCTACTCGTTTTTTTCTTTCCTCCTGCATATCATAGTTCTTCTTTCACTTGTACCAATCCTTTGGCTTCATCAGGTATTATCTTGTAAGATTACAGCACACGCGTGTGTGTGTGTGTGTGTGTGTGTGTATCTGCATCTAACCACTCACATACACACACATGCACATATACACAAGTATATGCCCACATGCACACACATGTACATATGCATGCACACAGATGTACATGCATACATGCACACATGAACACACGTGCACACACCTGCACACAAGCACATGCACATACGTTCTCCCAGCAGATGGTAAACACTTACGGGCAGGGACCCACTCCATCCAGTTTTACTTCCCAATACCTGTCTCACTGCTATGCTCAGTACATATTTATGGATTTTATTTCACTTCTTGTTTCTTTCTGCACATTTGTAAGTTACCACAGACTTTCATTAAAGGGATCATAAACACACAGAGATGAGCATCATGGTTCCTTCCAGAAAATTACAGAATTAGATTGCCGAATTCTTGGAATTTCTTATACCTCAAAGTCATCATTGGCACCAATACATTGTTCATTTAGTCATTCATTCATTAAACACCAGTGAACGCCTGTTATCTCCAAGTACTGCACACACTGCACACGCACACACAGACACACAAATCCCTGCTCTCTAGTAACTCGGTTTTGAAAAATGAAGACTAATCATAAATAAATAATTACAGAATGGCTTAACGTATTCTAGTAAGAGTGCCAGGTAAAGGAGCCACTGGAGTTATCTTGATGGTCCCAGTGGAGTTGGGTCCTGAAGGATGGATAGGACCATCCTATCTCGTAGAAAGCCCTCTTTGTGCCTGGTAACTCTAACTTCTACCCACCCAGACACAGTGTGAATCTGGGAGCGCCACTGATTGCTCTACCTACAGACTAGAGCGAGGCTGCTGAACATCCTGAGGAGTGCAGAGAAGGTCCCCTGCAATGTCCTTGTGTGAGGCCCAGACTGTCCTATGGTAAAGAAATGCTTTCATCTGGCTCCAGACTGGCCTTTCCGTGTTCATCTGGTACCGTTTGAGAAAACGTTTTTTTGGAGGGCTGCCCTCAAGCATCGTTCCAAATCCCTTGCAGGCTCTCAGAATGCTGATGAATGTACTAACTTGGGTGTTCACGCAGGCAGTTAAAGGGAAATGCCTGCATACCTTTGATCAAAAAACTCCTATTATCTGGAAAATTGGTTTTCTAATAAGCTGGGATAGAGGATGTTTGAGGCTTTGCCTATTTTTTTCACTTTGAAGTTTGAAATTGTAGTCTGGTTTTAGAAATAGCAAAGATGCATTTTCTTTCTGTCTCTCTTTGCCCCTTCCCTTCCAGAGTTTGCTTAATGAGTCATTTCACCAGAAGGTTTATAGTTTGAAAGTTTTTCTCACAATGATCCAGCCACTTGTATGTGCCTTTATTCCTGGAAAAGATACTGTATAAAGATGTGGGGACTCTGGGGAAGTGATCAAGTCACGAGGGCTCCATCCTCAGGAGTGGATTAGTGCCTTATAAAGGGGCTGGTGGAACCCAGCTTAGACTCCTTTTTTTAATGTTCCAAATGCGATAGGTTTATTTTATTTTACTCTGATGCAAAACCAAAGATTTCACTACAGCACAGAGACCGATATACTAAAAGGTCATGAAAAAGTGGTGTGGTATGTGCAGGACCCTTTCTGATCTTCTGTTCTTCTGCCGTGTGGGGACGCAGCATTTGTCCCCTTTTGCCCTTTGTCCCTTCCGCCATGTGAGCACACCTAGATGGTGTGCCATTAGGTGTGAATTTACCCCTCCCCTCCACCCTCCTCCACCTGCCAGATCCCCAGTGAATGTTACTTACATATGTGCACATAAGTGTTGATCAATTAGTACCAATTTGATGGTGAGTACAAGTGCTGCTTGTTTTTCCATTCTTGTGATACTTCACTTAGTAGAATGGGCTCCAGCTCCATCCAGGATAATACAATAGATGCTAGATTACATTTGTGTTTTGTGGCTGAGTGGAACTCCATGGTATACATATACCACATTTTATTAATCCATTTATCTATACGCTTACAAACCTGGAAAGCAAGAGGGACATTCTCATCTGTAGGGGTGGCAGGCACAGGGCATAGGGCCTGGGAACACAATTGGCCATTTAACACCCTGTTCAAGGAAGCTTCATAACTGATTCTACCTTGACCTAGAGAAAACCACAAGTGCATATATACTCATGCTAAAGTTGTTTTTTTTTTTTTGTCTGATTGTTACAAAAAGCAACTTAAAGAAAATTCAAAGGTCACAGACTTACCCAGTCCTGAAAATGAAGGAAAACTTTTGAAAGTTAAAAGATCACTCTCAATGATAGCGATTCCCATATCCAAGTGTGGCAATAATAATTTTTATTATTATAAAAATTCTTACAGAACACTTGTTTGCACTCACCACTTTGAATACTTTTTTTTAATATTAAATATTCAAAACAACTCTTTGGAGTGATATTATTATGTCCATTTTACAGATGAGTAACTTGAGACAAGTAGAGGATTAGGTAACTTCCCCAAGGCCATGCAACCAAAGGAGCAGCGGGACTCGAACTCACAAATGTTACATCTGCTATTCCCACATCTCTCCATGGACCAAACAGACAACCCTCTGAGGAAACCCAGTAAGCAGCTCATGGAGATGTGCCAGACCGAAAGGAGAAAAGACTGAAGCTCTTTCTTCACTTGTGTCTGGGCCCCCGCAGGGGTAAAGAACCTGTGGCCTTATTAACGATCCTTAGACAGATTGTTCTTTCTTAAGCACCAAAGGAGGCAAGAAAAGCTTCATCTTTGTCTGCTGCACCCCTTTTAATAAAAGGGTTTGTTCTGTAAAATTTGGGTTCAGTCAAAAGGCCGCACTGAAGGACCTGGAAGGCCACATGTGGCTTTAAGGCTGCAGGTCCCCACCCCTGGCTGGGGCTCCCTTTCTGCAGGGACCCTCAAGATTCTGAGGCAGGAGGAATCTTAGGGAATGCAGATCCCTGAAGTGCTTTACCTGCCACTTCAAAAAACAGTAGTAGGAGGGATGGGGGATGTGGAACATGAAGCAAAAAGTTTGGTTCCAAGCATAGGACCCTAACAGAAGGTGGCAGTTGGTTTTAGACCAGAGTGCAGCTTCAGGAGATAAAATGGCTCTTCCCCTCTCCTCTCCTCCACTCCCCTCCTCTTCTCCCCTCTCCCTTGCCTTCTCCCCCAACCCCATCCTCCCTGCTTCCCTCTCTCCATTCTCCTCCTCCTTTACTTTTTAATGAGCTGGAGATGTTCCCAGCCAGCCATGTGCTGCTCCACTACGTTGGCCAGCACCGGGGGGCCTCCTTTTCCCCTTACTTTGGTCCGTCCCGAGTTTGGGAGAATCAAGACTGCTTCCTGAGCTTCCCAAGCTCAACTCCAATTGCCCCTCTCCTCTGGGAATTCTCTGCTCCTTTGAACACTCATCAAAAGGAAGAACGGGAGGACTTTCATGCTCGAATGCCCGGCGCCTGAAGACGGTAAAAGGAGGCTTAACATTGTACGAGCTTAATGCACTGCAGCTTCCTGCTGAACTCGTGGGCTGCAGCTCACACGCCTGTGTTCTCTGTGTCCCCAGATCTGCCCGGCTAACTGAAAGTCCGCTGGCTGAGCTAAGCACGCACTGATCCTTGTCATCTAGTAGCGTCTATCCGTGGAATGTCACCTTCTCGGTCCCAAAAGCAGGAATTCTCCGTCACTGAGAGTGTGATGTTAGCACTTTGTTGTTTTCTTACTCATGCCTTCATTGGCCACATGCTTTCAACAAACATCTATAGAGTCCACTATATGGCAGGCATTTTTCTAGGTGCTGGGGTTACGGAGATGGCTACAACACTATTTCTAATCTTAAGCAGCATATTGCTAAGGCCCGGTGTACCCCAAAATTCACGGGTTGAAAGTTAATTTCTATCGTGGTAGTATAAAGAGGTGGGGACTGTGGGGAAGTGATCAAGTCACGAGGGCTCCACCCTCAGGAGTGGATTAGTGCCTTATAAAGGGGCTGGTGGGACCCAGCTTAGACTCTTTTTTCTTATGTTCCAAATGTGATAGGTTTATTTTATTTTACTCTGATGCAAAACCAAAAGATTCCACTACAGCACAGAGACCGATACATTAAAAGGTCATGAAAAAGTGGTGTGGGACATGCAGGACCCTTTCTGATCTTCTGCTCTTCTGCCGTGTGGGGACACAGCATCTGTCCCCTTTTGCCCTTTGTCCCTTCCGCCATATGAGCACGCCTAGATGGTGCCGTCTCTGAGGAATGGGCCCTTACCAGACACACCAAACTTGCCGGTGCCTTGATCTTGGACTCCCCAGCCTCCAGAACTGTGAGAAATACATTTATGTTCCTTACCAATTACCCAGTCGCACATATTATGCTATAGCAGCACAAATGTTTTGAATAGAAATCCAAATTTTAATAAACTATACCTAGGTCAGCATTTATAATTAACAATAAACTTTAAGCACCTCAAGTCATCAAAAAGGAGTTTTAAGAAATAACATTTGTTGGGTGTTGGGTGGGTGGGAGGGGGGAGGAGGGGATGGGTATATACAAACATAATGAGTGAGATGTGCAGCGTTCAGAGGATGGTCATGCTTGAGGCTCTGCCTCGAGGGGGGAGGGGGGCATGGGCAATATACGTAACCATAATATTTGTACCCCCATAATATGCCGAAAAAATATTAAATAAATTAAAAAGGAGTTTTATTTAACTCTTTTAAAAGGCCATGGATTGAATGACATATTTTTGGTTTTTCTAAATAAAACATGTATTTTTAATTAGTTTTATACTCTTAAGAAATAAGCAATTCAGCTATCTAGAAAATGCATCTATCCAGAATGACTCTGTATTAGTCAATTTTGCTGCAATAACAAACAAACCCTGCCAGTTTCTCCACCTGCACTGCTACCACCTGGTCCAGGACACGCTCGGATCGCCTCGGTGCCTGCATGCTCCCCAACAGGCCCCCTGCTATGTTCTTGCCCCCATAACTCCCAGCACCACGCTAGAGGGAGCCTTTTCAATTGCAATGCAGATTAGGCACCTCCTCTGCTCAAAACCTCCTCTGAAGTGGCTTCCATTTCATTTAGAGAAAAGCCAGCCACTCCCACCATTTACAGGCCATGCCCGATCAGGGCCCTGATCCCATATTTCTGTCCCTCCCTCCACCCTTCACTCACCTGCCCAGCCTCAAGGGCTCCCTTGTCCCTGGACAGAAACATGGCCAACACTTCCTGTCTTGAAGCCTCTGCCTAGGTGTTCCTTTCCCTTTGCCTGGAATGATCTTCTTGTGGATATCTGCCTGGTTAATTCCCTCATTCCATTTTGGTATGTATTCAACTCTCACCTTCTTAGTGAGACATATGTGGGTCACTACTTTTTAAAATGAAACTGCCCCACCACACTCTGGTCTCCTGACTCTGTTCTGCTTGTTCTTTTTTCAATAGCCTTGTATTACCTTTTAACCTTCTTAATAACTTGCCTATTATCTTAACTGTGTAATATCTGTCTTCCCTCCGTGATGTAAGCTTGATGAGACTAGATGTCTATGTCTCTTTTGTCCACTGATGTATCTCAATTGACAACAGTGATGCTTGGGACAAAGTAGATACTCAACAATTATTTCTTAAATGACCATTTGAGCCCTGATCTTCATTCCTTGAAATACAAACTTGTAAAGGATTTATTTTAGATCACTGGGCTACTTCCTTCAGCACTTTACTTGCTTTTGAACCAAAAGTTGTGAAAAAATTATTTTGCATTTTAAATATTCTGATATAAGCCTTCATTCTTCATGCTTGATTAGGTAGCAGTTTCCAACATAGTATCAGTTTTTCCTGGGAGGGTGGAAATCATTGTTTTCAACATCCTCATATAACATTTGGGCAATCAGCATGACAAGCTAAAGTGGATAACTGTGATGTTCCTTGTAGTTTAATCCATATCTTATCCCTAATTTTTTAAAGAGGTCTCACTATGGGTCTCACTATGTCACCCAGGCTAGAATACAGTGGCACAATCATAGCTCACTGTAGTCTCAAACTCCTGGGCTCAAGGGATCCTCCTGGCTCAGCCTCCCAAGCAGCTGGGACTACAGGCACATGCCACCTGTGAAAAATTTTTAAAAATTTTTCTGTAGAGACAGGGTCTCACCATTTTGCCCAGATTAGGTATCCTTAATATTTTTAACCGCTTCCTTTCCACTGGGCTATTCAAATATGAGTTGAATGTCAAACAGACCAAAGATACCTCCCTATTGCTTTGACTTTATTACAAAAATGATGCTGTCATTACATAGATTGAGAAATGTTTGCATCTTATCATGAGGAAACAAAGAACTAAAGTTTGAAGATGCTACCTAAATCAGAGCCTCAAGGATAAACTTTATCAATGGTTACTCCAAATGACTCCTGTTTTTCATGACCTCACTGATGATCCTGTTAAAAAGCCTTCCTGATCCCTGTCCTTCAACAAAGTTACATAATGCTTGGTGCTTCTATTAGAGCATTTGTGCCCTGTGACAGCATTTTTCAGAGTCTGAATTTTATTAACATACAACATACCCTTGTTTAGGTTGTGAACAACAAACCAGAAGAACTTGGTTTTACTAAGAGTGCTATAAGGCTTTGCACATAAGTACAGTTCACACTGAAATCAAACCAGCCTTGAATTCTATTCACCTGCTGAGTAACCCTCAGCAAGTCATCTAAACTCCCAAGCCTCAGCTTCCTTATCTATAAATGGGCATAATAATAGGGGCTACCTTAGAAGGTTGTTGGGATGACTGAATGAGATAATACTTTAGGGCTGCTATTAGCAATTGTATCAATTATTCCTAAGTAGAGTGTTAAGACTATATGAGAGAGACATATTTTCCCTAGAAAGCTAGTAGCTTATCATTAAATGAGTATGCTAAAAATCCATATTTAAAACATAAACAATATTGTACTTCTCATGAACCCTCAACCTTTCCAACTAAAGTACTAAAAACATTGAGCCCCTCTTGTGTTGTGAGACCCAATGATGTGAGATGACAAGCAGCTTCACTCACTTTGAACTTTCTCGTCAAAATTAGTAGTCTTTGCCAAATGAGCGCATTAGAGAAAACTGTCCTCTTCATAAAATCTGAAAGGCCTGGGACAGTGTCCAGCTCATTTTTCATATAACACACTTAATGAGGAAGGGCTTCATTTTATGTAAACAACAGACTACATATGCATAACTTATTTTGCTTGGATAGTCTCTCCTCAGACCTGGATCTAATTAGGACAGAGCTGCATCCGGGTCTGTCAGGGAAGTGGTGAAACATACACACCCGTATGGATTTATACTTGCTTGGGGTTTTTTGGGACTTAGTCGCAAAAAATCTTCAAGTGTAGGACGGTTTGCTTGTTAAAATAATATGGTCTATTAAAATGTTTCATTTTCTTTGACTATATCTTGCGCAAATGGTCAAGCGGAGCAGAAGCAATGGCAGTCACTGTTTCTGACACATTTATAGACACCCCTTTCTTTTCTCATGGATACAAGGCAGTATGAGTAACCAAAGTTCATCCTTCCATTTTTTCAAAGAGATATGAGGACAGGGAAGCCGGTCAGATCTCCACGTACGACAGTGTGGGGAAGGGAAGATGACAAACGTGGAAACTGCCATCTCTGACTGAGCAGGACAAGTTATCAGTGATGCCCGTCGGGGAGAACAGGCTTCATTAGTACACTTGTGGCACTGGGGTAGCGGGGCTCGGGGGCAGACCAGGTTGACTTGAACCAGACCTTGAAGGAATGCTGGGATTTCTCAGGGCAAAGAAGTAAGATAGAGACCTCCAGAGAAGGAAGAGGGAGTTTAAAAAATATAGTCTTGACAGTATAGAGTGTCCAGGCAACATTCTACAGCCAGTAATGTGGCTGGAGATGAGATTAGAAAAAAAGGGAATTGCTATTATTTGAGCTCCTACTATGTGCTGTGTGACTCCAGAGCTAAGCACTTTGCTTCAGACACACGAATCTACATAGGCTGGAAATTTAAAATCATATATATATATATATATATGTTAACGGGAGCAAGACTTTGCTATTATCTTTGAATAAACTTTTATCCATCAACAGTAAAAACAAAAAATGCCGCTTTATGGTTCACCTGCTTTCCCTATCTCTCCAGAGTTTTCACCAGAATTGCTGCAGGGAAAATAATTAACAGCAGGATGGCTTAAAAGTTAGTAAGCAGCGAGATAAATCATATAGTGATGGCTAATCCCTGGACAGATTTTAGATATATGCAAGATGGTCCTGTGGTCCCTTCATTATTACATAATATGACTTTTTAAAACTTATATTTTGGGGAGCCCCTTCTCCTTCCCCTGGGGAAGATGCCCCAGGCTGATGGTAATGTGTCTGTCAAGGAGCTCACATTAATAGCAATTTGCGAGGGAACACATCTCCCACTGGCTGGCTGTGGGACTTTTATTGAAGGCCCTTTACTTTCACTTTCTAAACGTTCTCGCCATCTCGTGGCTACTTTCAATATTGCATGTGAATGATTTGGCACAGGTTAAACTGCCTTGCAAATCATTCACTCACTTATTCAACAAGGACTTTTTGAGCCCCTGATATCTCAGGCACTTGCCCAGAAAAAAAAAGAACAAGCTGATAAAAGTAAAGAATAAGAAAATCCTAGAAGTATTACTGTAATTATTATGTATTATATACTACGCTTTAAACCTCAGTAGCCAGGCTGTCATTGCCAGGTTTTAAGAGGTGTCTCAAGCTTTCTCCATTCAGTGACCTTCCTGCCCAGCCATGCTGTCGTCCCAAAGCACATACAGAGCTAGACAGATCCTGCTATATGACAAGCCACTTAACATGTTTCCATTAGAGTTGTGAGACATCTGAGAAACAGAATGGAGTGTATATCTTATAGACTTAGAATTACATGAGTAGTAAGTGCCCAGCATAGAAAAAAAATCCAAAAAATGAAAAAAATTAAAATCATCTTGAATTCCATCACACAGAGATAACTATCTTGATTAAAATTTTAATGTATAGCCATCCATATTTTTATGCATATGTTAATATGCATGCTATTTTTAAACCTCCTCTTTAAAAAGTGTTAATGCCTCTTTCCTGTTCACCACTCTATCCCTAGAGCCTAGAACACTGTCTGGCACACAAGGGGTTCTCTACAAATACTTGTTAAAAGAATGAATGTAAACAGACTAACCTGTATGATACCTAGTAGATAACATGCCAATACCACAATGAGTTTATGTACATCAATCATAACCCGCGTGTGTACATAAAGACATAAACTACATACCACTATTGTAATACAGTAAACCCATTAGTAGGCATTACCCTTGTAATTCAGCATATTAGAGTAGGCTTCAATTGTATGGTAGAAGAAATTGGGAACTACATACATACGTTGTAATTGATTTAGCACTATTTGATAGATTTGTTTGGGAATTTCTCCTCCAAGATTCTTTAGAAACAGACCACATATTCCTTTGACAATTCCCTTGGCCTGATTACTATTTGCTTTCATTTTGTGTTTATCAGATTTCCAGGCAACCCACTCTGAACAGGGCATGCCCGGATCACTTATGCCCCTACCCAACCCTAAGGGACAATTCAGTGCTTCACAGGGGACTAAAATGTCAGACCGTCCCATGGGACAGAAAATGAGCTAGGACATTAGATGTAGCTTCTGCTCCCTGGGCGATTCTATTAATACCTTTATAAAAGTAAACAACAGGGAAACATTCTTCTGTGCTGAAAGCAGTTCTAAACATATTTCTTTAGGGAATAAAACGTCTCATTTTAAAAACTACAGTGAACTGACAGTTTCTTACGTGTTTTTCTTCCCACACAATTGGTTTTGATCTGTGCAGTTCTTTCTCGCCTTTTAAGTATCATTCCTGTAGTTTTCAGAGGGTCAGTGGTTCTCCCTAGAGAACTACAAAGGTCAGTTCTCTGTCTCCAATGTGCTAAGGGTAGAATTCAAAGTAAAGCGGCCAGAAATCCTATTGATGCTTTCTTGATATTGGAGTTTATGTTCCCAGTCTGCCCTCTTGAGCAGTTTGCTGTCACAAGGAATTCCACCTCAATCTGGTCACTCGGATCAATGGCAGACGTGGAAACGTTGGACTAACATAAAAATTCTCAAATTGAGATGATCAAATACACTCTTCTTAAAGGGGCCACTTCCAAAACTACCACCTAATTGAACTGAATAATAAATGAATCACCTCCAGCTTAGGTTTCAGTGTCCCTTTGCTATTTTTTTTTTTTCTTTTACAGAGTCTCACTCTGTTGCCCAGGCTAGAGTGCCGTGGCATCAGCCTAGCTCACAGCAACCTCAAACTCCTGGGCTCAAGTGATCCTTCTGCCTCAGCCTCCCAAGTAGCTGGGACTACAGGCATGCGCCACCATGCTCAGCTAATTTTTTCTATATATTTTTAGTTGGCCAATTAATTTATTTCTATTTTTAGTAGAGACGGGGTCTCGCTCTTGCTCAGGCTGGTTTCGAACGCCTGACCTTGAGCGATCTGCCCGCCTCGGCCTCCCAGAGTGCTAGGATTACAGGTGTGAGCCACCATGCCTGACCATTGTCCCTTTGCTATTAACACACAGTGGACGTGGAAAACATGTCAAACCTTGTGTTTGTGTTTCAAACGTGTGAAACCGCTTGCTTTCGCTTCATCTCCGTGTGAGGAGTTTTAATGGGGTCCGTGTCATTCAGGGAAGTGATCCTGCAGAAAATCCCTGTGCGTGCAGCGCAAGAGGTTCCTCCTCTGCTTAAACCAGTCCCATCCCGCTCAGCAGCAGGCTCCCCCAGGAGTCCTGCCATTCCTCCCCTTCTACTAGCTCTTCCCATTGGCATTAAACACGCCCTGTCCCTCCCACGCGAAAACATGAAGCCTCCGTGTGTCCTGCATCCTCTTATCATTGCCATAGGCTGTCGCCCCAAGTCCTCTTACTCCGGCACACACACACACACACACACACACACACACCACACTCTTCGCTGACTTCACAGCGTCCACTTCCTCACTTTCATTTATATTCTCCATCTGGCCTCAGCTTCTACCACTCCACCAAATCCTGTCCGGCCAGAATGACCCACTGTGTCTTTGTCTCAACACGTAATGGGCACTTTGTAATCCTTATTCTACTGGACTTTGGGGGCCGCGCTTAGTACTGGGGACCGCTCTTTTCTTTAAACACTGTTTGGTTTTTCACTTCAGGCCACCTCATTCTCTTGGGGTTTTTTTTCCATTTTTGCTTCCTTTACCTCCTTCTGCTCCCCTAAACCTTGTGGTCACACACTGTCCTGCCCCCCACCCTTTTCTCCTCTCCCTGAAGCTTCCCTGCCCAGGGGACCTCTCCACTCCACATCTCTAAACACCGCTGTGAGCTGATGACTCACAAATACCACTTCATCTGCGTCTGGCTCCTGAATCCCAAACCCACGGATCCAACAAACCACACAATCCAGCGTGTCTCCTGCTCACCTCCCACTTGCCCTCAGCCTACTTCTGTAGTCTCTGTCTCCCCAGTGGCAACGCCAAGAGCCCATTTGCAAAGCCAGAAACCTGGCAATCCTCCTTCACAGCCAAACCACCGTCTCCTGCCAAGTACTGAACGTCTCAGACTCTTCCGCCTCTTTCCATCTGGACCACTGTTGCTTTTGATCCGGGCCACTGCCGTTGTTTCACAGGAGGACTACCGTGGCCACCTGCGGCAGGGCACACTGCTTCCATTCTTTCTGATCCAGTCTCCATGCTGCAGCCAGAACACTCTCTCTGTCTCTCAACAGCAAGCAGTCCTTGTTACAAGAACCTCCCCATTGCTTTCAGTATGCAAATTCCTTAGCCTGGGCTTGGGGAGCTTCTCTGCAATCTCTTGCCTTTGCAGCCTTCTGTCACCCAGCCCTCCTGCACTGCACCACCGCCACTGTGCTACGTACTTGCAGTTCCCCTGATCTGCCTTGCCGGATCTCACCCCATACCCTTTGCATATGCTGTTCCCTGTGCCTGAAACGTGCCCCCACCAGGAGAGCTACCCCACTCCACTGCTGCCCTACACCTCCTTCTATACAGTCTCTCCAGTGAAACCACCTTTGGTCCCCAAAGGCTATGACAGTGTATACTTCCAGAGCACCTGTGTGTACTTTCATCATGTCACTTCTTACACTAATCACACTGAAATTGCCTGCCTGTGCCTAGTCCACTTTAAGGAGACTGTAAATTCAATTCCTTATAGATGGGGCTGAATCTTATTCGTCATTTGCCCCCATCTATCACATGCCTGACACACAGTAAGGGATCAACAGACATTAATTGAATAATTATAACATGATTTTACTTTCCTAGTGCAGGGATTTTATGGGGAGTAGTAATGGGGATAATCATTTTAAAGGCATTAAAATAATAAAAGCACCCCCAGGAGAAAGATGATATACCAGACATACCTGTTAGCCCAGTTAATGTAATTTTTAGACATGTCTGTATGGCCATAAACTGTTAAAATAGCCCAGCTAATAGGGTGCATTTAATTTATCCAGGTGAATAACACTATAATAAAAAAGTCTGTCTCTATGTAGATACTTGCAAATGTTCGTAAAATTCAGATGCTAAAGGAATTAAGCAGTTGGTGACAAACAGGCAAAGCTGCTCTGTCCTAGTATTGGGGTCAATGTGTGTTTGTCTGCGCCCTCTTCTGGGTAAACTGAGAATAGCTTCAGTGTTAAAAAGGCTCCGTAGGGAATAATTGCTTAGGATAAACCCAACAGTGTGACTCCAAGTTCAGATCATCTCAGACTTTCTCAGCAAGAATGAATAGTTGAAAATCCAGGGAAGAACGTGAATAACATTACGAACGACCAGGAAACTGCTGTTTTTCTAGCATGGCGTGAGCTCCTTGTGCAGGAAGCAGCACTCCCAAGTATGTGCTCTGTTCTTTGCTTTGTTCTTTCTTTATCTACTTCCCTCCAATCATCTTGACTCTCGTGCGTGGGCGCTTTCATTTTAATTTGATGTTTTACTTGCCATTTAAGCCTCTTTTGGTTTTTCTTTTCTTGATCAGACAAGTATTATCTCCTATTTTTATGTTTAAATGTTATTTTTTTCTTATTTTACAAAGGGCAATTCAGGAAACACGTTGACTGAGGGGACAAAGGGGACAGACGTTCAGAAGGATGGCCTGTACTTGGCGGGAGATCCCAGGCGCTTTTCCTCGCCTAGAGCACTCCCTGGGGGAGAGGGTCAGGGGAGCAAGCCGGTTCCAGCTGTTCTCTTTCACCTAGTTTCTTTGTGAGTAAAAAAATAAAGAATGTCAAGTCAGGAAGTGAGGCAGGCGGTGGGATCCTGGAGGCTAATGAGGATTCTGTTTTCTGCTTAGAAGAGTAATTTTGCAACAGTATCTACACATCCGTACCGAAAACATTATTACGGGCAATTTCCACCTAGACAACTGCTTCTTGGCTTTCATTGTAAGTGAAGAAAGTTGAAGAGACCTAAGAACAAGAGGATCTGCATCATCCTCTCCAAAAGATGGCAAGGTGTTCCCAAAAAGCTAATGCAAAGGACGGAAGGGAGGGTAGGGGAAAAAAGAAAATGAAATTTCAAGAGATTTTACATCAACCTTCTGACTGTACAGCCTAGGAGAGCAAAGAGAGTCGGCCACCTTAGACAGGCTCCAATCCCTGAACAATCAACTCCGGTGTCTCTGCTTGAATGCAGTGGTTCTTAACAAGGGGGGTGGGGGACATTCTGCTCTCCAAGGGACATGTCTGGAGACATATTTGGCTGTCATAGCTTGGGAGGTGGAGGAGAGTGCTACGTTACGTAACGGGTAACGCCAGGGATGCGCTAAGCATCCTGCAGTGCTCAGGACAGCCCCTCGCACGCAACAAAAATGATCCAGCCCGTGACGTCAGCGGAGCTGTGGTTGGGAAACCCTCCTATAATGGCAGTTTTCCCAGCCATCTCCCCCTTACCTTACGACAGTATTCACTTCTATTGAATGAACTACTCCACAACAGCCCCGTGTCGGCTCCCTCGGCCAACAGCGTCCCAGGTCATTTTTCTCCACATCTTTCCCAGACTGAGGAGTGTAGACCTTGATTTTCTCTTTCCAGCATTCGCTTTCTTTCTCTTGAAGGTTCGATCTTTCAATCAACTGTCATTAAGAATTCATATCCGCATTCTCTCACTAATCTCTCAAAAGCAGGATGAACTATCCATGCTCTGGCTAGAGCTAAATAAACCCACACTGCCTCTCTCAACAAGTCACTTAACCAGCAGCCTGGTCCCCAGAGAACCTCAGCCTCCTAAGGGGGTAGGGATGTTATTCGTGCAGACCCAGCAGGCTGCCTGGGTCTGCCTTCTCCCATGAGCTTTGGCTACCCTGGAGGGCTCTTTCAACTTACAGGTCCGGGGCTAAGGGAGATGAAGGGAAGCAGACATCCACATGGAGGTGGCAGGTGTGGTGGTGAAGCACGAAGTTCTGCCACCAGAACACCTGTATTTGACTCCCAGCCCTACCACACACTACCTAGGAGAGATGGCCACCTTCCTTAACAGCTGTGCTCAGTTTCCTTATTTATAAAGTGGAGATACCTTCAAGGGCTCTTGTGAGAACCAAATGAGTAAGGGTAGGGAGAACACTTAGAACAGTGTAAGGCACAAGGCAACTTCCCAGTAAGGGGCAGATATTACTAAAGGGAGACACGCCCTGAAGGGGTATCCAAGAAGTGGACGTTCTTATCGCCGATCCCACCCTGCATGTGGTTATTACAAATGCATCACCCAGATGGTCAGCATGGCCAAAGGTTACCTCTCTCTAAGGTGAAATAAAAAGCTAAACAAATTTCACTTCCTTACAAGGGCAACAGAACTGGACTGCATCCTACTTCACACAGATTCAGTTTCCTCTTTCCTGCTCAAGAGTGAGCACACCGTGTACAGCTCTCCAAGCTTGTCCACTGGTTTCCTCGCTGCTTCTCCTTTGCCCCAGAGGGTTTTTAGCCTTCTCCCTAATACCTTGGTGCATAAATATGATGAAGGAGGGAGGATCACTTGAGCTCAGGAGTTTGAGGCTGCAGTGAGCTGTGATGACACCACTGCACTCCAACCTGGGCAACAGAGTGAGACCCTGTCTCAAAAAACAAATGAACAAAAAAGATTTTAAAAATATGGCTATGCTCTCAAGGTCACATAAAACAAAATCTTTCTTACATCATTGGCCATAGTTATATTTTTCCACGAGCTGAGTTTTTAAATATGTGTAAAGTCCGAGGTAGATTATTGAGAGATTTCAGCCTCTTAACATTCCTAAACAATTCTAAATAGGTCAAGAATTCAATTGTAATATCTATGGATTTTTAGTTTCTTCCTATTTCCAGACAATGCCATGTGTTTTATAATTTAATAACTTTTTAAGGTGGTAATGGCCTTAAAAATCCTAAAATAAAATCCTCTTTTTAACTTTCACAAATATATTTTTTAAATGGAGAATTTGCTTATTATTTTAACAGAATACCTACAGGTGTCTTAAGATTTAAGGCATTATCAAGCTATCCTTTTTTGTATCTCCAGCATGTAATACAACCTCTGTAGAAGACATTTCATTTACATTTATTAAATGACCAAAATGTACATACGAACTAACAAATGAACTATGTATAAAAGCAATAGCTAGGGCTTTTTGGGGTATTTTCTTTTGTTTTCTAACTAGCTTCTTATTATAGACACTACTGATTATAATAGTTTACCTCTCAGGAGAATCACGTTGAACATTAAACCTTTCCTCCTTTATTTTCCTAACACCTCTTTGACCTGGGGAAGGCTAAATGGCCCATTACCTACAGGTGAACCAGTTGCATATCCTGAGACCACTGAGCAGGGCTTAGTCTAACTTAAGCAGAATGCCATCCAACCAGCCTAATATAGTATTGTACAAAGGGCACATATGGCTTCCAAGAGAGGTAGATCCAAATCCTTGTTCAGCTGCTTCTTTTTTTTTGCATAGAATTCTTTTCATTTATTGAGGTGTTCTCATTTTCATGACTTTATATGTAAACTATAAGGGCACTTGTACTCCAATTTTACTGATGAGAAAATTGAGATGTAGATTTTATATGACTTTCCCAAATTGTGCAAAGCAAGAAAGAAATACATTCAAACACTAATTTAGATCTTTACACTTGGAATTTCCATGTCTCCATACTAATCACCTTCCTTAAGTCAAATGCAAAGTACTATAGTAATATTGGTTAAGAAGTGTTAGTGATACATATATACTATCTATTCATGGTATGGTGTTAAGGGGATTTTTTTAAATGTTTTATTATGAAATGTTTCAAACAAACACAAAAGGAGAAAGAATAGAAAAATATATAACATATTGCCATAACTCAGATTCTATAGTTATCCAGATTTAGTCATGTTTGATTTATTTGATTTAAATAAATCAGCTACTTCTTAAACCCTTGAGCCTCCAATTCATTTTGTGTAAAAGGGGAACAGTTGTGATTTTGTTAAGAAGACGCATGTAAAGTCCCTGGCATACAGTGAGCGCTCAGTATAAATGCTGTGTACTGGGCCAGCATCCCAGCTACTTCCAGAGAAAGAGCAGGAAAGTCATACAGAAGCTTATACACATTCATAAGGAATGCTTCCACCCATTAACTAGTTCAGTGTTTCTCAACCCTTGGATAAATGTTAAAATCACCGTGGGAACTTTTGAAAAATTATGATGCCTGGTACCCGCCCCGCAAAGAGCCTCATTTACATGGGAACAAGATCCTAAGGACCACCCAGGGCTGAGAACAATGAAGCTAACTGGTGTGCAGGACCAGTGTCCTCACAGTAAGTCCGAAGTTTGGTGATAAACAACCACTGAAGCACATTTTCAAGGTGAGATCCCTTGGAATGTATGTTCCTGTCCTTAAACTCAATTTAATTTAAAGTGTTGGATATCTTTTAAGTACGATCTTCAGTATTGATTCTAGAGCCCACCTGCCTCCCATATCACGTGTCTAATCAGCAACCAGGTATTCACTTAAGCACAAAATCCACTGAACGCCACCCATGTGCTATGAGCTGTGCTATGTCTCTGGGGTCCAGCACTGAAGCTAACATGATCATCGCCTCAAGTCATTCACAGTATTGTAGAGGAGGCAGAGGACAATGACAGTTTGTGCCACAGGTAGAAGGAGAAGGGTCTCTAAGCCAGGCTCAGGACAGAGAGGACCTGACAGCACAGCCAGAGAAGGTGATGACAAGGAGTATTAGGAATTAACTTGGCAGAGAAGAGAGGTCCCAAGACAGGATTTTGGTGGCATGAGTGGAGAGGAGTGTTTGTCAGTTTCATGTGGCAACCCTGAATTAATAATGCATTATCTTAGAATTATCAGTTTAAGTCTGTAGGTACCTTTTGTATATTTAAGATAGTATTGGGATAATAGGGGCTTAGAATATTCCACATGGCAACTTCCCATTAATTAAACTCTCTGGGAAACAGGTGTGACAATATCCTGACATAATATGTTCAAAGGGCTGAATAAATGACTTTTAATATTATTTCTAATATTTTTTAAGTTCTAGAACAGAGGTGGAATGGTTTTGAAAGTTGCCTTTCTCTCACCTTATTCTTGCCCTTCTATTTATCTAATGGACTAATTAGGCAGATTTTGTGTATTTATCATCGTTTATATATGAGATAGAATAGTGGAAACATCAGTTGTGTTCTGAGTATAAAATTAATTCCCTGATAGTTGGCCTGTTGACAACTCTGGTTTTAACTATTTAGTCAGAAGGATTTAAAAATGTATTACTTCTTATGATCAATGGCATTGAATTGTAAAATTACTACAATCTGGAAATTGGGAAGGGACATCAAAACATCGCAGTGTTGATATTTGACCTAAAACACACAGGAATTATGTGTTTCCATTTTCTCATTTCCTATTATTGTAGCACTAGACTGCTCAAAGGTCAACTTCTTCCCCTTCCAGAAATCTCATGTTTAAAGATACTTTCAGATCTTTCAATGAAATGTGCTCTTGATAATAAACTAAAATATTTTCTTCCCTCAGATAATCTGTATGTTTTTAGCTCCGAGAGATAAAAAGCACTATTCAATGCAGGGTATAAAATTAGTATCCTTTCCTTTGAAATCCAAACTTAACAAAATAAATACAAGGAGAATTTATCAGCTCAAGGACAGTACTAGCTCTGGCAAGGATGAATACAGAACTTCAAATGATATCATCACAACTCTGGGTGTCTCCAACTCTTAGTTGTGTCTTCATTTTCTAGCACGTTCTCTCTACACAGAGGGAAAACTGAGCCCTGGCAAGTTCAAGACCCCAAGGTGAATATAGCTCATGGTCTCTGAAAGGGAAATCTCTCAGTGAAGCTTTCCAGCCCCCAAAGCACTCTGATTGGCCTTGGTTGGGTCACGTGCCCACCCTGGACCAATCACTATGTTTAGGGAGATGAGATTTTTCTGATTGACACTTGGCTCCACCACTGTGGTGAGAACAGCACCCCTGAAGGCCAGGCCCACCAGAACCACATGAAGGGGGAAAGAGAAGCTCTACGATAAAAAAAAAAAAAGACACTAGAGCAGATAAATCAAGAGCTGGCTGTTGCTGGTAACCACGTTATTATAGTGTTACTCTATTTCCTCTTTCAAAATTTAATGTTTCCACTAAATAAAAATGAAAATCTAGTAGAAAAATTAACTAGATTCTGTAGCTAGCATCTCTTCCCTTTTGATAGTCTGTTCAGCTACTGACACATTTCCCTTCAGTGAACTTTTTCTGTTACATCACAGAATCCTCTTTGGGTATTCAACTGTCTCAGAGAACTCTTGGTAGTCTGTATAACTACCACATCAGAAAAAAAATTATGATTTTATAAAATAGAAATAAATTAACCAACTTAATCAGCTGGAGTTTGTTATTTCTTCAGAGAAGCAGATGAGAGGTTGGGGAAGAAGGAGAGGGATAAATAGGCAAACCACAGAGGATTTTTAGGACAGTGAAACCGCTCTGCTTGATGCTACAATGGCGAATACACGTCACACATTTACCCAAAGCCATAGAATGTAGGAGACCAAGAGTAAAAATTCCAATGTGAACTCTGGACTTTGGGTGATAATTATGAATCAATGTCAGTTCATCAGGTACAACAAATATACCACTCTGAATGCCAGCGTTTAAGTTTCCTGTTGAACATACGCCTTCTGCTGGTGCATTCTCTCTTTAGAAATTGTAATGAAACCAATAGGCTCTAGTTGACACTGTTCTTTCAGCTTCAGGTTTAAGAGATCATTTTAAAGGATATTAGATGATAAGTTAGAGAGATAGATGAATAGATAGATAGATAACCTTAAAAATATATGTATCTGATTCCATTCTTTGTGGATGGATTTTAACTAGTTGGACTAGTTGACCCAATGGGACACCTATATTATACTATCTTATCTGGACTCTTCTGTGTGAGGACTGCATAAATATTTATTAATGATGATATAATGAAGAAAGTATGAAGAACTACAAATCACTATGTGAGAAAATATATTTTTCTCACATGTAACTACTATACAACTCTCAAATATAACTACTATAATGAAGAACTACAAATCACTGTGTGAGAAAATATATTTACCAGTAACGCATAGAACCACACAGAAATTGGACACCAGGGGGGAAAAACCTAACATTTTAAACACCTACCAAAGTCGGACCTATCTTAACTGGCCTTGCTAGTAGCTCCCCAAAATAAACCTTTACATGCTATCACTTCCATAGAAGTTTCTGTTGAGTGATTTCCCTGAGTACTAGGTGGGCATCTCGAGCTGGTCAGACTGTGGCTAGACTGAGAGCTGGTGACACAAGGGGCCATGTGCTTCTAGGTGACAACTGGTGTGAAATGAATATGAAATGCTACTGGCTGTGACTGCTTGGCGATATGGCAGACACACTATCTCAGAAGATGTTTCTCCAGTACAATAGGAGTATATTTTTAGACCTACTAGAAAGAAGAATCAGCAAACACTGTTATTGTTCTGCTCAATAATGCAACAAACTTCATTGGGAAAGTCAGTTTCTCTGTCCTGAGCCTGATTTGAAGGACTTCGCCTCATTTGCAGCCAGAATGACTTTCAGGCACATCACATTTCAAATCGCCATAGTCATCTTTGAGAGGATACTTGAAATTAATGTGAGTCACATTTCCTCAGGGGCTTGATTTAGATAATAGAAAAATGTACTTATGGGGTTGCATAATATAAAGAAGCCAAATTTGTGGCTATATAAGGTTTGGCTGCTGCAATAAAACTGGTGTTTATAAAGAGAGAAAAAATGGTCAATTAGCTTTGTGATACCATAATGGCCCAGCGTCTCAGACTCACCATAATCACTTTATCCATCCCATACCGCTGCAGTAAGAGGGAAAAAGACAGCACAAAATGATGAAATATATGAAATCTTGAGTAGTAATGGATCTTTCATAACTGTGGTGAAGCATTTGGAAACTTCAGGTTATGAATTCCTATTATTTCTCAAAATGTACAGCTAACTCTTAATAGAAACAGAAAGCCTCAATTAAACATTTGAATGAGTTTAAACTATTACTTGAAAATAAAATCTGTAACAGCGATCTTGATGCCACCTTAGGCTTACATTAGGAAAGTGGCAGCTCTCTTTTAAGTTCCATCTTTAAGAACTATTAAAACACACATCCCACGAAACATGAACGTAATTTGCAAAAAAATCAGAATCTTAAATGTTAAGGTGTGTTATAAACCTTTCTGGAACTATGTCATATATTCAGTAATTATCCTGGAAAAATACATTTTGATATCTTTAATAGTCCATAATTAATATCAAGCATCTAAGGATAATGATATAGGCAAATCTGGGTTCTGACAATTTCATTTATGGGTTTATTCTCTTTGAGATATAAAGAGCTGGGTAATGGAACATCAATGTTATGTTTTAATTCTTATATCACAAAATAGAAAGACACCCGTGTGCTCATCCATGTGATACTTGAATAAGTCCCACAAAATCTTCAGCTTGGCCTCAATAACTCAGGTATCAGAAACTCACCACCTATCTCAAGAGACAGCTGATTCTCTCTTTGAACAGCTGCCGTTTAGGATCTTCTTTCTGTTGATTCCATATCAGTCTGACTGTATCTTCCATCCATTGACCAAGCATTACACCCAGGGCCAGGCGGAGCAAACCCAAACCCTTTCCCATAGAATAATCCTTCAAATTCTCCAAGGGAGTTATTGAGTCCCCCCACTTCATCTTTTCTTCTCCAGATCAAATCTTTTCTGTTTCAAAAATAGAATTGGACAATCATACAGGACTGCCTATTATAAATCAAGCAGTGAGCCAAGTCCTAGCGATAAATAGGACATAAAGCTTGGTGGCTGTCTTTACATGGTCACAGTCTATGAAGAAGCCAACACATGATCAGAAAGAACAATAAAATGTGCTCAGTGCAGTTGTGGAGATTAAAAACAGATGCTGCGTGGAAAATGTGATGGAGGAGATAGTTCTGCATGCAGGAGTCACCAAAGTGGTGATGTGTGAGCCGAGTCTTGAGAGGCAGGTAAGAATTGGGCAGGTGACTGTGGCATGGAGGCTGGCAGGGAAGAGGGTCTGGCTGCTTTTCCACAAAGAGGAAGCACAGGAACATGCGGCTATTAAGAACAGTACATGCATGGAACTGCAAGTCAGCCAGTTCCATGGATGCCCAAGGGGTGGGAGAAACGGGAGGGTGGAAGGGTACTGGGCAGGTAGGAAGCGACATTTAAGAGCCATAGGATGATTTTAAGCAGAGAAAAGACACTGTCAAATTTGCATTTTAGTAAAATGTGTCGGGTGGCTGTATGAAAAAGGATGGGATGAGCGGAAAAGGGGGAAAGGCAAAAAGGACCCGTGTATAGCAGTGCTTGCAACGGTGGACGTGGAGAGGTCAAGTGAGGGCCCCGACTCACGCAGGGAAAATCCCCGGGACTCCTCAGGACTCAAATGGACGTCAGTGAAACACATGATCAGGAAGATTTTCTTTTTGATTTTTTTCCTTAAAGACTCCAACTTCTTCAACCATTCCATGCCATACTGTCCCCCATCTCCTCACCATTTTTATTACTTTTTCTGGTATTGATGGAACCTAGTGACCCTTCTAGCACAATTTAATTGCAACCTATTCTTCCTTGCAGTGCAAAGAACCTGAAATAATAACAATGTCACTGTTTACATCATGGTGCCAACTTAAACTGCAATTAAGTCACAGTTCCAGGCTATTGGGAACTATTGTCATAATAGCTATGGCTTCCTTTATCTGCAAATGCTGAGTTGCGAGATACATAATTATAGGCAGGAGTAATTAGTTTTAGATTTATTTTTATAATTATATTAATTGAACAGGCAAGTGCATTAAAAAATATGAAGGGCATGGCATTGAGCCTGATGCAATGTCTTCATAATAACTAGATTAAAGAAATGATTATTACCAGCAGATGAAAACAAACCTTGCTCATTTGTAAGAGTGCAGTGTAAACACAATGACCCATGCATCACCTTCAAGTTCAATGACTATGTGGTACTCTTGCCATGTGGAGTCTTCATGAGAGTCCATTTGAAAATGGGCCCATGCCAAATCAAGGGGAGAGCGTCTTGGCTGTCCTGAGTCTGCAGCATTCCCTCAGACTGCACCCATGAATGCTTGACATTTCCCCAGAACACATGCTCAGTAGCATCTAAGCTCATCACTCTTACACGCACAGGGCCTAGGCTTCCTACCATTCCCCAAATTCTAGCAAATGACTGTTTTGATCTCCCCAAGTCCCTCATCCTCAAATCCCAGTTGCCCTCAGTGTCCACCCACCCCTACCCTGGCAAGCCCTGCAGCCCTTCTCCTGGCTGTGGCAGTGAATTCTGGGAAAATGAGCTGCTTAATCTCTCTTGGCCCAGCTCCTTTATATGGGTCCATCTGCTCTTCAATTCTGCATAGATAGAGCCAAATCCAGCCTTTGTATGAAACACTTAGGGGGCCCAGGCCAGCCAAGAAGGAGGAGCAGGCGGTTTTCTGCTGCATGTCTTCCTAGATGAACTCTGCAATGTAAGCTAACAGACCGTGGATTATAGCGGGCCCTTGAGCGGATCCATCAGCAGCAATTCAGCATATACCCTGGAAACTCGAATGATGGCCCCCAGGACACATCAGTCTTTTACTTGCCGGTCAGTCCATGTCTTATTAAGCCTTAGGTAACTAGTGATAGAGGCCTTAGTATCATCATGGCAGGGTACCAGGCCAGTATGCATTGTAAGACTGTAACAAAAGGAACAAGGTACTTGTTTTGAAAAATGGGATGGAGGGGCAGAATTTGCTTGGTTAAATTATTTTTTTTTCTCTGAGAAAATGTATTGTCTTATGTATTGATAGGAAAAACAAATGCACAGTGTTTACCATGTGAAAATAAACACCTTCAACTTGCTCCTTGTTTAGTAAATGAAGAAACAATAATCAAGGATCCAGATTCAGCTTTGTTCATTAGCACCATGAATATATAGACAGAGAGAGAGGCCTCATTATGCCAATAATAATAACCACCATCTACTGGTTGCCCACTCTGAGCAAGCCACTCTCAAATCTTCCATACAGTCATAAAGGTGGGCATTTTCCCATTTTGCAGATGAGAAACTGGGATCCAAAGACAGGCAAAGCGTCAAAGCACAGATCCGAACCAGGTCAGTTCGATTCCACTACACTCTGGCGGCTCAGCAAGCCTCAGAGATGGGAAGGTGGGAGATGTACGCATATAACTGTGGTACAGGATGACATGTGGCATGGGTCGCAAAGGTGGCAAAGTGGTAAAGGAACTCGGAGGGAGACGCCATTTCTGACTGTCATGAACGTTCAGTTTGGCTGGCAGAGGGGATGCATGGAGACCAGAGCAGGGGACATGGGGATGGTGAAAAACAGTCCCCAAAGCATCCAATCACAACCTAAGGGTTTGTGAGCAAACCCTCTGCAACACTTAGCACAGAGCTGAGAGAAGCAGGTGCTGAAGAAATGCCCGCTGACCTATTAAGCATCGCTGCCTTTCACTACCGACTTCCCATGTGCTATGGACCCCACCTGCTCATGGATGTGGCTTCCAAGCTCTTTGTAGCTTCATTTTAATTTTCTATGTCTTTTCTGGTTTGCAGAAATCAATGTTGAGGGCTTTGTATCTTCAAAAAAATAAATAAAAGCAAAAGAATTAGAACAACATATAGAGCATTGAATCTTCCTTTAGGGAAGACTTCCCAGAGGAAAATGCACTCTCATTTGGTGTTGCTTATCCTTATTCTTTCTTAGTTTCTTTGGGAAAATCTAGCCTTTCAGTGAACTAGCCGGAGAGCTGGTAAGGAAAAACTTTCTGAATAAAATGCTTGCAATACTTAGGTATCTGCTAGAGGGCAACATATGTTCAATAATAATGTAGTTGTTTTTTCTGTGGGATGGCACAAGTTTTATTTGGTTTAAAAGCAAAATCTAGATCCTACAAGGTACTCAAATGATTCTTTGTTAAAAACAAAAACAATCCGCAGTGCCCATACGCTTCTCAGCTGAAAGCCACCAGTCTTTGCATTTTTGCTATTTTTTAAGGAGTTTGTAATGGACAACTTTATTGCTTTTGTCCCTTTTCCAAACAGCTTCACAAAATAACCTCAACATGATGTAAGGCAGCTAAGCTTCTCCACTACCAACTGTGAGATCCTCTCCAGAAAGCTCTGTTAACTTAACTACCTGAAAACAAGCAGATGCTAGAGGAAGGGGAAAGGGAAATACATCTCCAACAACAGAGAGACATAGGATGCGTGTTATACTTCCCCACAGCATTTACTCTCAAGAGCAGGCAAGGGTAGGTTTCCAGGGAACCCCATTTGTAAAACTAATCAGCGGGTCAATATTGGTGGTTTTATTTCATTACCTGTGGTGCACAGATTGTGTTATTCAAAGAGAGACACCATTGTTTGGTTTTCAAAAGGGTTTTTTGGCTGGTAATTTTTATGCATATCTATAAAGCTAGGATATACTCCATGCAAGAAAGAATATGCAAGGGGTGCAGATGTTATTCATGCTGAGCTCATCTCAAACACACCTTCCACTTCCTCACCCCAATAGCAAGCCTCCTCTAATAAATAGGTTTGTTCATCCTCATGTATCTGAGAATTAACAGTTCTAAAAAACTGGCATTTAGAGCCATCATAAATATGTTCTGTAGGAGGTATTCATCAGACCTGAAAAGGCTTCATACCTGTACTCTCAACCCCAAGTGGGCATAGTTTATCAGATCAGATCAGATACTAAGTTTCCTATAGAAAAACCCAAGGTTGTGAGAGGTTTTCAGGTAAAGTTACTAGAGCGTTCTGGAGAGGATCTCACAGTTGGTAGTGGAGAAGCTGAGCTGCCTTACATCATGTTAAGGTTATTTTGTGAAGCTGTTTGGAAAGGGGGCAAAAGCAATAAAGTTGTCCATTATAAATCCCTTGAAAAATAGCAAAAGTACAAAGGCTGGTGGCTTTCAGCTGAGAAGTGTATGGGCACTGAAGATTTGTTTTGTTTTTGTTTTTAATAAAAACATGAAAATTAGATGTCCCCAACTGATAAGAGCACAAAGGATGATTTCCCAGGTCCCCATGGAAAGAGATGGCACAGAGCACGCGACAGCACTGAATCCAGAGGCTCGTTCAGTGACCAGCCTGTGAAGCTAGGCTGTCAGGCGAACTGGCCGTGAGCTCTCACTGTGGCCCAAGATCACTTAAAATGACAAAACCTTCACTCAAATTTTAGCACTCAAAGTCCCGAGACCCTCTTGCTACAGATCCAAAGAGCCACGTGGCAGTTAGGCACAGGGCAGCTTAGAACTGATCGAATGCTAACAGCGTCCATCTGAGACCGTGTCTCCCCAGAGTGTCTCAATGGCTAAAACAGTTCTCACATCATTCCAGGGGCTCCCAGTGGACTCTGGAGACCACCCCACGTGCCCATAAGTCCTAAGGGTTGGGGTTATTTAACTCCTAAGAGTTGGGGTTATTTTTCTGGTGTCCAAATCAAACTCCAGTTCTGGAGTATCGAAATGCTCACATGTATCCTAGCCTCTCTCAAAGTCAGAGAGTATCTCAGGGCCTCAAATCCTGGGGGTCTGAGTGATCTGTATGTCCAGAGGCACCAGCGTCTGAGGCGTCAACCTGCGGGCATAGTTCACAATGAAGAAAATGCAGTGGGAGCCCAGGTATCCCTGAATAACATTTCACTGTTTGCAAACAGGAGATGTTCACAGAGGGGACATGTTTGTATCCCACTCATTTGACACTTTTGAGGATATTGTTTCTGGAAACATCTTAAACTTCCAAGTAAATGCTGAAGACAAATTAATTCCATTGAATGGTCTGAGACATCTTATCTCCTTCCTCAGCTTCTGCTGGTTCTCCTCCTTCCTCTGGGACTGCTCCTTCTCACCTCTTGTGCTCTCTCCTTCCCTCTGCCTAATCCTTAAACTTCGGGAATCCTAAAGCTTCCATTCCTGGCCTTCCTCACCCCTGAGGCTCTCCATGTGCTCCCTGGGACACTTCACTTCAACTACTACATATGTGTTCACGACGTCAGTACCACCAGCCTGAGTTTAAGATCTTTTTCCTAATCACTTATTTGATTTTTCCACCTGGAAGTCCCACAGATACTTTAAATACAGCAATTGCAAACATGAACTCATTATCTTTACCACCAAAAGGTTTTCCTCCTCCTCTGTCTCAGTAAGGACCACTGGCCACTCAGTTGCTCTGTCAGCTGGGTCCAATCAGGAGATGGAAACCACACAGTCAATTGAAAAGGGAAGCTTAATATAAAGAATTATTAAACTATTATAAGGGAGCAACTATAAAGATTAAGACTCTCAAAGGGAACCAAGGGATAAGGGAAAGCACCCCCGTAAGGACAAATTTGGAAATGGGTCCCTCTTCTGAGGGCTGGGGTTCAGGTCCCACTGGAGAAGGCGGAATTGTAGCCCACTGTGTGATGGAGAAGTTGGCTGGGTTGTTCAGGCCAGAGATGATCCACAGTCACTGGACAGCAGCAACTCTCTGTGGGGTGCAGGTGAGCCTGGGCTGGTGGGCAGGTCGCAAGGGAGCCGGGCGACACTGTGAGCCCAAGGCCTGGAGTGTGTCATGCCTACACAGGGAGGGCAGCAGCAATATGGTGCCAGGCCAAGCCAGAGCAGCAAGTTGACCGAGGGACTGTGCATTCTGGGCGTGCAGCTGGGGCAGAGAGCCTCTGGATGTCCCCACACACATGTGCACCACCACAGCAAGAGCAAGAAAAAGCAGGCCAGGCGTGGTGGGTGGCTCACACCTGTAATCCTAGCACTCTGAGAGGCTGAGGAGGGAGGATCGCTTGAGGTCAGGAGTTTGAGACCAGCCTGGGCAAGTGTGAGACCCTGTCTCTACTAAAAATAGCATGAAATTAGCCAAGCAACTAAAAATAGAAAAAAAATTAGCTGGGTGTAGTTGTGCACACCTGTAGTTCCAGCTGCTAATAGGGAGGCTGAGACAGGAGATTGCTTGAGCTCAGGAGTTTGAGGTTGCTGTGAGCAGGCTGACGCCATGGCATTCTAGCCCAGGGCAACAAGCAAGACTCTGTCTCAAAAAAAAAAAAAAAAAGAAAAGAAAAAGAAAAACTCAGCACAGGAAAACCAGAAAGAGAAGCTATCTTCTTCCTGCAGTATCCCTCCAGCGCCCTCCATGGACATCGTAAAGGAGAGATGCTTAAAGAGTCCAGCTCCTTGTCTCCGAGCAGGCGCTGCAGGGTGAATCTGGAACTGAGCAACAGTAAATCAGTGACTGGCACTGTCGCCCCAGCTAAACTCCTCCTTCCCACTCACTCCCTCACATTTAGTCACCAAATCTTGCTAACAACTTAGCAGCTAAATGTCTCTAGGGTCGATTCCACCCTCGCCTCAATCCCTACCCCCTTTGCTTTAGTTCATCCTCTTCTCAGCCATCACATGGACTTTGGCCATAGCCTTATGGCAGGTCTTCCTGCCACCACCATCTTCTGACTCCAGCCCCACCCCCATACGACTACCAGGTAGCTTCTTAAAATAACAAAGTCATCTCTATTCTGCCCTTGCTTAAAAAGCCCTGGTGGCTAATTGGCTAATGCAAGATATTAATACCAGGAAAAACTGTGGGGAGGGAGAAGGGCTATATATGACTCTCTGTACTGTCTGGTCAGCTTTCTGTAAACCTAAAAACAATCTAAAAAATAAATTCTATTAACTTAAAACAAAAAAGGCCAGGCACAGTGGCTCACTCCTATAATCCTACTACTTTAGGAGGCCAAAGAAGGAGGATGGCTTGAGGGTAGGAGTTCAAGACCAGCCTGAGCAATAGTGAGACCCCATCTGTACAAGACAATAGGAAAATGAGCCAGGCATGGTGGGTACACACCTATAGTCCCAGCTACTCAGGAAGCTGAGAAGGAGGATCACTGGAGCCCAGGAGTTTGAAGTTGTAGTGAGCTACGATGATGCCACTGCACTTCAGCCTGGGTGACAGAGTGAGACCCTGTCTCAATAAAAAAAAAAATCCTAGACCTTTCTATACACACACTCTTAATATAAAGCATAATGTTGACACTCAGTAAGTTTTCAGTCACCAACTCAAAATGATTAGTAAATATCAGGAGAATTGCATACTCCTGGGCCTGGGCTCTTGAGTAGAATAAATTGTCAAAGTGATGAATGACTAATCTTTTTACTTTCAATATTCAGCATACAAGGATGCGGTGGCACTTCACCCATGCTAACTCAGAAATGCAAATGACTTCTATTGAAGGGTACTATTACCTTTTTAAGGTTGTTTGGAAAATGAGTAACAGAGGTGAGCAGAGTGTACACCTATGATTATAATTCTGGCTTCCATTAATAATAAGTAAGTGTTCCAGGCTGCAAGTTCAGTGCTGCTCTTGGATTCTTCACTTAATCCTCACATTGGCTGAATCAATTCCTTTTTCCATGACTGAGGACATTTCTTCAAGAGGCATACCAATTGATTCCTTTCGAATTAGCCTATTAGTGAGGGTGCTAATAAGTGCTGTTGAATGGATTTGTCACAAGGAGAATACTAGCATAGCCTGGGTTTTTCTCTAACCAGTCACCATCACAGAATTCCCTTGCATGGGACAGGTTGCAGTCTGGCTCTAGACCTTCAGCTTCTGAGGTTGACCCTAGGGGGATCGTGTCATACCGGTGAGCATGCCAGTGAGCATGTGCTCATGCTCATGTTGAGCTCGCTGTGTTTGATCAACTCCAAGGAGAGAGCTGCAAATGAGAAACAGCTCAAAGTGAGAGGGGAATTTTGCCCCTCATGTCAACACTGAGCCTCACTCACTGAGATGCACTCAAGAACTTGGGACTCAAGAATTCGGGGTGACTGGCAATTCATGCACCACTGTTTTGGTGATGGTGCCACTAAACATATAATTTGTGTTTGATCGTTAGTACAAAGAACCACAAAAACATGATCCCGCCTTCTCTGGTGTAGAGCTTTGGCATCACTCAGTGGTATAAAACAGATAGAATGACAACAGGGACTCTTAGCTTTCATTCTGTGCTCTCCCATGCCATTTTACTCCCAGCCAAACAAACGCATTGCACAATGAATTGATCATCTTTATAAATCAGTCCTGGAAAACCACCCCATAAGAAACCACAAACTGATTTCCACCAGACAGGACTTCTCTTAGATCAAGGGCTGGTCATTTGGCCCATCTACAAATCTCCTTGACACTTTCTTCCTCATCTAGGGACTGTCAGACAGCTCTAGGAAAATGCTGGGCTGACATTTTAGAATTCCCATTGCCCCTTCTGAACAGCCTGCATTACTTTTCATCCTATAGCCTTTGTAATCACACACAAATATCCATACTTCAAATTGCAAACACTATTTGTTTTATACATAATTACATCTCTACTTAGTGAAAGTACTTGAGCTCAAATTTTGGCAGTGCATTTATAATTGTGTTTGTTGACATTACTTCTGTTGTTGTACATAAAATTAGCCCTGTGTTGTGAGAGCTGCCATAGCTATCATTATTTCATTAGCATATAGAGGTTGTCTGGTAGTACTTTTAAATATTCATTAATTTGACGTGATGTCGTTCTCAGCATAAAACAACATGCTTAAGCTCCCTAAATCTTGCCTCATTGCATAAAATCACTGACCAATGCCCAAAACCACTGGGACACAGTATACATCTAAAGACAGAAGCAAAAAGTGCCATCCTAGCCAGAGTCCCAGAAGTGGAGCAGGTGTCTGTTGGTGAAAGAGACTGTTTGAACATAATTTGCAGTCAGGATGGAAACAACCATTCTTTTAGGTCACTTGAGCTTTAACTTACCTTTTTAGGGTTAGTCCAGGAGCAAGAAAAGAATTTTGAAATCTCTTTGATTCTAAAATGTCATTGTTTTATAAGGCTCACCACTGACTTTGTAAAGACTTTTAAGGAAAAAAAGAAACAAAACCGCATTAGATGTACACATTAATGCTCAGGTAATCTTTATAATCTAGAACCAGTGTTTCAGAATCAAGGAAATACGATCAATATTTTACCCAAGTGCCTTACAAAACTCAGAATTAACTTTCTCACACAAAAGTTCTGGGGCATTTTTCTATTTTGATGCTTCCCATTGATGCATTGATGCTTCTGTGGCCCTTGGCATTCCTCACTGCAATCACTGGGAAATTCTAAAGGCAAGTTAAGCCATCATTTTATGTGTGGAGAGTAAAATGCAGCAATAATGCCCTTACACATGTCCTATGCCTGAAGGACAGACTCTCATTCCTGGGGTCCAGCACTGTGCCCAGGACTAGAGAAGCCCTGAGTATAATGGGAAGAGCAAGAGTTCTCTTGTCACACAGGTCTAAATTGCATTCACAGCCATACACACTATCTGCGTGACATTAACGAAACCACTTTCTGGCCTCAGTCACAGTTAGTTTTCCCATCTTCTAAACATTGTCATAAGTAATATCCACCATAATGGATAATTGTCAAAAAGAGACAGAGAAGCTAACATGTAAATGTTTTGCCTGAAACACATTATTCACTTAAGAAATGTTGGTATTATTATTGCTATTTTTAAACTTTTTGTTAGAGTCAGTGTCTTGCTTGTTCACCCAGGCTGGAGTGCAGTGGAGTGATCATAGCTCACTGTAACCTCGAACTCCTTGGATCAAGCGATCTTCCTACCTCCTGAGTAGCTGAGACTACAGGCACATGCTACCACGTCTGGCTAATTTTTTGTTTTATTTTTTTGTAGAGACAAGGTCTTGCTATATTGTCCAGGCTGGTCTCAAACTCCTGGTCTCAAGTGATCTTCCCACATTGACTCCCAAAGTGTTGAGATTTACAGGCACAAGCCACCCTGCCCGGCCACTATTAGTATTTTTAACAGACAAATATGTACTCAAATGTTTGTTGAAAGTTTCCAAATGATCGTAATGGGTGGTGAGCCAGTGAGGAGAGATTAATAACTAAACCTATTTCTGTCCTACCTCTAATTTACCTGACAATGAACACAATGAAGCACAAAACTTTTCATACTCATAAACCATTAAAAATTCCCAAGAAATCATAAAGGCTCAAAATCCACATTTTGGAGGGGACATTTCATAACGCCATTTGTGTTTGAGAAACTTAAGCTGCTATCTTGCCAGTTTGGGAGCTCACTTCCCCAGTTCACTCCTCAGGTTAACAGGGCAAATTAAAAACTTTTAAAAACCTGTCATCTGAAGTAAACTGCCAAGGAGTCTGAATTTGCAGCGATGTTAATGAACGATTTTCAGTATCTCTTCATTAATGATAATCCATTCATTATCAAGCTGTTGCTTCTCTTCCTGTTTCTATTTTCTCTGCCAGACGCTTTGAGTGAGATAGAATGCAATACTGAACTAAAATTTTATCTACATTATAATCAATAAGTTGCAGAATTATGGTAAAAGTAAAAAGACTGTCATTATCTCGCCCTTAGAACAAAGCCAAGGCCAGGCCAAGGTGAAGTAGGAGCCAAATAAATGGAAAAAAGAAAGTAGCTGCAAGAACGTGTGCATTTCTGTGTAAGCAACATTTATGAGTGAGGGAGGATTACGCTGTAAAGTCCAAGGGACCAGAAAATAAAACCCCTAATAATAACTGTTACCATTTTTGAGAAATTAACCATGTTTCAAACACTGTGCAAAACATCTCATTTTGCCTTAAAACAGTCTTCTGAGCCAGCTGCTGTGGCTCATGCCTCTAATCCCAGCACTTTGGAAGGATCGCATGAGGCCAGGAGTTCTAGACCAGCCTGGACAACACAGAAAGACCCCCTTGCTACAAAACGTTTTTTAAAAATAGTTAGGTGTGGTGGCATGTGCCTGTAGTCCCAGCTACTCAGGAGGCTGAGGTAGGATGATTGCTTGAACCCAGGCATTTGAGGTTACAATGAACTAGGATCACTCCACTGCACTCCGGCCTGGGTTACAGACTGAGACCTTGTCTCTAAAAAAACAAAACAAAACAAAAACACAAAAAACAGTCTATTGAGTTTGGTACTATTATTCCTGTTTAAGAGGAAGAGACTGTGTCACCTAATGGATAAGGCATCTGACTTTGTCTACAATTCCTGTTTAACAGATGAGGATTAGATAAATCAAGGCCCTTGTCCAAGTTCAGGGCCGGGACTAGGGTGAGACAAATGATGCTCTTAGGGTGCAAAAGTTAAGGAGGAACTCATTTTCAGGTTGGTGCAAGGGCATCTGGGACTAGGTACCTCCTTCAGTTGAGTGCACTGGGCTCATCACTTGCTCCACCCTATCCCCACTCTGCCACGATCACATAGCTAGAAAGAAAATGACCACGTCCAAAGTTCATGTTCTTGACCACTTTGTTGGCTACCAGCACAGGCAAACACACTCAGCTTTCTGGAAAAGAAATTCAATAAATAATGAGCACCTGCTAGTGCAAGGCACAGGGCTAGGTATGCAGGGCACACGGAGAGGAAAAAGTAGTCCCTGTCTCCAAGACTGCAATGCTGGTGCACTGTGAATCAGGGACATCCCACCCAAGCTAGGAGAGAGGGAGGAAGGGAGGGAGGGAGGGAGGAAGGGAGGGAGGGAGGAAGGGAGGACAGAAGGGAGGAAGTGAGGGAGGAGGGAGAGAAGAAGGGAGGAAGGGGAAGGAAAGGAAAGGAAAGTCAGATCCATGTATTGCCCTGCATCTCAGTGTTTCTGACCAGTGCCGGCAGGCATCATGGAAAGGGCTCCTACCCTCTCTCACACTCATTCTCCCCATCTGCAACTGGGAATGATGACACCTGTGCTATCTACATCACAAAGTCACAGTAATGACAAGTATCAAAAGGAGATTGTATATTTTGTGGGACTATAAAGCAGAGAACTACTTTTATAAGAAATGCCAAGTGTAAGGTGCAGAACGATGAATTTGGAATTGGGATCCCTGGATTCTAATTTCTGGCTTTGCCTCTTACTGGCAGTGTGACCTCACAAAGGACTCTTCTCCTTGCACGAGATCTTGCTTCCTCATTCAGTAAATGAGAAAATTGGATTAAAAATGACTCTAAGACTTCATAATTGTGTGACTGAAGTATTGAGGGAAATGTTCAGTAAAAGTTTGCAAAATTATTTGTGGTTCTGTCTTACTGTACATAAATCAGTACACTTTCATAATATTGGCTGTAGAGACTTGCAAATTTATATTAATGATGCTATTTATGAAAATGTTAAAAGATAAATTTTGGCTAAGCATAAGGATTAAAACTGTACCAATTCACTTATTCAGTAAATATGTATGGAGCACCATGATGTGCTAAGAATTGAATCTATATGATAAGAGTTGAACAAAGCCTAAGCCTGTTAGCTTTTTCTACTTTGCTACATTGTCTCCCGAGATAATAAGTGACAGACTGGTACAGGGGAGAGACCATTAGGCTTTGGAGACAGCTGACTAGGTTCAACTCCAGACTGTCTCACTCACTAGCTCTGTGGCAGCTGCTGGGGATATAACCTGAGTCCCTAAAGCCCAGTGTGTAAATGGATCCAAAGCTACTGCAGAGGGTGTTCATGAGGATTCAATTATTTGGTGCTTATGCATAGTAGGTGCTTAATAAGCTAGTAAGTAGCTAGCTAGTGTCTGTTTGAAAAAGTGCTGGAACTGGAGTTTGGGACAAGAGCCAGCAACCAGAGCCTGGAGAGCTGTGGGCCACGGGTAGATTTGTAGGTCCTGTTTTCTCCATCTCAGCTACACCCTCTTGAAGGGCCTCACAGGCAGGACAAGCCTCAGATCAAAACAGTCTCATGTAGATGTTTTACTCATGTAAAAGGAAAGGGTGCCTACACTACTTTCTCAAATACAAATTACCAAACACATACCTGGGAGCATGCCCTGCTATGTCAGCCCTCCTGTTGAGCTCCGCTAATTTGCACTCTCTGCAACTCGGCCAGGCAAGTAAGTGCAACGTGGTAGGAAGAGTTTTTATATTTGGAATCCCAAAAACTAGAACCTGAATCATATAATCTCTTTGAACTTTTGGTTTTTTATCTGTAAAATGGGACTAATGATATCCGTTGCATTTACTTTGCAAAGTTTTGAGAACTGAATTAGAAAATGCTTTTAAAACACTTATAAGACTACAGCATTGTACAAACATAGAGGCCTATTGCAGAACATGGAGCCCAGGGAAAATGAAGCAAGAGCATGTGAGTGAGCCTGTGCAGAGCCACTAGCACGCTCAGTAGAATAAAGTCAAGTTCACACCCCTAACTTCGGTAACCTGGAAGGACCATTGGAATGTGCATAGAACAGCTAGATAGGGTTTAGAAGTCACATCCATAAACATGGAGATGGAAACAAGAGCATATATCTCCCAGCCGATCCTCCATGCATTGACTCCAACTTTCACATCCTCTACCCACTCATTCTCGGTAATGAGCATGCTGTGACCAAAGCAATCCTCGTTACTCAGGGGCAAAAAAGAGTATGGAAGTAAATACATCCTAAGCGGGTCCAATCTGCTTACTAGTTACTTACTAATTCACTCATTCTATGAAGAAATTATCTGTGGCTCTGATGTGGTATACTCTATGCACTGAGAGCAAAAAAATAAGACCAGTGTTGCCTTTGGAGTCAGGCCTGCTGGAATTAAAAGGAATAGAACCTCTTCCTTCAACCTACCTTATTCCCAGTACTCTCCAATGGACACTCGAGTAAATTGAAAGGAATATATTCATTTAGAAAATATTCACTGAATGTTCTCTACAAGTAAAACACTATGTCAGAGAATATGTAATCCCCCATAATTCTAACTACAAAAATTCTGATTACAAAAATTCCCCATGTAATTCTGATTATAAAGATAGAGTCAGAAACTGAGCTTTGCTTTGTAGATCTATTGCCTCTGCAGCTAGGAATATTTAAAGAGACTTCCAATAGCTCAAAAGTCAATGCAAAAGAGAGTAGGCATGTGCCCAAACTAGAAGAGATTCGGAGGTGAGAGGGGTCTAAAATGACAGGCAGGTCTTTTTCAAAGTCCATGGAAATGAATCTACTCCAAAAGGGGCCATATTTCAGTAATAAATAGTAGAAAAGATGTACGACTGAGAATTTGCCTTGAAAAATGAATCTATGTAAATTTATCTCATTCTATATTTAGCAAAATTTAGGATATTACTATGCTGTAATTTATTGAACAAACACAAAAAATAATAGTCATTTAAAATAATTTTGCAGCAAATTCTATGATAGCACAATGCAACATCCTTGACATTGTCTATGTCTTCTGCAGCGTGATCCAAAAGACAATCACATTTGCAAAATTATATGAGAACCCCCTCTGTTTTCCTAATGCCAATGCATTGATATTAAAATTATTTCCATGGAAGTATCTATCTTATCACCATTCTTGCCAATTCTGTTTTCCTTTTCAGTAATTAACTGATCTAACTCTCTCAGAAGCTCATTGTTCGCTAGCTTGGCAGTTCTCTGCCATCATTTTCACTAATTTCAGGAAACCTCACATTCTTCACAAGATTTGCTCTTTCTCTTCACAACTGATTTGCAGTTGTGTTGTCAGATAACATCAGACACCAGCAAGAAACTGATCTTCAAAGACAGGGTGGGCCTCAAGAGGCATGGATGGTAACTGATTTCCTAGGCAGTAGGTTCATGTGTGACGTGTTGATGTTATAATGACTATTTGCTTCTCTAAACAACACCCTAAATGTGGAGGTTTGGATAATGAAAAGCTTCTGTTCTGGTCATAAAGTATCATTCTAAAGCAAACTCTGAACACCCAATACTTCAATTTATTAATTTAATCTTGAAAGATATGATCAACAAATATGAACTGTAGTTTTTTTTCTTTTGGGATTCTGGGGGGTAGTATTTTAGATTATATAAAATATTAATATGTTTTTAAAAAATTACAATTTTATAAAATATTAATGTTATTAATATTAATAAATCGACATATGTTGATTTATAATTATCTTGAGGTTATTTAAACTATAAACAAATAACAGTACAAGCTTTATTATTGGTTTTATTGTGTGTTCTATAAGCAACTACACTAAACTTGTTTAATTTCCTAGTAATACTGATTTGACAATCTTTTGGCGACGTGCTAATTTCCATGAATTCTTAATGAGAAATAAAATGAGATAAAAATTTTTAAACTATAGTAAGTAATCATTGTTTACAGTTGTTTACACTCATTTGGACCCATCTTTAAAATGTGTAAGTGGTTTTTCTTATATATTTGTATTGCAAGTTGATGATTACAGTGAAAATAGACATATTTTCAAGTTATTTCATTTGCATTACCCCTCAATACATACTATTTATGATAGAAATCATCTGTGAGAAGCTCATTATGCCAGCATGAGTTGTTTGGGTTTTTTTTTTTTTTTTTTTGGTTTTGATTCACTTTCAGATCCATCACCTAAGTTTCTTATTTATCCTGGCATATGCTTTCCTGGTGGTAGCTGCTAATGCACACACACAGCAGATGTCATTGGCATTTTATGCACAATCAAATATCTCAGAGGAAATTTGTGATGCAAATTTCAAGCACAAATATCTCCTGACAACTTTATCACCTTTCCGTTGAGAGCTCACCTGACCTGTTGATTCACATGGTTATGTTGTGATGTCAGCTATAGGATAAAAGTGAAAATTTCTTTGCCATCTGTTTCCTCTAGGTTATAAATATATTTGGATAAGGAAAACAGCCTATGAATTAATCAATAAGTACAGAGTATTAGTTTCTCAAGACTATAGGGCACACAGAAGGGGTATAAGATGTAGCAACTGCCCTAAAGGAGTGTAAATATAAACAAAAAGAAAACAGGTGCTCACTACTATGTTCTAGTTGGTCTAGGATAAGTCAGGTTATCTAGGTCAATATGTCTTAATTTGGGGGGCCCTCTTGATCATATCATTAAAGCTATGAACATTCTTCCAAATGCCACATATATATATACACCAAAAAAGTTGAATAAAATATTAATAACTTCATGTATTTCTTATGTAGGAACCTTTGTTCTAAGAGAATAATTTATAGATCATATAGCTATTCTGAAGATTATATTACATGATGTACATAGAGTTTAGAAGATGTGCAATAAATATTGGTACATTTTCCCCATTCTTCTTAATATTTGAAATTCATATTTTATTTCAAAAGCCGTAGATTTGGCTGGTGATTAAATGTGCATCCACTAGCAAAACACATAAAAATAGCATCCCATCTTGCAGTTTGTATTGATATTATAGAAAACCCAGAATTCAACTACAAAAATTGGGAGTTTGGGAAAACAAAAATGGCCTGAGAGCTCTCATTTTTCTGCTACCCAAAAAAGGGTTTCCCATTTCTCTTCCACCCATGGCAGAAATATAAAACCCCTTTCCGGGATCCTCCCTCTCATTTATCTTCCAACTCTGCCACTCCACTGGTTCCTTCCTCCATCCTAATATAAACTCCACCTGGCCCTCTTGCCATTATTACATATCTCTTTTCTTTTCTTCACTAATCTCTTTGAAAATAGTCTCTGGTCCTTCTTCCACATTCTTTCTTTAACCACTTCGGTACGAGCGTTGACTATAGTCGACAGCCACAGATGAAGGCGCACAGCCAAGCGTCGACTTTAGCCGACAGCCAAAAGCTTTTACTTTTACAGTTTTTATCTCTGCAGTTGCAGTGTGTACGCTCAGCTAATAAGTTACTATGAATCTGTGACCTTTTAACAAGTCCTTAGTAGGAGTTATTATAGTTCTTTTCCTAAAGCTGCCTGTAAAGTAAAACAAGCTTTCAGTGCTTTAAAGCTTTCCTCATCACACAAGAGCAAACCGGATTCGTCGTCAATGCACAGCACAAGCTACCGTGCGGACGGTGAGTGCCGGCTGTGGGCAAGGCTTCGCGGCCGGTGGGCGCAGTACCGAAGTGGTTAAATTCCCATGGCGTCCCCTCTGCAGTGTGGCTTCTGCCTTTACCTCACTACTGAAGCTTTTGTGATTATGTCCCCTTGAACTCCTAAACGCTGCCTCTCAGACCCCACACTGCCAGAACTGTCTGCAGTATGGCCTAACTTCTTCCTCTTCTAGAATTACAGCCGCCCTTGGTATCTTTCCGTCCTTCCTCACTCTCCCTCCTGGATCTTCTCCACCATTTGGGATCCTCTTCCTTATCCCTTTGACTCCTGTTTTCCCTCCCAGTCCTTTATTAAGGTTTCCCAAGATTCTGTCTTAGATCCTTTTTCTCTCCACATGACATACTCTCCCTGGGGAATCTCGTCAATTCCCACTGCTGCAATTCTACCCTATAAACTGATGACTTCCAAATCCATACCTTAATCTCCCACCTGATTCCCAGATCCAGATCTGTCTGGATACTCCACAGGTACCTCACACTCCATGTTCCCCCAAATCCAGGTCCTCACTTGTCCCCCGTCCATGCTTCACCTGTTCTACCCTGTCTTACAGCATCAGTATTCATCAAGCCTCCTGATAGATCCCTGAGACTCACCTTTGACTCATAGCCTTATCCCGAAGATTCTTCCTTTGTAGCATTTCTGGCTTTGGCAGCTTCTCCATCACAACCCGATTTGGGCCCTCTCATCAGGATTTATAGAATGGCCTTCTCTTCTCACTCTCTGTTTACAAATCCACATGGCAGGTATCTAGCAGCCATTGTGTTCAAACAGAGCTGATCATGATCTCACAGCACTTATAGGCAAAAGACCAACCTCTTTTGTGCAGCGTCTGAGGCCTTTCACACATTGGCCCCACCTGGCTTTCTAGGCTTTAAAGTCACCAACCCTTTTCAAGCCTCTGTGCCTTTGTTTACCTCCCATTTCTGGTAAATTTTGCAAGTCTTGTTAAATTTAGTCAATCTCTTAGGATCCAGCTCAGATGTCACCTTCTCTGTAAAGCTTTATTTTACTTTTCTACAAGCCCAAATGCTATAATTGCAATTTTGTTAATGCTACTGGCATAGCATGTATCTCATGTGGTCATTATGCACAGTTGTTCGGATTGTTCACTGAACAAGGACACCTGGCCAACAGGGGCAAGTATCTAAAATCCAGCCCACTGGCAGAAGGGAGCATCTCTTCTTCTAATTCACATAAAGATGCAATGGAAGTTAGTGGAGACCCGGTGTCATAAAGGACTTCAGTTTAGTGCTCCCTGAGGATATCTGCCTCTCTACACTATGAACTCTTTGAGGCTAGGTCTCCCTTGCCTTTATATCTTCAAGGCCTAGTGCCGTCTCTTGCATAGGCTTACAAAGATTATCCATTTTGGAATCCTACCAGCAGCCACAATAACAATACCATATCAACATTTTTTTTTTTTTTTGAAACAGAGTCTCACTCTGTTGCCCTGGCTAGAGTGCCGTGGCATCAGCCTAGCTCCCAGCAACCTCAAACTCCTGGGCTCAAGTGAACCTCCTGCCTCAGCCTCCCAAGTAGCTGGGACTACAGGCATGTGCCACCAGCCCGGCTAATTTTTTCTATATGTATTTTTAGTTGGCCAATTAATTTCTTTCTATTTTTAGTAGAGGTGGGGGTCTCACTCTTGCTCAGATTGGTTTCGAACTCCTGCCCTTGAGTGATCTTCTCACCTCAGCTTCCCAGAGTCCTAGGATTAACAGGTGTGAGCCACCACGCCCAGCCCATATCAACATTTTAAATCTCTTATGTTGGAACAATTTTAGGTGCTTTAAATGAATAATCTCAGTTATTGCAATAAACCCATGAAGAAGGTACAATTGTTATTTCCATTTTGTAGATCATAAAACTAGATCAATAGCTCTAAGAGGCTTGATTGCCTGCTTAAAGTCGCGCAGTCAGTATCTGAATCCAGACCTGTCTAATGCCAGAGCCTGGGCCTTCAAACACTGTGGTAAATGGGTACCGCATGCACACACCAAAGAGAACGCGCAGGCCCGTGAGGATAGAGCCTGGGGCTCGGCACCACTGGGGAATCTGAAGTGTCTTTACAGAAAGCAGAGCCTGGCGAAGAGCAAACCCAGAGGCGTCCTGACGTCCACCTGTAAGCAGACAGACATGACCTTTCCGCACAGGAGCAGAGCGAGCTCAGCCCACGCTGTCTCATGGGAGTCCAAGAGGAATTACCCTCCCTGCAGGTTAGCACCTCGCGGAGTTAAGAGGGCTGAGCCTCGCCTGCTGCCTTGCCGGTGCCTCCTACCACCAGCATCGTCTCTCTCTTACTGGCTTTGAACCTCGGCCAGGTTGTTGGCTCACATTCAATGCCCGGTCACAGCAAGGCTCTGCGTAAGCTATGGAGCCCCCCTGTCAGGCTCAGGTGACAAGGGGCAGCACAGCCATCCGTCATTGCCGTCATTGCCGGATGCTGCTGCCAGCCCAGCAGGCCCCCCCTTTGCACCCAGAGCTCATTAACACAGCGGGAGACACAGCCCACACCGGTGAGCAGTCATCTTCAAACAACCGCAGGAGAAGGCCAAGATCTCTTTCCAAAGCTGCTTTCACTGCGTGTGTTAAAAACCGAGTTTAGTCTTTGTGGCAGGCTGTTGAAAGGAGCCCCTCAAAATGCCTTCTTCGTCTAGCGTTCATCCCACTACCTGCTAACAAAACTGGCTTGAAGTTAACCCCCAAGATTCGAGATAGTTCTAGAAACAAGGGCATGACAGGGCTTTGTCTTTGTTTTATCTTCAGAATCCTGGTTTAATTTCCGTCTTTGCCTCAAAGCTGCTCCGGCGCTGAAGGAGTGCTTCCCCCTCTGAGCTCATGGAGCATTTGTGTCTCCACCACTCGTTTGAAAATTGCAATTCCATCCACGCACCCACCCATCCATCCATTCGCGTAATGAGCCCTGAAGTTTTCCTGAGTGCCAGGCATTGTGGCAGGGGGCCCGCAGAGAGAGAGTTAAAGCTCTACCTGTATCCTCAAGGGGGAGCCCAGTCTCTGGGCAAGGCAGGCAGGCAACTTCGATGGAGAGTGATCGATTCTGTATCAAAGACAGGCAAGGGGGCTTGGAGAGAGCAAAGTTGATGTGTTAAGCCCCCAACGCAGGACTAAAGAAAGGTTACACTGAGGACGGACATACAGTCTTGAAGGAGAAGAGAGAGAAGTTAGGGGGCTTCAGGAAAAAGCCTGGTACTCCAGTCCTTCAAACTATTCATTACAGAATCTCAATGTAGATTTATCGGTAGTGATGATGGTAAAATTCCCCACAAGGAGAAATATGGACTCTTAAGTGTTATCCTCAAATGATGCATTGAGCCTTTCTTGGAAGGGCTCGAAGGACCATGCTTTAATCCAAGGAAGTTGGGACGACTCTCAGACTTGAACCAGACAAATCTCAAGAACAAGTGCCTCAGTGTTCTTTAGCCACATCACTTAAACAGCTGCCAATCTCACCTGTTTTGAGGACTGTGTATTCACAAAGCCTGGAATTTCTCCACTGTGTTGCCTTGGTTTAGAGAAATACATCCAGGATCCCCAGATGATATTCTGGAATAGTTTCTCACTGACCAGCTTCGATTGAGATTGCACCTTCATTCGAGCTTGTCAGAAACCATCATTTCAATCTTCTGTAAATGCCTTCATGGTACCTCTTGCTTGAGTAATCCTTGTTTTAAGATGTCGACGCAAATGACTGTGTCTTTTGAATCACCAACATGGCTATTGTCTCTTAATTTTTCTTTTGCACCATTTTTTAAAAAATTAAATACTTTATCCCCAAAATACTGCAAGTAAAAGACTTTCTAACCTGTGAGTTAAATCTCCAAACACTCCCTTCGAACAGAGCTTTTCTGTGTGTTGGGAGAACTTCTTTGGGGACTATATGAAAAGAAAGAGAAGTGCCAAAGAGCTGAGGATAGGTCCTCAAACAGTCACTCAGTTGGCAGTCATTGTCTTTGTGTTGTTGTAAGAGCATTTTGTACCAGCATTGCCAGCACATCTGTCCCCACCATGCCCTTGTGCCCCAGAAAGTTATCTCACCTCTACCCCAGGTGGGGAATCACTGCGAAGGAGGGCACAGCAGAAAGGATCCGTGACTCTAACTGGTTGGAAAGGGCAGAAACAACTATCAATTCAAGGCCAATTGGCAAGTAATTCAGTATGAGAAAGGCTGTAGTAGCACTGTGAACCATAAGGTTAACAGAACCTTGAGTCCAGAAAGGTAACCCATGCACAGGACGGCCATGTAGGAAATTGTGGTAGTCTGGGTAAAGGTTAAGCTTCTATGACAAAGAGGCCCCGAAGTACAGTGGCTTAACATAGAAATTTGCTTCTTTCTCACGTAATAGCCTAGAAGGGAGCGGTCCAGTACCATGCTCAACATGTGGCTTTCAGGATTTCTTCAGCCATTGTCACTGCTCAGAGAGTAGGAAGAAGGAGAAGGAAGGTTGAGGAAGCATCTTTCTCTTTAAAGAAGATAACCCAAAATTATATACATTGTGTTAGTTCATCTCCTTTTAGCCTGAATTTAGTCTCATGGTCATACCTGGCGCTATGGAAGGTTGTCAACTGTCATTTTGAGCACAGTGAAAATAAACTCAGGGGGTTCTCTTACTAAAAGAAAGAGGTCAGCAGTCTCTATTATGGCAAGTCAGTATAAATGTCCAGGGACCCAAAATCAATCCAGGAGAAAACTGGAAGTGGAGACTAAGTATGCTCATACCATAGGGCTTTGCACATTGTAAACACTGAATACATATTTAAAGGCTGGATTGACAGGTGAGTGAGAAAATGATGAATGGGATGAGAATATTCATGTCAGCATCCAGAGACTCCAATTAAATAGGGCTGATAGTCACAAGGCAGAATGCTACACAAACAGATTCGCATATGCACAAAAGAGGGGAAGTGTGTACCCTGGCTTGCCCTTGTACACTTTCTGTTAAGTGCAGGCAAGCAGAGGTTGGCAGATGTGTGCTGAGGAAAGGGCTTAAGACTCATCTCTATGGTGGTCTCAGCATGTCACAGCTGGGAGCTTCAGCCAGCTGAGACCCAGGCCCCTACCCTGGCCTTCAGACTTCACTCAGATAATAAGACTCTTCCACTCTTCCACATCCTCCCTCTGTAGATCAGTGGTTTTCAGAGTATGGCCCCCAGACCAGCTGTGTCAGCAACATACTGGGTTAGAAAATCAAATTCCAGACACTATCCCAGATCCACTGAATCAGAAACTCTGGAGGCAGGACCCAGAAACCTGTGTTAAATAAGGCTTCCAGATGATTCTTATGCACATTTAAATCTGAAGACCACAACTCTAGGCAATGACTTTCCTTTAATAACCTGTTTTCTCCTGCCTGTTGCTAAAGCCATTACCACTTGTCTTCGGAGAGAAACAATGAAGCACATGGATGTAGCTTGGGTTGGCTTGGAGCTCACAAAAACAGATTGACAGATTCTGTTCTGAAATCCTAGTCTAGGAAGAAATTTCAAAAACTCTCTTTTCATCTGCCCACCTCTATACCAGTAAATAGATAAGCCACCCAAGATAGCAGTTGTAGCCAAAACTATTCCCAAGTATCTCCAAGGATGACAATCATAAGTATGCCTTATTATCTAGTTCCTGTGTTTAATCAGCATACAGGATATATATATGTAATATAGATATAAAGAAAACAAAACTCCTTCTCATTATAATGTAAGCCCATTTATTCTTGAGTAAGATTTCCAAGAGATCTCCAATCTTAGGTCATTCTAATTATTATTTGTATACTCTAAGATATTTATTAAATCATTGTTTACTCTTTTTTCTTTTAAGGGTAACAATTCCAATTCCTTAAACAGTAATATTTTTCTTTTAATTCTGAATGATCCAGGTGGTTTCATAAACTTTTATATGCATTATCTCATTAATCCATAGAATAACCCTAACAAGTAAATACTGTTACTTTCTTCCGTTTTACACTGAGTAAGTTAAACAGCTTGCCTAGGGTCACAGAGCTTGGAAATGACTGGGCCAAAATCCACATGCAGAGAGAGTCACTGCTTTGCTTTTATGTATCTATCTACATGTCTAACATTTAATTTATTCCAAATCATGGTGAAGTCATAGCTTCATATTTTTCTTAGTGTTGGAAATTCAGTTGTGAGTTATAAGCTTTAAATTCCTATAAATACTCACATACACAGGAATGATTATATAAATTAAAATGTTTGTGGAAGATGACATATTTAATAAAACTATATGTGGTAAAGGGATAATTAAAAAATAATGGCCATATAATCATAACGAGGATCCAAATGACATAAAAATGAAGAGAAAATAGAAAAGGAAGACAAGCGTAGCAAATAGATCGTTAGAATTGAGGACCACAGTGGATCTCTCCAACATGATTCCTTGTGTTATCTTCATGGGCACGAGCACCGAAAATACAAAAGCGCTTTTTGTTTTCTACAAACCACTTCACGGACAATTTCCTTCTATGTCTCACCACATGGAATGTGCTTGGCACACGGAATGTGTTCACCTTGTGTCTGTGGAATGAGTGAACATGGAGTTGGTTCTCCATTTCCAAAGAGGACTTCTAAGGAAGGACTCAGGGCCAGGTACTCTTAACGACTGCCTGTTAGGAGGAGAGCAGCTAGTCCATCCCCTTAAGCTACAGAACATGTTCAAAGTCCTCTAGATGACGGTGGTGGTGCTGGAACTGAAAGCAAGAGCAAGGTCCAGGGAGAAAACCGGCAGGATTGAATCTTATTTCACTATGTACTTGTGGTGAGAACTCAGCCAAGTTCCTTTACTTCTCTGTGGCTCAATTTTTTCACCTGTAAAATTAGGATGATAGTATCAGATAGGATTCGTAACAGGATGATAATGTTAGACGTGTTGGGAGGAAACAGAGCTGAAGGATGTGATGCATTTACTGCTCTGCTAGCATCTTATGAGCACCCAATAAACATTATTATCCAAAAAAAACCCCCAACAACTTAGTTTTCCTACGTAAGTTATGCGTTTGTCCAAACTCATCTAACTGGCAACTAAGATACATGCATTTCATTCTATGTAAATTATAAATATATTTTTAAATTTAGTTTTCCTAACTTATTTTCCCATTATCTCTCTGCCATTATACTTCCTTGCTAAAGGATGAATCAGAACAAAGGTAGCTGATACAGTGCTGAGCTACAAACAGCCGAAGGTCAGATTTGGACTTTAAATAATAAAATTTCAATAAACAATCAAGGATTAACATGGGGACACTAACTTTCTTTATTTTGTCAGGTAAGAAAATTAAAAGAAGAAAAAACCTTACTCTTTAGAATAGACTTCATTGCTTAAAGCAAAGGACATGTTAACATTTTAAAAGTAAGAAAGGCATAATCTCAGAATAAAGACAATATTTTCCAAAACAGGGCTATTTTTGTCGACGGCCTGTGATGATTCTGAATGGACCAGCATAGGCCAGCATCTGGGACTTGTGGACCAGGCCAGAAAGGACCAATGAATGAAGCTCAGTGCTGGGATATTAGATACTTTTGCTCGTCTGATCTGGGCTCAGACATTAGTGTCTGTATGTTCCCGTGATGGCCAGACTTTTCCCTCTTTTGGGATATGGATGAAGCAAGAATGGGACCAGCAGTGCCAACCTGGGCAGCCCCCTGAGCTGCAGCTGCATTCCCTAGGAACCCACAGCGTCCTGGAGATGAGCCCTAGTAAACTCCATCAGCCCACACCTGCTGAGGCCCGGCTGCAGGTGGGCAATTCTCGACTCAGAGCATGAACCCTGGTCAGGGAGCTAAGAGAGGCGGAGAGTTTGGCCTTTAGAAGGGGAAGAGTTTGACTGAGAGGACATGTACTCTTTGATCCATATGGGGGGAAAATGTAGGTTGGTGAGTGTATTAGTTTCCTAGAGTTGCCATGACAAAGTTCTACAAACTAGGTGGCTTCAAACAACAGAAAATTGTTCCCTGGCAGTTCTGGAGGTTATCAGTCCAAAATCAAGGTGTAGGCAGGGCTGTGCTCCCTGTGAAGGCTCTGCTCTGGGAAGAAGTCTTTTCTTGCTTCTTCCAGCTTCTGGTGGCAGTTGGCGATCCTTGGCATTATTTGGCTCATAAACATATCCCTCCAGTCTCTGGCTCTGTCGTCACCCGGCTTCTGTCTGTGTGTCTTCATGTGATCTTCCCTGTGCACAGGCCTGTCTCTGGGTCTTTTCTCTTCTTGTGAAGACACCAGTCAAATTGGATTAGGGCCTACCTTAATGACCTTATCTTAATTATATCTGCAAAGACCCTATTGCCAAATAAGGTCACATTCACAGGTACCAGGGATTAGAACCTGAGCATATCTTTTAGGGGGACACAGTTCAACCCATGTCCGAGTGTAAGATTTACTCTGTGGCTCCAGTGAGTAATGGCTTTGAGGAGGCTTTCAGATGTGCCTCAGTTCCCCCAGAACCCCAGCAAAACAGGCGTTTTCTCACTAGATGTGTTAAAACTCGAATTAATAGTTACTGACTGGTCACCTTGTATGTATTTGTACTGCTCTATGAAGGACACTCAAGAATATACAAGACCCTGTCTCTACCTTCAATCCCAGCTCTATCCCGGACCAAGCTACATACCATCAACTCTCTGTGCCTCAATTTCCTTCTCTGTAAAATGGGGATAACTGTGGCGCCTCCCTATTATGGTTCCTGTGAGGATTAAATGAGATAATAGACACTGTGTGGGCCACAGCAAAAGCTCAACAAATATTAGGGATTGCTGTTACTGTATACAAAGAGCCTATAACCCAGCATGTGAACAAAACACATCTACAGTTTAAGGAATAAATAAGAATCAAAAGTATAATATAACATATATACCGATGTTATAACACAGAAGTTCAGACAAAGGAAAGGGAGCGCCTCAGATATTGATACACTGTGTCATCTATGGCGTGCGTCTGTATGTGAGTGTGTGAATGTATGTGTTTGGGTTTGGGGACAGTATGGTAGGGGAGTGGTAGCCTGGAGAATGGGACTCTTTCCTGAGACTGATAAAGAACCTCGGATCATTTCCTCCTTATTTTATTTCCACCTAACCACGTTTCTTGCAAAGCCCCAAGGACTAGCTCAGTTCTGTGTTTGGCCCTGCACTCATCGTGGCTGTTAGCCTGTGTGCCTTGTGGCACAGGCTCCTGATACTCTGTGCAATGGATACCCACTTATATCTGTACTGGTAGAATAATAATTGTAATATTAATTGATTAATCTAGCCTGAGGCACTCAAGTGTTTACACACACAATTAGAATGTAATTGCAACAATAAAGAGATCAAATGAGATAATTAAAACACAAAAGATGACAAATGCTAACTTGGGAAGTCTTTTGTGTGCACTGACATGATTGCTACTTATTTATAAGGCGTTGTTTGCAGATTCCTAAGGAGAAAGTTCAAGGCAGAATAATTTAAGTGATCTGTTTACACACAGAGTGTTACACTCACATGAGGATTGATTGCAGTACAATTGCATATCCAAGCATAATACCCTCCACAGGATATTATTTTGATGTACCTTTATAGACACAATATTGAACTGGCATTAATGTACTTTTCACGTTTCTCCTAAAGCAATAAACTTGAAGAGAGAGCATCTGTAGAAACGTGGTAGCGGGAGGGCAAGATAGGCAACTGGAAGCAGGTCGAGAATGAACTCCTTTGAAGTTTAGATAGGTAATCTGCATTCACAAAATTAAAAAGGAGCAAAAAAAGACACCCAGCTGGAGTAAGTCTTGAGTTACCCCAAACGGAACAAATTGGCTGCAGTTTTAAGGCCCACTGGAGGGCTGGGATGATATTTTTTGCCTTGGACTCAATTTTCTTCCAACTCTTTTCCTTATTGACTTTTTTTTTAAGGCTTTGAGGATAGATTGCATTAGAGCCATCACGTTTGCACGTTACTAAAACTTAAGATTTCTATTCTTCATCATTTTAGTAGCAGTCTCAGTCCCTGATCTTATTTTTTCATATATATAATTCAGCCTATGCAGCCACTTACTCCTGCCTGCAGAGCCAGGAATAAAATGAGATTAGGACTTCACTGATCTAAACCATTTCAGGTCTTCCTTCTGCCAGGCCACCTCTCTGTGTCAAGCAAGCTGCACAGAATCACAGGGGAGCATGAACCCACACACCCCATCAGCAAGGACAACACGCGATGACAACAATGATGACGACAATAACACTGCACGCTACCACCACACTACCACCATCCCAAAGGAAGGCCCTGGGAGTGAAATGCATGCATTCATTTTTTTCAGCACCTAACACAAAGTAATCGAGTGACTTTTCTATTACAGTGATCCCAACAGACAAATCCCTAGTCTCAGGGAGCTTGGGTTGCAGTGGAGGGAGACAGAGTAAACAAATACATTGGTAACTATATAATATCATGTCAGGTAGTGATAAATGCTATGAAGGAAAATAAAACAGGGACAAGGTCTAAAGAGTGACCCCGTGGCTAGGAAGAAGCTCCCAGACAGGGTGCTGAACAGAAATCTGAAAACCTATATCACTTTGATATTCCTTAAACAGACTAGTGAACTTAAATTTCATGGGAATGAAATGCAATGCCAAAGGTAAAACTGAATCCTTTCTCAGTGTTCCGGGAAAATGGTGAGTTAATTTTTACTAAGCACCTAACAAGTATTAGCTTATTTAACCCTCACGGCAATCTTTTGAGGTAGGAATTCTTACCCATCCCCCCACCGCCTCCTTTTACAGATGTGGTTAATAGCTCACCCAAGGTTGCACAGCTAGTGGGTGGTAAAACTGAGTTTTAACTCCAGCCCCTACCCCATTTTTTGGGGGGAGGACAACGGTATGGAGGCATAATTTAAGGTATACAACTTGAGAACTTTTAACATATATATACACCCATGAAACCACCACCATGATCAGGATATTGAACATATCCCTCGCTCCCCAAAGTCTCCTCGTGCCTCTCTCCCACACTTCCCTCCCCACACTCCCATCTCCAAGCAACCATGGATCTGCATTGTGTCGCTATAGATCAGCCTGAATTTTCTCCCATTTGTTGTAAATGGAATGCTGCAAGATGAGCTCTTTTTTGGTTGGCTTCTTTCACTCAGCATAATTATTTCCTGATTCATTCATGTTGCAGGTATCAGTTCATCCCTGTTTATCACTGACTAGTGTTCCATTGTATGGATATACCACAGTGTGTCCATTCGCCTGTTGATGAACACTGGGACTGTTTCCAGTTCGTGACCATTACAAATTAAGCTGCTATGAACATTCATGTACAAATCCTTATATCAGACCCACACTCATTACATAATACAGCTTTTCTGAAAAAGATGAAAATAGGACGCATTGAAGCTGCACTGAATGGCAGAGTCACACTGTACCAGGACTGAGACTACTGGATTCCAAAAGCTGTGACCTTTCTCTAGTCTAAGGATGGTGGGTGGCCATTAGAAAATACAGTTGTAAAGTCTTCAGTTCAGATGTCACCTGGTCCTCTGTAATCTAAGGAGAGATTGCCTTAGGTAACCTGGCATAGAAATCCCTGGTTTGTACTCTCTCTCCCACGTTTACCAACAGTGTGACTGTTGGCAAGCCACTTGTCCTCTCTAGAACTCCCTCCTCATCAGTCAGAATCGCAGCCAAGGCTAAGGCTGACTCATGGCTCCTACTAATTAGAGGAAAGCAGTAGGTTATACAAGTAGTTGTGTATTCATGATATTCACGCCATTCCACTCCTGTCTATTGCTGTATCCTGATCCTGGGAATTCTAGCATCTCAGAGCTGCAAGCAACCTAAGAGAACATTTAAGAAAATCAAGGCCTAGGGAGCTAGAGGGTATCGGAGGTGTCTACGCTAATCACTGGCAGAGGTGGGCTCAAATCCAGGTTTCCTGACACCCAGTCCAGAACTTTTCCTCCTACACCAAACTGCTTCTTGTTGATTGTTCGAGTTTTATATCAAGTAAATGTTCTGAATTAAATGAGTGCATATTTTTCCATTTTATAATGAATTAGGGTGGCAATCATCTGTCTCAGAATGTTTACTATACAATTGGTGATCAAATCCCAGATGCTTAAGTCCTCAGGACCCAGAGTAACACCTTACTAGCTAGGTAAATGCTGCAAGAAAGGAAACGCTTTTGGGGGAGAGAAGCTGTAATAAGAAAGACAAATAAATGATTCATTTCCCCCCTGCTGTTAGTTTAAGTTATAATTACCCAAACTTTAAAAATAAAACCTGAACAGCATCGCTGTCTCTGCCACACAACGGCAAAAGCACACCCTGTTGCATCAGCTCAAATCGCACATTTAACAACTGCTGTTTTAGATTTAGACTAATTAGGGAATGATTCTCGGTACATGTATTTCTATCGCAATTAAATAACTCATGGTGTAGGATGGCATTGTGAAGATTTCTTAAAACTGCTTTTCATCTTTCAGTGTTCAAAGATGAATTTTCTACGTATAACGCAGTTGGAAGGGGTTTGTGTTTTAACTCTTGAGAGTCCTTATATATTGGTTGAGAGCGACTCTCCTGTAGAACGACTTCAATAACAGGGTAACAGGCTAGAAGAGTTTCTATTTAGGATGGCGAAATATTCCGTGGAGATAAAATTGCTTTATGATGTTTGATCAGAAGTCAGTTTAGAATTCACAATACACGTAAAGCCTTGAAGGGGAGGAGGTGAGGTCCGCAGGGGCTTTGTTGCTTGGAGCCACGTGCTGCCAGGAAGTGGTGGACATGCACATTCTCGTCTCCCTCTGTCACGCCCGGCACACATCTCATCCTGGCTTTGGCATGGGTAAAGCAAGCAGGTTGGAGATTTTTATGTTGATCCTTGTGTTTAATGATGCTCTAAGCGCTATGCTTATTTGTGCCATCTAAGTTTCCCAGACTCTCACTAATGGGGCAATTCTCATGTTTAACATGCTTGCCCCTCTGTAGGTATCATTTGGACAGAGGTGACAGATGCTAAGACAGAAAAATTGGGACAGGCAGTAATTATTCTTACCACCTTCACCCAAAACAATGGAGGCTCTAAAATGTCTATATAAATTGGCTTTAGGGATTACAATATGATTGGAAGTGGAGGCTGAGGGCTTGACCTTTAAGAGGAGTTTGTGTAGTAAACATACCATTTTCACCAGGATGCTATGTTTATTGGGCTCCCTATGGCACCAAACAATTCCACATAAGTAATCCTTTGCTACTGGTGAGATTCACAGTCAAGGTCACTCGCCCTTGCAGTTGACCTACAGAAAATCCTTGGGCCTCAGGACATTTGGGTAAACCTTCCTTAACTGGTAAAAGGCTAAACCAGACTAGCAATAAAGCCCCTTTTAAGAAGCACCCCCAGAGTAGTGGCAAAGTGACGACAGGTACTTGATGTTTAACCTCTGTCATATATCCTATATCATATCTGGTGCTTGGCCCACTGCAGTTGTGATGCTATTTACAACCATTTGTTACGGCATAAATCACTCCTGTAAAGTAGATGAAAGGTCTTTCTTGCAAATCACAGCTGGGGAGAGAAACAAGCAGAAAACAGAAGCGGCAGACTGACTGCAGGCAAAGAAGAGGTGGAGGGAGGGGTCTCATCACCCATCACATTGCTCTAAGACCTTTTCTTAGAGCTCATGGATGTCATCACCTCTCATGTGCGACTTCCTACCTCTCTGCTTGACTCTGCTTTCACCTTAAGCAGGTAGGAGTCAAAAATCCTGTAGATGTAGCATTGGGATTCTGGGAAGCTGTGGAGTTGTGAATTATGGGTGTGTGTCAGGACGGTGAGCCACTAGCAGTATGAGTCAGGGATACAGCACAGTCAGAACCCAGCGCAGATTCTAAGCCAGGAACAAGGACACAAGCAAACGTATATGCAACCTGATGTTTGTAGAGCTGAAGGCTCGTGCTGGCATAGAAAATTATGTAAAGTAGACTGAAAGGTCAGTATATGGGACTTGCAATCAAAATATGAGTGGGCCTAAATTAAGTGAAATATTTTCTAATACAGACAGAGAGTTCTTAGACATTTCCTTTTGGAGAAGCATCTCCCCAAGCTATGAACAACTTTGAGCCAGAAACACAGGACTCATTGAGTCCCCCATCCTGCCAGTAGCTGACCCTATCCAAAAAGCAATTAAATGAAAGTCATTCTTAAGGGAATCTCTGCCCATGTTCATGTACATAGACTTTCCAAACCCAGGAAACAAAATATTCCAACATACAACCACCAACAACAAAAGATAGAAAGGAAAAAAAAAACCTCATAATCCTCAAAATGACCTGAGTTATTTCCCATTAAACATGTCTCTTATTCTAACTTGATTAAGTGCTAGACACCACAGGGATATCAAGAAGTATAAACACAACCCAAGCTAACATTTTTTAAGTATTTATTATCCAACCGATGTACTAAGTTCTTTAAATACACTGCCCTATTTAAAGTGCCCATGATCCTATGTTGTAGTTAGAGCTAGTTCCCTGATTTACAAGTGATGAAACTAAGTCTTAGAGGTTTGACAACTAGTTTAAGGGCATACATTGATGATACATGCCAGACCTGGCATTGGAATTCAGAGAGTCCAACTCCAGTGCCCGAGTGTTCAGCAATAAAGCTCGACTGAAGAAAGTAGCTTATGAAACGTGGAGAAATGAGTCATCCAGACCAGTATTCCTGACCATGAAGATGTAAGCACACATGCGCCAAAGCTCTGTAACACTTTCACCGAGGCGTTTCAGCAGAGGTAGATTTTTCCTATCAACCATATTCAGTCTTTGCAGGCTCCTGCTAATATACAAAAAAAAGTATTATTCGTTCCTCAATAAGTTAAGCATAGAATTACCATATGACCCAGCAATTCGACTCCTAGGTAGATGTCTGAAAGAATTCAAATCAGATATTCAAACAAAAACGTGTCCAAGAATGTTATAGCAACATTATTCACAAAAGCCAAAAGGTAGAAATACCCCAAATATTCATCAACAAACAAAGCGTGGATAAACAATATGTGATATATCCATATAATGGAATATTATTCAGCTATAAGAAGAAATAAAGTACTGATACATACTGTGATATGGATGAACCTTGAAAACACCATGCTGAGGGAAAGAGGCTAGACACAAATGGGCACATATGGTCTGATTCCATTTATATGACATATCCCTGATGGGCAAGTCCACAGAGACAGAAAGCAGATTTGTGGTTTCACCAGGGGCTGGGAAAATGGAAGAATCTGGAGTGACGGCTTGTTAAGTGCAGGGTTTCCCTTTGGGTTGCTGTGGAACTAAATAGTGGTGATGGTTGCATGACATTATGAATGTATTAAATAGCACTGAATTAATTATACACCTTAAAATGGTGAATTTATGTTACGTGTATTTTGCCAAATGAAAAAAAGGTATTATGGACCTGAGGTAAGATGTTCCATGTGGCGTTTTTAGGGGTCATAGATGTAGAAGACACATTTTTTATTCTCAAGGAATTAAAAATGCCTTTAATTGCCATTAATGCCATTAATGATGCAGTTGGTGAGTCACTGAGTGCAGTGACTCATGCCTGTAATCCCAGCACTTTGGGAAGCCAAGGTGGGAGGATCACTTGAGGCCAGGAATTAGAGACCAGCCTGGGATACATAGCAAGACCCCGTCTCTACCAAAAATAGAAAAATTAGCTAGGTTTGGTGGTACACACCTGTGGTTCCAGGTACTCAGGAGGCTGAGGCAGGACAATCACTTGAGCCCAGGAGTTCAAGGCTGCAGTGAGCTACGATCACACCACTGCACTCCAGCCTGGGCAAGAGAGCGAGTCCCCATCTCTTTAAAAAAATGTACATGTCCTTCTTTCTTTTATATGAACATGAAGGTGTCTTTGCTTTGGTAATAAATGGTGTATCCAAGAAAATAATTGCTCCACTGTGGTTGAATTGACATCTGTCAACATGTGACGATTTATAGAGGTTGTAAAACATTTTAGAATTCATAAGATCTGAATGGCATATGTAAATTTATTTTATATTTGATATTATATTAAAGAATGCATGATGCTGTAAATCTGTATACCTCCTGTGCATCTAGCTTTGAATGTTCTTACTTTTGCTGGAATAATGGAAAAATGACTGATAAAAGATGACTGTTCTGCATATTTAGGTCCCAGGTCATTTTATGGATTATTAACTTTGCCAAACTGTGTGTGGGATTAATTGGAAACAATTGCAATGTTCTCACTACATTGCACCACTTCCTTCTGTTAATTAAGAGACATTACCCTCTGTTCTACTGATGACAAAAGGGACAGCTCTTCTTTCATTACCAGACGACGGCAGCCACGGAAGGAAAGGCAGGAAGCACAGTGTGTCTGAGAATTAAGGCAGTGATAGAGGGCAGGAACCCCAGTATGGTGGCTCGGAGAGAGAGATGCTGAGTCCGGCTCCTGGACTCTTAGGTATGCTCTACTCTGTCTAGTCTGCCCAATTATAGTTTGGCCTCTCTATTTGCTAGTTGTCAAAAGCAAGCTGCCTAAACATGAAAAGCATGCTAAGGAGGATTAAATAACAATTGAGTTAATTAAGAAGATCCTCGACATTCACAATTAGGTATCTATATTTAATTCTTTCATTTAAAAAATAAATTAGCAATAACATGAATATAGCAACATCTATAAATGTTTTTAACAATAAACTTTTAAAAAAATAAACTTCCTTATTTTGACTTTATTAAGAGCGTTAGGGATGGGGTATGTGTGTTTCTCTGTGCTTCAAAAGATCATGTCTGTTTCCCTAAAATAATTGTCTAATCAGATTACTATAATGTTCGAGCATTTATTGAACATACACTTTGCAAGCCAGATAGGGTAGGAGACAGAAGATGATACTGGGGCGGGGGGGTGAGGAGGGTGTTGAAGACTTCACCGTCACCTTTACGTTGAGATTTCTCTTAGTCCCTCAGTCATGACTCTCTCTGGTTTCAGCACCTTCACACAAGCAGTTGACCCTGCCTACATCACCCTTCCCCTTTCTCCCCCCAGTTTCCATCTGACTAACTCCCTACTTCTCCTTCAGCCCCTCCCCACCCCATATAAAACCACTTTCTCCAGGAAGCCCTCCCTAACCACTCCATCAGACTGGAGACGTCTTCCTGCTGTGCACTACCACAGTTCTGTTTCCTCTATGACAGCTCTTACAGTACTTCCTGGTGATCGTGTGCTTACTTATCTGCTGTTCAGGCAACTGTAAGTTCCATGAGAACAGGGACTATATTCATCTTGCTTTCAAGAGAACATTTCCTGAGTACATTCTCCAGTATCTGGCATGGTGCTGAATAAATATTTGCCAGGTCAATGAATAATGGACAAATGGAGTATAAATGAATGAAGAAGATTTGAACAGACCAGTGTTTCCCAAAGTATAGCTACTAAATGCTAGTTCCTAACGGCTTCCAGAAAAAGAGGAATCTAATGTTTAGCAGACATCGGGTTAAGCAAAGCTAACCTGGTTTATAGGACTAACCTTGTTACAGGACTTCTTACCTCACTTAAAATGCTAAAGGGCATGACATCTCCAAGGGGAGTAGGGGACCTGGCATACATTATTAGCCAGAATAATGGACCACAGATCCCTTTTCTTCAATAAAGTATTTCATAAGACCAATATTCTGAGGAGCATGTATCCGGAAATGCCACAAAAGATACAGAATGAGGAAAATGCATTGTCCATGAGAAAGTAGGAAGGGAAAGATGAAAAGTGTGTGGAATACTAAGTAGACTATTATAGCATCAGGGAGGGCTGCGGTGGGAAATGAGCAGGGATATAGTGCAAGATCAGGGAGGACCTTGAGTGCCAGGCTAAATAGCTTGAACATTATGCTGCAGGGAAGTAATATCAACCTTTGAGAAAGGGCATTATATATTAGCCTGGTTTTAGGAAGACAATTCTGCTGGCAGTGTGAAAAACGAAGCTCAGAGACATGAGCAATTTGCAAGTGGGAAACCAGTTAGGTTACCGAGATAGTTCTAGTAAGAGAGGATAAGTATGTGAATTAGAGAAATGGCAATTGATCTAGAAGGGGAGCCACTGGAAAAGTAGATTAAAATATCAGAAGTGAGATCATTCAGGGAGGAGTAAGACCAAGAGAAGGCTTGAGAGAGAACTGAACATTTAAGAAAGAAATAAATAGAGAAAAGACAAAGACATGAGAAGTATAGTTAAAATAAACAAAAAAGTAACTTAGAATAAGTAGTATTGGGGAAGGCAAGAGAAGAATTGCAATGTGGTGTCCAATACAGTAGAGGGCTCAGAGGTCTAGAAAAACATTACACATGCAGTGCAGTGATGGTGGTGGAGGCCCCCTAGATCACTGATATATACATAATTAAATTAATATAATTTTGTAACATTTCAACTTCTTGATAAAGGAAGGCATGCCCATAAATTACCACATGGCCAGCTAAGCTCTCTCTGCCTGGCAGCTGACGGTGGCTGTCCCCACTGCACTACTGAGATAGGACGGTCTGCATAACCCAACACTTCCTCTGGCCTCCCAAGTATAATCTTAAGCAACATAACTATTCCTGTGGGTTTTTTCTGTGATGACACTAGTTGCCTCGCGATTTTCACATCAGTTAATGTAGAGAAGAGCGGCTTACTGCAGAAGGTTCAATGAGGAATACAAAAGGCATGGTTACTTTCCACCAATTTGAAAACTTTATGAGGGTAGAAATCATATCTGTTTTGTTCATGTCTGTATGTCCAGGGCCTAAAAACACATAGTAAGCTGTTAGTAACTATTTGTTGAATGAACAAATGAATGTATGAATGAGTAAGGGAATGAATAAGTACAAGAACAAGTATATGCTGTTTACCATATACTTTATCTTTTTCAATCTTAATGTTCTCCTCTGTTGGCTCATCATAGGTGCTCAGTGAGCCTTTCCACATCCCTAAAGAAAAGGCTGAGCTGACTGGCCAACAGACTTAGGAACTAGATGGTTCTGTGTCCCTAGTCAAAGCAGACTGCCTGCTGGCCAGTAGGTGATGATGACTGAGGCAGTTGAGAACGCCAGGTCCAGTGATGGCTGACTGTTGGTGAGCTATACAAAGCAGCTAAGATTGACTGGATTGTGTGAAACAATTCCTCATGATTGTGACTTTAGCATAAAGGCTGCAAAATGTAATTGTACAGAGTACAGGTCGAAGGGAAAGTGTCTAAATGGAAGGACGTGTGATTAAAGAAAGAACGGGGTGTGTTCCAGCCAGCTCTAGGCCTTAGTAGTAAAACCTATCCCGGTGACTGGGATAGGGTTGTTGTTGGTCGTGGTGGTGGTGGTGGTGGTGGTAATGCCAGACGATATCCAAGATGGGTGCCTTCTCTCTGCCAGTTTAGTACTTGCTAAGTACTTAACACAAACCACCTAGGGTATCCTGACAATAATCTCATGACGTAGGCATTATTTTTACCCCTTTTTAGATTTGTGGACTTGTAAAGGTCACACAGTTCAAGGCATTATGGTCGGAATTCAAACCCTGGTCCTGCCTGATTCCAGTCCTGAATTTTGAGCCCTGTGTTATTTCCCTCTAGTAAGGTGAAATGGAGGCCACATATCTCTTCTAATTAGGTTTTGTTGTGTGTTTATCATTTACATTTCATTGCCTTGCACTTACTCAAAGTTGCCCTCACGTTCTGAAATGTTTGAATATTTGATAATTTAGTAATATGTTAAATTTTACTCCCAAGCAATTTATACCTGTTTTTCGTTGTTTGGGTGGCAAGTGCTAGCATTTTGAAATAAAACATAACAGACCTGTTTGAGGATCAGACCAGAGTCCAAAATAATCAGGTGTAAGGAATTCTTGTGAGAGTGGCTACAAAGAAATAGAAAAATTGGTCCACATTCTCCAGGAATTTTCACCACAATGGAGATAAAACCTACATTAAACAAAACACCCAGGAAAGCCCAGCAAGCATTAACCCAAGGGCAACAACTTCTAGCGCAGACACCATTTTCTCAGTGTAAGTACTGGATGAGAAGGAAGACTGAGCAAATGACCACATCCACTGTGATTGTTTGGGGAGCTTCCTGGAGGAAGTGAGCCTCAGCTGATATCTTTAAATGTTGTATAGACATAATTAGCCCAAAAGCCCTGGCGATTGGAGAGGGTATTCCAACCAGGAAGGGGTCTGAATGTCGTGGGGGGATCACAGGCGTGAGCCACCTTGCCCAGCCAAAATAAATTTAAAGAATATATAAACCTTAATGTAAAACTCTTTCAAGAACTGTTTAGTATTAATTTCCTTTTAAACCAAAATGGTTTTATAACTTTAAGATTTAGTATAAAAGCTTCTGTGATCTGAAAAATCACTGATCAATCTGGATCACTGACTGGGTCTTCTCACGCTGCTGTAGGCACAAGCACACAGAGCTCTGTGTGCCGGCAGGACACATGAGGAAGGAGAAGGATTACTACCTGAGAAAGGTGTAGCCCGTCCCCGTGGCTGAAAGGATGACTAAGAGGCCGAGCCTTACATGCCTCCGCTGTCTCACACCTAACGGTCTGATCTTGGGCTGCTTGGGATTTTTATTAAATCGCTACTGGAGGGTCCCAACTCTCTTCCACTGCATAACAAATCAACCCAACACTTAGCTGCTTAAAGCAACAATCATTTTGTTAATCTCTCATGGTTTCTCTGGATCAGGAATTGGGAAGGATTCAGCTAAGTGGTTCTTGTTTCAGTCTCTCATGAGGTTGCAATTCAGACAGTGACTTTTAGTGACTATTAGAGCACCTGGGCACTCTCTCTAGGTCTCTCTGTGCAGGCTTAGTTGAGCTTCCTCATAGCATGGCAGCCTCGGTGCAGTCAACTGCTTACTGACCTTCGGAAGGCTTCAGAAGCAATGCAAGAGCAAGTATTCCAACTGCTCTGGCAGCAGCTAAATTGCCTTTTATAATGGAGTCTCTGCAGTCCCCAGAATTACTTCTACTACACTGGCTACAAGTGACTTCCAAGCCCACTCAGATTCAGAGAGAGAGGAATTAGAACCCACCACTTGCCAGGAGAGTGGCAGGGTTCTAGAAAAGGACATGGGATGGAAGATATGGTTGTGTTCATCTTTGGGAAATGCAATCTGTAATTTGGAGGTTTGGGAGAGGAGGGGAGAGAGACACACATGTGCAGTACTCACCATTTGCTGGAGGTCTCATTTAATTTCCACCAAAGAACTCTACAAAAGGGGCCCTGTAGTCTCTTTCCATTTTATATGTGAGGAAAGGGAGACTCCAAAACCAATCTGGTCAGGGTTATTCAGCACCTGCGGTACCCCAGGCCCCTGACAGGTGCTTTACAAACACCACCTCAGATTTTCCAGTTTATTATACAGAGGCTAGATAAACTGCCCCAGTGAGCAGGTGGCAGACTAGAATTCCATCCCAAGTCTCATGCTACTGCGTTGGCTGCCTCTTCAAACCTCATTCGCTGGCTGCATTTCAGGGCCACTAAGTATCTCTTCTCCCTTCTTGTGTCTTCCTTGGGTCTTAGTCCTATTTGGACCCAAGTCATGACGTGAATTCTACATGGTACTTTGGAAAGAATTAGAGGGAGCAATGAAACTGCCTAACCCTGCAGGAAACTGCCTTTTTCTGTTGCTCTCCCAAAGTAAAGCTGTCATATATATTTCATGCTGAGCTGGCCAAAAAGCAGTTTTGAAAAATGGCTTCTGAGATTGGCAGTGGCATTGACTTGGCAGGGAGTGGGGTAATAGCTGCTCTGTTATAGATTATGCCGGAGGCCTCCGATCTCTTTCCTGTCAGGCTCTGCCTTCATTCTGGGAAGCTCTGTGTGAAGCCGTCCCCCTTTGTTCTGAACAAGAATCCTTTGACCTCATACCTCTCTTGTTTATGACATGGCAGACCTTCCAAGGGGGAGCAGAAACAGGCTCGTCGACGTTTAGCAGTCTGGTGAGCTTAATACGGCTTTGGCAAGAAGATCTCGATACAAAGAGCCTTAGTTAGTTGGCCAAAAATAGCAAGGGACAAAATAAACTCATTTTAAAGATAATAAATGGAAAAAGGAGAGTTCAAGAAAAAGAGGGAGAGAGAAAAAAGGAAAATAAAGACAGGAGAAGAAAGGGGTGGAAAAGGGAAAAAAGAAAAGGAGGAAGGAAGGAAGACAGAGAGCATGGAAATCAATAAACTCACCATCTTAATATGTGCCAACAGCAAGGTGGGTAGAAAGACAGTGGAGAGATAGGAGAGGCAGGCGCACACCAGTGTTGCCGTCTCTTGAGCTCTCTAATTTCATCTCCAACACTTTATTGTGATCATGGAATATCTAATAATACTTGAGAATAAACATTTGCCATTCGTTGACGCTCACATTGGCCAATCACTCTGCCGAGCACTTTATAGACATGATCTCATGTGATGCCCCCAACCATCTGCAGTATCTTCATCCTCTTTTTACAGAGGGGAAACTGAGACTCGCAGAGGTTAAGTACCTTGCCCAGCAGAGACAGCCCTGCTCTGTGCAACGTGTTGTTGAAGCCAGGAGGTGGTGACCAAGGGCTGACGCCCAGGAGCACACAGAGCGCAGAGCCTCTTCCTAGATCAAGTCCGTAAGGAAGCTGGGCTTTACCAGGGCTCAGCTGCTCCTCTAGCCCCCAGCCAGGCCTCCCAGGACAGCCGCCTCCCCCGCCCCCACCCCAGCGCCCCAGCGCCCCACCGGGCAAGTCTGAGGCTGTCCCAGGCTCCAGTGTCTCCATAAACCCTGTTAATAGTTTTCTGTTGATATCAAGGCTGTTAATGCTGTTTATGTATTTATTATGTGAAGCATCAAGTGTATTTTCTGTTCATTTCATTTCAAGGAGAATTTATTAAGTCCTAGTACACGCGCTGCCTTTTATGTAGTGGTATTGTGGAAACAAAGTGAGTAACGACAACCTGGTGGGAAAACAATTTGTGCATTGTGCTAGAGTCCAGTGAGCACAGCCCTGGGCACCTGTGAGCAAGGCATTCTCTGATCCCTTCGTTTTTTTCAGACTTTATTTTTTAGAGCAGTTTTCGGTTCATAGCAAAATTGAGAGGAAGATACTGAAATTTCCCATATACCCCCTACCCCACACACGCACAGGCTCCCCCACTATCAACATCCCCCCAGATGGTACATTTGTTACAATCAGTGAACCTACATTGACACATCATTATCACCAAAAGTCCACAGTCCACATTAGGGTTCACTCTTGGTGTTGTATAATCTACGGGTTGCATAGTGACAGATGTCCAACATTACAGTATCATACAGAGCAGCTTCGCTGCCCTAAACACCCTCTGTGTCCCACCTGTTCGACCCCCTTCCCTACCCCCAAACTCTGATCTTTTACTGTCTCCATAGTGTTTGCCTTTTCCCGAATATCATATAGTCGGACTCAAACAATCTGCCGCCTTTTTGTATTGGCTTTATTCACTTAGTAATAGGCATTTAAGTTTCCTCCATGTTTTTTCATGGCTTGATAGCTCATTTGTTTATTTATTTATTTGATTTACTTTTTTTTTAAAGACGAGGTCTCGCTCTGTCACCCAGGCTGGAGTGTAGTGGTGTGGACGCAGCTCGCTGCAGCCTCAACTCCTGGACTCAAGTGATCCTCCTACCTCAGCCTCTCAAGTAGCTGGGGCTACAGGTGTGCGCTGCCATGCCCACCTAATATTTTAAAATTATTTGTTTTTGGTTTTATTTATTTTTTTTTTTAGGGACAGGTTTTCGCTATGTTGCCCAGGCTGGGCTGGAACTCTTGGCCTCGAGCAGTCTTCCCACCTCAGCCTCCCAGTTAGCTGGGATTACGGATGGGAACCACTGCACCCAGCATTTGTTTTTAATGCTAAATAATATTCCATTGTCTGGATGTACTATGGTTTATTTACCCATTCACCTACTGAAGGACATCTTGGTGGCTTTCAAGTTTTGGCAATCATAAATTAAGCTGCTATCCATATTTCAATTCAGGTTTTTGTGTGAACGCAAGATTTTCAACTCCTTTGGGTAAATACCAAGGAGCAGGATTTCTGGATCATATGGCGAGAGTATGTAAAAGTATGTTTAGTTTTATAATAAATTGCCAGGTTGTCTTCCAAAGTGGCTATACCATTTTGAGTCCCCACTAGCAATGAATGAGAGATCCTGTTGCTTCATATCCTTGCCAGCATTTAGTGTAGGTCCTTCCATTTTTTAAAAGCACTAATAAATTGAATTATGGTCGAAACTACTGGAGAGCCAGAAATAAAGCCAAAAATGACTCTGAGCAACAAAGCTAAAGGTCAGATCTTGTGACATTCACATGGCCAGGCCCCTCATGTCCTTATTCAAAACTGCCATACTCTTATTCTACATAAAACACTATTGAGCTAAGTTTTCTGTTTTCCCAGCCCACTGAAAATTAGAAGCTTTAAAGAGGTGAAGACAGTAAACATATAAAACAAAAAACACACACATTAGTCTGTTTAGAAATAAGTTAAGTATGGAATCCTGCACACTGTGGAGGCATAACTGCACGTCAACTTGTCATACCTGGTATTTATAACAATGACCTTAAAATACTTGTTGAAAGAATTAAAAATCATTAAAAATTGGGGATAAGTCCCTACTTTATAGATTTGTTGTTGGAATTAATGAAATGTGCCTAATATGCTGAGTATAGCATCTGATACCTAGTAAGTGCTGCTAAATATTGGCTCCTGTGTAATGATGATAATGATGGTGGTGATGATGATGATGTACCAAGTGATTAGAGAATCAAAAGGGGAAGAAATGGAGAGGAAAGATTATTGGAATTCCTTGGGCATTTATTGAGATACCCCTATGTCCACTTGGTTCCTATTCTAGAAAAGGTCCATGTCTATCATATTATATGATTATAATAGATCATGATTAATATCAGAATACATCTATTTATAGAAGTGGTGTGACCACATAGTTGAGAAGGCTTTTAATTTGACTACAAGATTAGGGAAAGCTACAAAAAGTAGTTGAACTAGGCTTGAAAGATTTTGCTATTTGGTAAAGGTTAGGCATTTTTAAAAAAGGACAATCCAGGCAGAGGAAACAGACTTTAAACAAAGGTAGACAGTCATGGAAATTGTGCCATAGTTAAGCATGTAGACCAGGGTAAATTAAAAGAATGCGTAGCAAAGAGATGAGCTAGAAAGTTTCCTGAGACCAGTTTATGATTGCATAGCACTTTACCGCAGGGAGGATACATTTTATTTGGAAGTCCATAGGTTGCTATTAAAGGCTTTAAGCTGAGAAGCGATATGATTAAATGCCTGCTTTGACACGAGCTCAAACTGAAGGCAAGATAC
>VBSM01000413.1:5176482-5295814 GCA_008086735.1 Cheirogaleus medius
TGAACTTGAATGGGTAGAAAGTGGAGGCAGGAAGACCAGGCAGGGATTCTTGTGATGGTTTGGATTATAGCCAAGGCCCTGCAACTTGAGAAAAAGTGACAAGTAGACTTGGTAAGATTGAGTGGTCTATTAGAAGGGCCAGGGGAAATGGGCAGAGAGAGAGGGTATGTAGAAAGTAGAGTCAAGAAATGACTTTGGGAACCGGGATTTGGGCAATTGAGACAACCCAAGGAAGGAACTTTTTACAAACGCAAGATTTATCTTTTAATCTTCATGATCCTCTGGTGGCATGAAAGAAGCCAAATCTTTAATACCATTTCAACTCCAAGTTTATTTGATATTTTCTTGTTCACCCCAAGAGAACACCACTTGAATTATACCATAGGGCTAGAACCAAATGAATGCAATTTATTTTTCTAAAAATTCCAAGTAGAGATAGACAAATTTGTTCTCAAAGAACAAATTATAACCCCAAAGTGGCCAAATATAATCCAGGCTGGGCCATCTGTTGTGATAGCCACTAACCACATGAAGTTACTGAGCACTGGAAATATGGCTAGTCCTAATAAAAATGTGATGTGAGTGTAAAATACACATCAGAATTCAGAGATTTAGTATGAAAAACAGAATACACAGTATTTTGTTAATTTTTATATCGATTACATGTTGAAATAATAATATTATGGCTATATTGAATTAAATAAACTATATTACAAAAATAATTTCACCACATTTTAATTTTTTTAATGTGACTACTAGAAAATTTTAAATTACATATGTGGTTCACTTTATATTTCTATTGGACAGCACTGGTGTAGGAAATTCAAGTTTTGGAGTGTCAGTATTGAATGACTATATCCAGTCATTCAATAGACCAAGGGTATATTTTCTATTACTGCTCCTCTTCCTATTACTGGGGAAGATCTCACCACCTGATGTTTTCTAACATCTTCCTATGTGTCCTTATTCTTATTAAGAAGGAAGTAGTTACCATAGCAACTGCCACAACACCTTGTATTTACTATACCTGGAGGGAAAGATATACACAGACATCAATCTTTTCTCCAGGTTTACACATTTATATTTTTCTCATGCACATCTCAGTCTTCCTTGGCAAAACAGAGCACTAAGAGTAGGAGACCTTACTTATAACCCTTGCTGTTGTCACCGGGTTCCTTGGGTCTGTACAAGGAGAACAGTAATTACCCCGTGCCGGCTTCAGAGGGATATGGGGAGAGAGAGTTGCAAAGTATTTTGGAGTGATTCTTAGGGTATAGTATCCATCTCATGTCACATATTTTAATATGATAATGGCATCTAACACTACTTAGAATGGTGGAGGCAGGCAGGAAGGAGAAAGCAGTTTCCTTTGGTGGTATGCTGGGATTACAGAAGGGAGAAAAGGAAAAACTAATAGAAGGTTGACCAGTGTTAGCATTTGCTGTCACCGACATTAATAGTCCTTTTCAAGTTCTTCCCATGTTCAGCAACAAGGCTCCACTGGCTGGGAGAAATTGGAAGCCCAGAGCCCCCTGTGCGTATAGTTCATCTTGATTTTGACTTGATCATCTTGATTCATCTTAATGGAAAAAGTGAACAGGTTGGAGTGTTTTTTAATTTGATTGTCATGTTTTGTGATACTTTAACTATTATGCTCATTTATGGCCACCTAAGTTTCTCAAAGAGCCTCTCGTCAATGGGTCGATTCTATGTTTGAACATGCCTGCTTCTCAATGTGTATCATCTGGACAAAGATGACAGATGCTAAGACAAGGAAAGTGGGACAGACTGAAATGACTCTTACTACCTTCACCCAAAACAGTGGTGGCTTCAAAATGTCTATGTAGACTGGCCTTAGAGGTTACAGTATGATTGGAAGTGGAGGCTGGGGGCTTACCCTTCTACCAGGTACTTGCACCACCTGGCCCTGCAAGACTCACACCTGTAATCACAGCACCATGGGAGGCCAAGCTGGGAGGATCACTTGGGCCCAGGAGTTCCAGATCAGCCTGAGCAACATAGTGAGACCTCATCTCTGCAAAAAATTTAAAAATTAGCTGGATGTAGTGGGGCATGTGCCTGTGGTCCCAGCTACTTGGGAGGCTGAGGCAGGAGGGTCACTTGAGCCCAGGAGTTGGAGTTTCAGTGAACGATGATTGTGCCACTGCACTCCAGTCTGGGTGACAGAGCGAGATTCCATCTCTTTCTCTCTTTTTTTTTTTAATAAAAAGGTGTTTGTATCGCAAGCAAGCAGTTGTCACTTGGACATTATGTTCATTTGAGGTGGCTGGGAGAGGGTTTATGATGATCAAGGGCTAAAGACCCCCAGCCTAAGCTACCCCCTTTGGCATTTCACAGAACTTAGATATGTGGCAAAAATAATAAAGATTCTACGTCTGCACATGTATTATAAATCTACATGCAGCATTTCAACTGATGATCGCTCTATCATTTGAAAATCCATTCAGTGACCTACCCAATCTACAGAAAGCTACTCTTAAAAAAAATCCAGGAAGCTGCTACGGTTACATCTTGCAAAATCGCTGCTAACTCAGCATTGACATTTGGGAGGTCTTCTACCCAAGAAGAATTAAACCAAAGGGAAATACAAGTCCATTGCAAAAATGCAGTCCCTCTAGGGAAGGTTCAAGAAAGGTTAATTGTCATTGTTTGGTGTTTGGAGCCTCTCCCTCTCTGCTCTTCCCCTCCTGGGAATGGGATGGATGCTGCCTGCCGGAGGAGTGGGGGCAAAGTAAGGTTTTCTGGTCAGAACTCAAATAGCACAGTTTGAATTGTGTAATGGAGCTGCCCTGAGTCAGGTGACGGGATCACTGAGTAATTCCCTGCAGAAGGAGACAAACTGCATGTTAAAAAGCTCAACAAATACTCTTAAAAAAAAAGAAAAAAGCCCAGGCTGTAAATTCCAGACTTCCAAGCTGCAGTTTCCTCTGACTCCTCTCCAGGCTGAAACAGCTGGGCGGACAGGCTCAGTCTGAGGACTCGCAGAGGTTGGGGACCGCCAGCCCATGCAGGTCGGGGGTCTGGTTTGGATCGCCACCGGGTTACTTTCTGTTTCATTTTTTAAATGTTCCCTGCTTCTGAAACTAGTTGCCTTCCCATGTCAAGTAAAACGCAGGACTCCCTGGAGACTCCAGCCAGGCTTTTAAGAACTGGAGCTTTGTGAAGGTAAGAGGTGATCTGTGTCCCACCGGCTGGGGGCTGCCACCTCGGAGAGGTCTGAGCACCTGCAGGTCACGCCCAAGGGGAGTTGGTGTACCCACCAACTGTTCTGGGATCTGAACGAGCCTCCAGGGGGTTTGAGGTTAGAAAAGGGATAAAAGGGACCCTCCCTGCCAGATGGGCGGCCACCTATCCACGGGGAGTTGAATCCATGCCCCAACTTTGGGTGGCTCCCTCCCCTTCTCCGTCCCACCCCACGTGAGAGCTGGTCAGCTGCCAGGGAATTGGCAGAGCTGGGAAGGAAGGCGAAGGGGCTGCCTGGCACGGAGAAGCTGCATGGGCGTGTGTAGCATGTGTATTTTCAGAGCCCGACACTTGAGGAGACTGTGGCTCAATTTAAGAAACCACAGCTATTGGAAAGGCAGCAAACAAACCCAGAGAGGCGGATACATGTAGGAGCAAAGAGCTTTGGGACATCTTTAAGGTAGGCATCGAGTCTGAAAGAATTTGATTGCTTTTTGTGTGTTAGGTGGATTTTGTATTGGTTTTATGCTTTGTTCGCTTTAGAGAATTTTCCTTTTTGGAACCGCCAGTATGAATTGATTTGGTTTCAAAATCCTCAGACCTGGTTCACAGGATGTCTTGAAGCACACAGTTTCAGTGTAGATGCCTCAGAGTCAGAGAGATCCATATAAAATTGGTGATGATTTTTTCAAAGAGGAGATTCACTTGCAAATCTCACTGTGATGGAGACTTGCTGGGAGCCCTGGATGCCTGCTGAGACAGGCAGCTCTTAGGAACCTCAGGAAGTTTCCCACTTAAAGAGACAGGAAAGGAAAAATCGAATTTGCAGCTGTTATTTTAGGGAAAGTGGGCTCAGGGAGAAGTTGTCCATGATGAAAGAGAAAGAAGATTTGGAAGATGAAAAGATAAATAAGGAATAGGTTTGATGGGATCTCATCTCAGGCCATGGCATTTTGGGGTTTGCTGCATGGGAAGGAAAATCAATATGGGAATTGATAACAGCTCACTTAGCATGAATAAGAAAATGCTACCAGGATTCTTTTTTCACTGACTTCTGGAGGACCTGAGAAATAGCCGGGGCATTAGTTTGGAAGAGTTCATTTGTAATTGTTCTTCTTTTTTTTTTTTTTGGCCACGTGACTTGCTCTAAACAAAATATGGCGATGTTGGAACCAAAAGTAAAATGTCCTTTAGAATGGTATCTATAAAGAGATAGTCAAGTTTTTGCTGTCTCTCATTCTTTCTCTGCCTTACTCCCAGCTTGGGGCAAATTATATGAGTTGAATGTGTCTAATATAAACAACTCTTTAAAGTGGTACGATTATCCCTGTGAGAGGATATTTGAATATCAGAATAAAAATGACCTTGAATCTGTGAGTCCTAAATCTTTAAGACCACAGATCACATTTAGGAATTGACAAGGCTTTATGGATCATGAATTTCTACAGTCTTTTCTCTACTGTGGGCCCTAATCACCCCAACTATTCTGATGCTCGACAAACAAAAATGAGTAACAAAGCCAAAAGGCATGATGAGGTTTTTCACTAAAGCTCACATTTGAAATGAAGATATTTATAATATCTTCATAATAGTATAAATATTCTTAATATAAGAAAACAGCCCATGGACCCTCTTTTTAAGGCCGTGGTGGTCCCTCAGGAAAGCACTGCTTAAATAATTAATGTCATCACAGTGAGTTCCTTTTATCCAGATTTCCATCCATTAAAACTTGCTGGAAACCTGCATTTCTGCATTTCAATAATATCATGAGGATTGAGATTCATAAGAATGAATCCAGACACAGCAAGACCCATCGGTGCCTTCCAAATCACAGAAGATAACATGATGCTCTAAATAGTTTTAGTTTTGAGTGTGTTGCCTTGCACTCTAATTCCCTAAAATTTGGTAATCTGCCTAAATTGTGGTGCCCATATTTTCCACAGCAAAGATCAGGACTTGTGGTCTTACAGAGAATTTTTGTGTTACTTTCAGTGTGAGGGCCCATCTGGGAAATACAGTTTGGATGCCAAGTTTTGCTCATTTCTGGGATAGTTCAGTAGTTTATGGGATAAATGGTCAGAAGATGTGAAATAGGACAGATTTTGAAAATCCAGTCCTTATGGAAATAAAAGTGCTTTGATTAAAATCAGATTTTTGAGTCAGATTGATTGGGGTTTCCATTCTAATTCTGCCACCTATTTAGTGGGTGACTTGGGCTAGTTTCTTGACCTTTGTAAGGCTCAGTTTACCCATCTGTAAAATTGGATAGTAACAGTACTTACCTCACATGTTGTATGGGAAGGAAACAAAATAATGCATGACTGGAACAATATGTTGTACTGTGCCTGGCACAGTTAGTACCTTAAAGAGTACCTGCTATTATTACTGTTGTCATTTATGGTATGTAGTGACCACAAAATATTTCAAGAACCAGGTCATTTTTTTCCCTTTAAATGCCCAGAGAATAAAGAATATGTGTGAAACTCTAGCTCACATTTGTGATTTCCAAAATGGTTTGGAATTAATTCATTAATAAGTTTATTCCTCTACATGAGAAGGCATGATCATTCCCATGTTTTGGACAAAAGGATGAATTAAACTGCATTAAGCCACACAGGACATCAATGACAGCACCAGATAATAAATATTTACCTTGAGACTTCAGTGATCCAAGCTGGGGGGCCGCACCAGGAAGATTCCAACAAGGACAAAGTAGCCCTGTCTCTGGAGAGCCCCAAACACCTTCCAGTGGATGTAGTTTGGTGCGGCAGGTTTGATTTTCCTGCTTCGGCCATGCTATTAGTTGTGATTCTGCCCTTTTCTCATCCTGAATCTGCTGGGCTCAGGGCTCCTGTAGGCTTTTACCAGACCTGGGCAACTCAGGTAGCTGGGCCAGAGTGATCCATGACTACACAGTTCCAAGTCTCCCCCAGGGACAACACAGAAGCTGCTATCCTTATGCAGCCCCTTTAGGACCACATTTTTATTTTTTCTTTGTAGTTGCCTGACATGGGAATTTAATGCCTCCAGTAAAGCAAACTCCTGGCCATGTTCTATAAAGTCTAGAGACAGTCATATAGTTACTCTAAAAGGGTAAAGATACCAAAAGGCCTTTCCTTTTGCATTCCATGAGTATTCCGCTTCCTCTGCAGTTCAAAATTCACAGTTGCAGGAAAAGGATTTCCTAAAAATTTCTCTAGCTATACCCTGAGCTTCTCTAGGAAATTAGCTGGAGAAAAAAAATCTCTCTTGGAATTTGTCATGAAGAAAGCGAAATGAGGAATAGTATAAGGTGTTTTCTTCTAAGAGATCCACCACAAAGATAACATCAATGTCTAAAATCAAAAGAAACAGAAAAAAGAATCCAACAGAATTATAGAAAAATAAGACATAAGCTTCAAAAACAAAGAAGCAAATTTTGAGATGGAAAACACCCAAACTTGAAAATAATATAATGATAAGGAAAAAGACAAAAGGAATGTAATATGGGAGAAACAGTAAAGAAAGTGTTATCGAAAGACTTGGTTACAAATTCAGTCATCTGCCCTGGGTAAATCATTCAGTTGAGTCTATTTTATCACCTGTAAAATGACAAAAATAATTTCTACCCTAATCTCAGGGTACCTAAGAGAAACAAATGAGATCCAGTGTCAAAACTGAAAAGATAACCAGGTTCTAAAGGATTCCCCTCAACAATGTTGGGAACTTGAACTCCACCTGGGCCTAGCAAACAGGTGTTAATAAATATTTAGGATTGAAGAAAATTGACCCAAAAAGAAGGAATGTGTGTGTTACTAAAAACCAGGATTTTCTTATTGATAATAAGGAAGAAAATCACCTTGGGTAATCCATAGCTAATGAATGAGTTTGCTAAGGCTGCCAGAACAAGATACTACTGACTGGGTAGCTTAAACAGTAGACTTCATCTTCTTGCAATTCTGGAGTCTGGAAGTTCAAGATCAAAGTGCTGGTAAGGTGGTTTGCTCTTGAGGCCTCTCTCTTTGGCTTGTAGACGGCAGCCTTCTCTCTGTGTCCCCACATGGTTGCCCCTTGGTCTATGTGTGTCTTCATCCTAATCTCTTCTTAATAAGGACACCAGTCAGATTGGATTAGGCCTCATCTTTATTACCTCATTTAAACTTAATTAACCTCTTTAAAGGTCCTATCTCCAAATAGAGTCACATTCTAAAGTACTAGGGGTTATGGCCTCAACATAGGAAGTTGGGGAAAACACAATTCAGCCCACAACATCTATCAAGTTAATTAAGAAAACTCATTAAAAGGTGTATTCTTGTTTTAGGAATTGATTGGATCCATAAAGGAACATGATATTTACGTAAAGGAAATTAGTATCTCTAGTTTGCTGTTAGGAGACATCATGGAAGGCAGCCTGGTAGACCTGGCCCAAGCCAGAGAAGTATTTTAAGTATTTTAAGAAGTATTCCAGAGGAGTATTTTAAGTAAGAGGGAAAGTGAGGATCTTATTTATTGACATCTATTAATACCTAGCTATTCTCTTAAAGAACTAGTAGATTATCCCTGGGAAGGTTGCGTCTCTGTGGTGGCAGCTGTTCTTGGAGGATGAATTTGACACAGTTTTGAATTAGATGCTCCTTTGAGGTCAGATGGATTATGCCATGTCTCTGCATAATTTCCCACTTCCTTTCAATATTCAGTCTCTTACAGGAAGATCGATCCTCTCATCCGGTTCCTGCCATGCTCTGCACGATCATGCACACTCTTCATCATGTCTTCAGTCATCCCCCAGCCCTCCCTGTTCCCATCCAGTATTCACAGTGACGTTCAGTGACATCATTACTTGGAATAGACCCATGTGGGCACATACATGCACAGGTGCACACACACACATTCATTTATTCTTGAAACAGAATGTGTAAATAGGAAGATGATTTGCAAGTTATTTTTACAAATCACTTCCTTTCCAACTTTTAGATCTTTGATTTCAGAGACATGGATAGGAGGTCCAGCTCACAGCTGAGGTATTCTTGCAAATATGGGAAGTGCAGGGGGACTGACACTATTCTAAATTCACAGACATGAGAAGGCATGAACAAGAAAGTGGTAACAGGCATGAAGCAGGTGATTTGCAGCTGCCCCCAGATGAAGTTGACAGTGCCTGCTGCTTCCTCTTTCTCTCCCCACTGGTGATGAGAGTGCAGCTATGCCTTTAGTGGGCCTTTTCGCACACTCTGGTAGGGCATATCCTGGTTCCCTGGTAGCAGTCTGGATGCTATACCCAAATAGGAAAATGCAACTTGAAAGGGTAGATCATGCAGGCAAGACATATACCTTGATATATAAAAAAAAAAAGAAAACTGGTGGTGGAAGAAAAAAGGAGCACACATTTAATATCTTGTAACTTGTAAAATACCCTGTCATGTCCTTTTTGATTAAAAATGAAGTATGCCTCCAATGACCAAGAAGGAAGTATTAGTTCCCTGGGTGTCATGATCATTCCTTCTGATACTCATCAACAAGAACGTTAGCGGACAGACTTATACCAGGGGAAGTAATGGGTTAGTGCACTAAGTTAGTTTGCCCAGGCTTCAAGCTATTTGTATGCAATGTTCTCTCCAACTGTCGAGTGCTCTTGTTTGGGTTATTGGAATGAAGGTGTTGAAAGAAACTATGATGTAATTCAGAATATGTCTGCGCCTGTATTATTTAGCCTTGATTTCAAAGTTCATGACTTGCCCAAAAAAGGGCCTGGAAACTGAAAATGATAAGGACAAACAATCAGGAACAAGTCACCAGACTTTAAGAAAACTAGTATTGGATCCCTTTGGCTTTCATATAAATTGGGAACTCTTTTATTTTTTAAATTGGTTTGTTCATACATAAAATTTCTCAAATAAAAATCTGTTTTTATAAACATCATGTCTTTTCAATGAAGCAAAAACTACCTTGTGGGTTTTACTTTGTTATTGTATTTAATCAGTAAGCATTTATTATCTACTATGCTAAGGACAAGACAATGTGCAAAGAGTTTTGTAGTATATGAAAAGATGAATCAGATCTACCCATACCTACTCAGAGAAATAAAACACATACATAAGATTTTTAACAAAATATAGAAAATGACAGCTTCCATGAGAACAGAAAAAAAAATGTTTATTGAAGTTGATAAGAGGGAGATATTAATTCCAGCTAGAAAAGGATTTAGAGATGTTGCTAACCAGAGAGTGTTGAGGGCTGAATAGGTATATTTCAGTATAGGGGAAGTGTGTCGAGGGAGGGCGAGTAAGTGGGAAGCCAGTTTATAGAGGAAGGCACTCCTGGAGTCTGCATGGGACAAGGTGACCAGGCCAGTTTTGTTGGAGGAGAAGGTAGAAAGAGACCAGTTTTAGATACATTGGACTGGAAAGAACTTGAACACCAAGCCCAGAAGTGACATGGTCAGCACTTAAGACTGTGTGTAAGGTGGAGTGAGTGGAGAGAAGTGGTCAGCGCACCATCAGATACCGGGCTATATTGCAGTGGTGGGGAGTATAATAATGGCAACAAGTAATAATAACTAATAGTAAGAGCTTTCACTTTTATTGCGTGCCTAGTAGTTGCTTAGATTATGTCCTTTAATTTGCACAGCAAACCTGCAGAGTAGGTACAAATACGGTCGATGCTCATTTCTCATAGGTTCCGTGTAGGTACAAATACAGTCATTCCTCAGTATCTGCAGGAAATTGGCCTAGGAGCCCCGAGGATACCAAAATCCGAAGATGCTCAAGTCCCCTATATAAATGGCATGGTATTTGCACCCATCATCTGTACATCGTCTTGTATACTTTAAATCGTATCTGGATTATATATAATACCTAATGTAATGCAAGGCTAGGTAGAGTTGCTGTATTGTATTTTTATTGGTATTTTTTTACTGTCGTATTGTTATTGTTTATTTATTTATTTATTTTTTCTAATGTTTTCGGTCCGATCCCCAGTTGGTTGAATCCACAGATGCGGAATTCATAGATATGGAGGATACACTGTGCAGTCGATTCTCATGTTTCATGGGTTCTGTTTTTACAAAATTTGCATACTCACTAGAATGTATTTGTAACCCCCAAATCAGTCCTCAGATGCTTTTGAAGTCATTCACAGACACGTGCAGAGCAGCATAAATCTGAGCTGGGGTGGAACAAGGCAGTCCTCTGCCTCCCTGTTTCAGCTCTCATCCTGTAAACAAGTGTCCTTTTCATGGTCTGTTTAGTGCCATGTTTTTTATGTTTTGGTGCTTCTTGTTGGTGATTTCTCTGTTGTTTTTCTTTTAAGTTTTTGTAAAGCATTTCTTCTGTTTTCTTCTCCTAGTTTCATAGTTTTGGATCTTACATTTAAATCTTTTTTTTAAATTTCAGAATATTTACAGGGGTTACAAATATTTTGGTTACATGAATTACTTTTGTACAGTTAGAGTCAAAGTTATAAGTGTGTCCATCACCCAGATAGTGTGCATTGTACCTCTTAGGTGTGAATTTACCCATCCCCTCCTCCCTCCTCCCATCTGCTTGAATTCCATTGAATTTTACTACCATATGTGCACATGAGTGTTGACCTATTAGTTCCAATTTAGTAGGGAGTACATGTGGTGTTTGTTTTTCCATTCTTGCAATAGTTCACTTAAAAAGATGGTCTCCAGTTCCATTCAGGTTGTTACAAAAGGTATTAGTTCATCGTTTTTATGGCTGAGTGATACTCCATGGTGTATATATATACCACATTTTATTAATTTACTCATGTATCGATGGGCACTTGGGTTGTTTTCACATCTTTACGATTGTGAATTGTGCTACTATAAACATTCGAGTGCAAGTGTCTTTTTTATAAAATGTCTTTTTTTTCTTTGGATAAATATCCAGTATTGGGATTGCTGAATCAAATGGTAGGTCTACTTTTAGTTCTTTGAGGTATCTCCAATGGAGATCTTTCTGTTCAGAATGACCCCAAGTGCAGTGCTGAAGTGCCATGTGGTGTTCCTAACTGCAGGAGGGCTGATATGATACACCTTCTGCAGTTCATACAGAGCTACGTGTGTTCAACAAGCTTGGCTCAAGCACGAGCTGTTGGCCCTGAGTTCAATGATAACAAATCATCAATATTTGTTAAATAAGGTGTATTTCAATAGAAAGAAACATAAAACCAAAGGTATATACCGGTGGGTTGAAGAAAATGTTGTGTTCACAGAGACTTAATCCTGCATTTCCCTGGTAGCAGTGGTTTGGTGCTCACAGTGACTTTGTGAAACAGAACTACCATGAATAGAGAGAATCCATTAGTTATTTCCTTTCCACAGAGAGGTGAGGATGGGAGAGATAAGGAACTTGCCTGAGGCTACACAGCTAGCCTGAACCCAATCTGCCAGCCTGGAATGTCATAGGTAATGGCATACATTTGTAAAGACATGATAAGTGGGTAGACTTGGTGATGGCAATGAAGGGAAGGGAGGAGGCAGATCATCCGTGGTTTAGGGGGTGGAAGCAACAGGACTTGGCTACTGATTGCACGTAGGGGGCCAAGAGGAAGAAGGGGTTGAAGAGGACCCTGAAGTCAGGTGGAGGTGGTGTTGGAGGGCCTGAGGGTCAAGGTTGCTGGGAGGGTAAACAGCAGGCACAGCAGGAAGCAAGGACTGGGCGGGAGAGCAGAAATGCCACCTGTCACTTTCCAGGTGCTGCTGAGCGGCTCTTGCTAAATGATCTATTTAATCCTCACAACAACCCTTTGAGAGTTTTACAGATGAGGAGAGTGAGGCTCGAAGAAGTAACTTGTCTCTGGGCACCCTACTATTAATAATAGTAAACCTCAGAACAGGGAATGCACACCCAGGCAGGGGACCCTGGAGGCCGTAATCGCAGTGAGAAGTTTTGGAGTTTCAGATCTTGGAGCAAGAGAAGTATTGATGCTAATGATACCTTATCTTCTTCTCTAGTTTCTTGTTTTTAATTTTACCTTTTCCAATATTCTCCTTACACTACATAATTCCCTGCCTTCATGTTTTTGTTCAAGTTCTTCTCTCCCACAGGAATGTTGTACTTCTCTTTTAGCTTTTAGGTTTGGGGGTTTGTTCTTTTGTGTTTTGTTTTGATGTTTCAGAAGAGTGGTTAAAATTATTTGGTAACTGAAGAAATTGGACACATTAGTTGTGTTATGTTATATTGTGCTGTTTAGTAAAAAAGTTTTGACATTTCAATGTTTCCTAGAATATAATACATATTACTAAGAAGAATTATTCTCTCAATCCCTCTTGCATTTCACATTAATGGAGCTACAGTTAATCTACAGATGAGCTCGTTAAAAGAGGAGAAGCATAGTTATGCTATTTGTCTATTAGATTGAGATAACCTGGAATAAAGAGACATGGTCCTTGTTTTACATTTCATCTCAGATATAAATTATCTCTGAACCTTTTTAAAGATCTTAAAATCTCTCTTTAACTTTCCTAAATCTGTATTGCTGAGACTTATTTGCGTATGTTCCTGAGATATTAAGAAATTAAATACTCCCCAACACCTAGATATTAAAGGTTATTGTCACATCACTCTTAGTTGTACTGTGCCTGTGGATAAAATAGTTTCCAAATACAGAGGGTGTTTCATCTTTATTATATTCAAAAACATGTGAACAATTCATAATAGGGAAGAAACTTATACCAGAATCTTGGGCTCTTTCTCTCTTTCTAAAACGCCCCTCCAAGATGTCTAAGAGGGTGAGCACTCTTTATGGCCACATGGAAGGTGCTCTCTCCAGAGTTGTGCCACTCCATTAAAATGCCTCTGCCCACAGAGTTCAAATGCTGCGGGTTGCAAGAAGAGCAGTCAGCTTGAATCTTTGTAGGTAAGTGGAAAAGAGTTCACCTACAAGGGAGTCTCTAGTCTTTGAAATAACCCAAGTCTGAAACCCGTCATTTATAAATTAAAAAAGAAACCTCTTGAACTTCACTGAAACCACAAGAGAGTAGCAATGTCCCTGGCAACTGTACTATAGACTCAGTCAACTGTAACTCTTAGGTGAATACATTCTGCATTTGCAGAGAGATCTCGTAGTATAGAAACAAAGGCTGTGACAAAGAAGCCTTAAGCAATCTTTGTCCTCTTCTTAAACTGCCCTAGCTTAAAAGGGAACTGGGAAAAGTGAAGCTATGTTTGATTCAACACACACTTGAAACCATCTTTCAAATATCCCGAATGGAATCAAGTCCAAAGTGTGCTTTGCCAAAACCAAGGGAAATTCACTCCATATGTTTCTCATTCATTTATAGTTTAATCATCAAAATATTGTTTTGCTAGGACTAGTTATGTCCAAGAAAGCTTTTATGAGCCATTTGAAAACATTATCTTGAAAACAGGAAGTCCTGTTTTGCCAAGAGCTAATAGACGCCTGAGCAGAGGTTCTGGGTTTGGTTGTAGGGGCAGAAACCCTGGATCCTGAGGTTTCCAAACATGGTAGAGCCAACTTTATAATCCCTTTGGAGAATCTGTGCTGTGTGTCTGTCTACACTCACTACGATTATAGAAATCCTTCAGGGAAAATAACCAAAAAGGTGTGTTGCTTTTTGATGATCAGATAATACAAATAAAAGTGTATTGAACCTTCTTTTAAAAGTGGTTGTCAAATTTTCAGATGTTTTAGACTCTCCCGGGGATCTTGTTAATAGGCAGATTCTGATTCAGCAGGTCTAGAGTGGGGCTCACGGTATTGCATTTCTAACAACCTGCCAGGTGATGTTAATGCTGCCGGTCCATGAACCACACTTGAAGAAATAGGGTTCTAGGAGAGTTCCAAGGGCTCATGACCCTTGGAAGTCTTTAAATCAAATGTTCTGGGCATAGGTGTTTTTCAAGTACCTCAAGTAATCCTAACGTACAGCTATCATTGAGAACCTTGGACCTGCAGAGATAGAATTAATATTTTTAGTCTGCCTCTCTCAGAATCAGATGTCTCGTTTGAGTCTTTGGTGAGTATTAGATTGCAGTAAATTCATACTTGACTTCTCTACTAAGAGCCTTAAGTGACTACTTCTATGCTCCTGATAAAAGAAAGAGCAAATGCTTTAGATTCCAGGGATGCCGACTGCAGAGTTGACATCCAGCTATAAAAATCTAGCAATCTGTCTTGTATTTTCTCACCTAGAGAGGATCTTTCTTTATAATTATATAGGTGAGCTCCAGGGATAACTATGGATATAATCAACATTAGTACTCAAAAAATATTTCATATACTCAAATACTTACACACGTATTGAGAACTCAGAATCCTACACCAAAAAAAAAAAAGAGAAAATTTTGTCTTAAAAATGTTAATAACAAATATTATAATCCACTTGTCTCCAATATAAAATAAATGTAATATTACTTCTGTGAAACATCTGATTCTGTTTTTAACTGCACCCTGATGGACCTTCTTAGATGAATTACCTGCAAAGTGCACCTCTAAGAAGCTGAATGAGCTATCTGTGGTTGGGGTTATTAAATACTATGGATTTGAGCATTAGAGAATGCCTGCCAAGTACAATTATTTCAGTTTTAGCTTAATTGAGATTAAACTTCTCTTTCTCACAGTAATTAGCCAACAGCAACAGTTACTTCTTAAGACCACTCCTAATTTCTGATAACAAAACTATGGCAATATAGAAAAGGCTATATCTCTGTTTATCCTGGCAGATAGATGCAGACCCAATTTATCTAATAGACACATTGACTTCTTTAAGCATTAAACTGAAAAGAAGAGGACTCAAGCACATAGTATTATTTCAGAACTTAAATTTAATCCGAAAAAATCCAAAAAGTCATTCTTATTCATGTCATTTTTTTGCTAGTAGTATTGTGATGACAGGTTTTAATTAAAAATTAGAATTAAAAATATTGATGCCATATAAACATTTCCCATTTTACGCTATGTGTAGTTCATGTGCATGAATCAAAGGCTGACAAAACCAATAATCATTGCAAAAGTCTTCTTAACCAGTTTCTCTGAAAGTGTGTAGTCCTGCTCAGTATTAGAATGATCATTAAGAGAACAGACAGCTGCAACAGTCATGAAGAGGTGTTTCTTGTTCTTCATTGCAATACAATATTTTGAGATCATGTGTGCTCTGCCCCAGCCCTTTACGTTAACTTAACCCCTCGTGTAGCAGTTCATACCGGCCAGGGCTGGAGGAAATAATTTAGGATCCCTCTTGCTTGTTTCTTCTCTGATTCCATCTCTACCCAACACCAACCCCAGGGCCTGGACCTCCTTTCTTGGGCGCTCTGCTGGACATCATACTAATTGGTGTTCTCTTCAGTACTTAGAATTCAGATTTTTCTCGTTGACTTAACCTTGGCCACCCTCAAAAGAGGCTTAAAATATCCCCTACTGCCTCCTCAGTTGGGAACTCCCCACCCCACTCAGCCCCAAGAAACCCATTGCTGATGTGGCAACTTTAGCCAGGCCGATCCAGTGACAATTACAACAGAGCGTCTAGAAGCCTGGGGTAAACAAAACTAAATGAATCTGGCTTCCAGGTCACTACAGACCCCTATGTGGAGCAAGAAGAAGGGAGGCGAGAGGAATGGAACACCCTTGCATGTCCAAGGGAGCTTCCAGGCCCCCTTGAATTTGGGTCCATCTGTAATATTCATCTCTAGAACATCCAGCCGTCTCATCATGGCGCTAGAGTTTTGGAGTTGGGGGTTGGGAAGGAGACGTAAGGAGGGGAACCTTTAAATTTGTATATTTCTTTTAAAATCATGATTTGAAATTGTACCCGTTAAATTTCAGTTCCTTGTAATACTGGAAACTCTGACTAATGTCACCCTGTTCCCTTAAGGGGTACTTTCAGCTAGACACAGTTTTTCCATCTTTGAGAACGACAAAAAAGGCTGATGTAAAATTTTGAAGTGTTGGACAGAAAGCTGGGTATGGGTTTGCTTAGGCAGTGCAATTTTCTCCCTGGAGCCAGTGTGAACCATGTTTGGATCCCACCTAAAGAAACCATGCCTTGGATCACATCCACGACAGTCATCGGGACAGACGCTACAATTCTCATAGCCAGAGATTGTTTTCAGCTTTTGATGATGGATCAGGTGTTTTAAGGTGGATGCATTTTCAGTAGAGAAGTAGGCCAAAACAAGAGAGTAGAAAATTGCTATAAACATTAAAAACAGATACTGTAAGGACAAAGGCTGGGCAGGTTCAGAACCAGGCAGAAACAATAGCAAAAATTAAGGCAAGAAAGGGGGTGAAAAGTGTAGAAAATAAAAAGCAGAAGGTCATGCTCGGAGCCTAAAGGATATGTCCACTGAGATCTCAGAAAGCCAGAGGCAGCCCAGGTAGATGGGAATTCAGAAAGCCTAACAAATTACCCAGGATAGAAAGAAGCATGCCAAAACTGACATAAAGACCACCAGCAGTAGGAGAAGCCCAAGTAGCTGAGGCCAGCTCTTCCAGCAGTTCTCATTTGAACAGCCAGGGAGCAGTTTCCAAACACTAATTACAGGCGCCCTCACAGACCATTGAGTGAAAATCTCCAGATGTCAGACGCAAGGATCAGAACTTTGTTTAAATATCCCCCAGGTGACTCAAATGCACACTGAGCGCTGAGAATCGTCCCGCCCAGGAAGCCTCTCTTGTGCTCTGTTAGGACATTCTGTAGCTGCCCCGTCCAGCTGCCACCCGCCAGCCGCAGTGGCCAAGGAGCACTTGAAATGTGCCTTGTCCACATTGCCCTGTGCTGTGTTAAAATACACAGTCGATCTCGAAGACTTAGAAGAAATATAAAACAGCTCATTAATAATTTTTGTACTGGTTACATGTCAAAGTCATTCTACTGGGTTAAATAAGATATTTTTTTTTTTTTTTTTTTTTTTTTTTTTTAGAGACGGGGTCTCGCTCTTGGTCAGGCTGGTTTCGAACTCCTGACCTTGAGCTATCCACCCGCCTCGGCCTCCCAGAGTGCTAGGATTACAGGCGTGAGCCACCGCGCCCGGCCTTAAATAAGATATATTTTAAAAATTACCCACTCAATATTATGATAAATTACCAATAAAATATTTTTATGACTACAAAACAAATTAGTTTCACCAGTTTCTTTTTACTTTTCGAAAGTGGCTACTAGAATGGTTTAAATCACCTGTGTGGCTCACACTACATTTCTATTGGACTGTGCTGTTCTAGAGCCTTCAGAAAGACAACAAAGTTACGTTCTATGAAGTACAGGAGCAAGAGAAGACCATAGGCAAGAGCACTTTTTGATACTGATTTATTGTTTGGTTTTTTGTATTAAAAATGTGGTGTAACATTAATTTTACTTTTATACCCCAAATCTTGTATTTCCCTGTGCTTCAGTAGATATCTTCTACACAAATGTTGAAACATCAGTCCATAGAGATTTAGAAATGAAAGTTCCTCCCCAACTTACCCCAGGTGGAAATATTTTCCAAATTAAGTAGAATACTGCTATGTGAATCATTACTCTATGATTCGTCCAGAAATTAGCCAAGGAAAATGAAATGCTATATAATGCTATATATTCCTTGATATCTATCTAATAAATGTTCTTGCGCATACATAGACACACACACCCCAATCAAATATCCATTAGTAATATGTGGATGACAAATGAACTCAGGTAAATCTCTTAAGTTTCAGCCTAAGTTTAGCTTCTTTGAATTCTGCAGAAGAGAGGCCTGGAACTTGTGCAAATTGGAGACACTTTTCATGCTTTCCATTAATAAATATCTGGAGTACCAAGTATAATGCGAGATGCTAAGGATAGAATAACGTAGACACAGGTCCTGCTTCCTCAGAGCTTACAGGGAATGCAAATAGGCAATTACAATATAGCATAATGACTTCGAGTATAAGGCACTAAGAAATAAGAAAGCATGTTGCAAAGCCACCTAACAAGGACTTCCTAGGAAAATGGAGTCTCCTTTGAGACCTGAAGGATGTAGAGGTTGTTCTAGGCAGAGGGACATGGTCACAAATAGCACCAGAGGCAGAAGGGCGTGAACTATGAAAACTCGAAGAACTAAAAGTAATTCCATTTTGCTGTCATATCAGGTGAGGGGGTGGGAAATTGGTAAGGTAAGCCTGGAAAGGTAACAATGGGCCAGGATAAAAGCCCATGTTCATATACATATGATTCCATGCATATGAAATGTTCAAAAAGGCAAATCCATAGAGACAGACCTAGATTAGTGGTTGCCCAGAGCTAGGGTAGGAATAGGAAGTGATAGTGAATTGCCACCTGGTTTCCTTTTAGGATGATGGAACTGTTCTAAAATTAGATTTTGAGCCAGGTGTGGTATCACACACCTGTAGTTTCAGCTACTTCTGGGAGGCTGAGGAAGGAGGATTGCTTGAGCCCAGGAGTTCAAATCCAAACTGGACAACATAGTGAGACCCTGTCTCTAAAAATAAAAAATTAGATTGTGGTGATGGCAATTTTGTAACATATATAATAAAACCCTTAAATAGACTAAAAACCATGAAATTATTGTGAATTATACACTTAAAACTGGTGAATTTTATATGTAAGTTATGTTTTAATAAAGCTGTTAAGATATAAAAAGCATCTCAGAGACCCTTCGATACTATTCCAGTGGAGGCAGGAAGGTATCCACGAAGCAGATATACAACCCCTGCTGTGTACGGTTGAGGTGAGGTGAAGTGAATGGACCCTTACAGAGCACCTGCTGTGTAATAAAACTCTGGGTAACACCTTACACACATTATCTCATTTAAATTTCACAGTAACCTACTGATACCTTCTACTCTGTCTAGATGGTTTATTGCTGTTGTCATAGGGAGTGTGATTCTGTTGGATCAAACACAATCACTGCTTTCCCTAGGAGGTAATTAGGGCTCAAGGAAGCAAAGTGAATCGCCCAAAGGCACACAGGTGGGAAGTCGCAGAGCTGGGGTCGGAGCTCAGGGGATGTGAGGGCTCCAGCTCTGCTCGCTCTGCCCCACCCTGCTGCCCTGAAATTGGGTGCGTGAACGTGCGCAGCATGGGATTGATCTGTTTGGTAGATTGCCCAACCATAATTCTTACGCATACCCCTTGTAATAGTTTCCTGTTGTAGCAGGGAAATTATCTGTAACAAATTATCACAAATTTAGTGGCTTAAAGCAACACAGATTTATTCCTTCAGTTCTGGAGGTCAGAGGACCAAAATCAATCTCCCTGCGACAAAGGCAGAGCTGGATCCTTCTACGGGCTCTAGGGGAGAATCCATTTCCTTGTCTTTTTCGGCTTCCTGGGCTGCCCGCCTTCCTTGGCTCCTGGCCCCTCTCTTCCAGCTTTTGCTTCCATCATCACATCTCCTCTTTCTATGATTTTGACCCTCTTGGCTTCCTGTTATAAGAACCCTTGCGATTACATTGGGCCCATTTGCATGATCCAGGATAACCTCTCCTTCTCAAGGCCCTTAATGTAATCACACGTGCAAAGTCTCTTCTGCCACGTAAGGATATGTAATTATAGATTCAGGGATTAGGCTTTCACTCTGCCTCCCACAGCCCTGCTCTAGAAACCTGTGTTCCTAGGAGTCTGGGACTAAATGCAGTCTTCCATATTTTGGCCTTGAACATAAGCTCAAAACCCTTTCTTTATTCATAACAACAAAATCAAGACTGGAAGCAAATAAGACCATTATTTATTTGCCTCCAATTTTAAATGCTCTCCACTTGAAATGTTAGAGGAATAAAATAAATAAAAAACTTGATCAGGTGCCATTAAGAATATCATTTGTCTTTGGAAGTATTATTATTGTTAGTTGATAAATTACAGAATAACTTTAGTATGTCAAGCTCTCAGAGACCCCACATCAAAGGAATGTGGAAGACTGGACAAATGAGAACAAACACATAGGCAAGAATAATATTTATATTGCATCACAAGTTGTTTGGAGGCATACTTTCTCTTCTACTATTTCATTTAAGGCAAATATGAGCTTCGTACAGCACTTTTTAAGTAGGCTAGTGTTTGTTTCTTTAAACGTTCTGTAGTATCTAGGGTTACCCACGATTGCCACAGCTGTAAATAGTCACTGTCAAGGCCCACGAGCACCAGTTACAACAGAAGTTGTGCAAAACCAGAGACCATCAGACAGCCTTGAATCTTCTGACCAAGAGCACCATGTACAGAAAAGGGCTTGTCTACTATTCAAGGGTTGTGGGTTCTGGTTCCAAACGTGGGAGACCCAACTGTATTTTTAAAAAATATATATTCAAAATATTGAATGGTAAGACTTTGGAGGTCAAGGAGGCTGGAATTTTTTTTTTGAGCTTTTATTCAGAGTTTTTCTATATATTCTCATCTCTCCTTCACCAATGACAAGAATATCTTTCTCTATAACTCCTGTCTCCTTCACATATCATCCTCTTAATTTTTTGTTCTCTTAGACTCAGGATATCACTATACAATTTTCTATTCTTCAGTTGAAATCCCATGACAGACTTCTACTAAACAGCGTTTTAGTTCAAAAATGTCCTGTCCAGGTTTGTTCTCAGCCATTAACTACCTATGTGACTTTGGGGTCAATCTCTACGGATCTCAGTTTTTCCATATGAAAATCAAACTCCACAGGGCTGTCTAATATGACTATCAGGTGCCTTTCAATTCTAATCTCTCGTAATCTCAGAACGTTTGATGGATATGGGAAGAAGTATGTGTTGGATCTTGATTTTGGGTTTCCAAGAGGCCGACTCAGAGGTAAGATTTTGAGCACAAGTAGTTTTTTGGGAGGTACACTGAGAAAAAACCAGCAGGAGTATAAGGCAGAAAAGAGAAGGAAATCAGTAAAGAGTGTATGATCAAGCCACTCATCACTGTGTGCAACATGTCTCCAAGTTACTCCAATTTAGGGGTGTAGAAATTGGGGTATTTATTTATTTACTCCCTCTCCATTATTGGTTGAGCACTTCTTCTGTGGGCAATGTCTCTCCAACACTTGTTTTCCTATACTCCTACAGCCAGGAAGAAAAGCCTGCTACAGAGTCGCAGGTGTTTCCAGCAAGCTTTCTAATTATGGACTAAGTGCCATTGGGTTATGCAAGGGGTGCTGACTACATCTGCTGCAGTGAGTGTGAGGGGTGTAGGGGAAGTGCGGGAAATGAATGTTCAATTAGGAAATGAGAAAGCCATAGTCAGGTTTTTGGGATTCTTTTAAATTTACTGTGCAGATTCCAAAGATTACAAGGCATTGTTCTGCAACGTTTAGCAGCAAATACATGCTACCTCCATGGTGGACATGGACAAGAGAATTTATTTGGCAGCCAAATGTTTTAACAGTTAGAAGAGCTCACAAAAATCCTGACTAGAGTGAAAAGGTGGTTATAAATGTTAATAAATTATTGGTGCTCTATATTATTTCTGTGAAAATATTCTTAAGACTTCCCCCCTGAGAAAATGAGCAATGAAATTTTCTTTCTATCCATTCTTCAAAAATGACATTAAAATATCGTAGCACTATGACATTTTAACTAACAAGGAACTCATTTTCAATTGCCTGGTGTAGAAGATTTAGTTTGGCCAAGAGCCTTCCCCTATGTATTTTGGGTCTTTCTTTTAAAGCACAGCCAGTGCCATGTATAAAATGGGCCAGTTGGTCCTATGATCATCCATTGAAAAGATTTGGTATTTAAATATGATTTTAGAAATATGTGGGGTGGGAGGGATGGGATAATTTAATTCCTTTTCCTTTCCCCCTTCTGAACTTTATTTCCAGAGCTCAACTTGCCAACATCTATGAAATACGGAAGAAGCTTAGCAATCAATCACTGGGGGAGGTGTGATAGAAGGGGAAGGAGACAGCTGGCCAAGGAATGCCAAGCTTCAATCATTGTGTATTTCAGAACGAGAGAGCAGTATTGCTGACTCTTAGGTTTCCTTTGAGAGGTGGTGTGTGAACAGCATATGGAATATTCTAATAAAGTCAAATATAGGTGTAACTCCTTTAGGAAACAGTCAAACTGGCAAAAAGTGAAGCTCCTTGGGTAAATTTTAAATAAGATTTGACTTACATGCAACTTAGAATCTTAGAATAAGAAGTGACCTTATAGAGCATCTAACCCCACCCTTTCCTTTGAGTTGAGAAGAAACAAGATCTTGCAAGTTTCAGGGATTTGACCACGAGGACCAAAGAACTTGTGGATTCAAATATCCAGATATCCCACCCAGCGCTCTTTCTGCCCACCACATTGCAGAAAGGGGGCACAGTAGTCATCCCTTGTCCACATTTTGCTTTCTGCAGTTTCAGTTACCAAGATCTGAAAAATATTAAATGGAAAATTCCAGAAACAAACAATTCATGAGTTTAAAATCGCATGCTGTTCTGAGCATCATGATGAACTCTCACTCCATCACGCTCTGTCCTGCCTGGGAGGCGAATCATCCCTTTGTCCGGCATCTCCCACTGAGCACGCTCCCCGCCCGGAGTCACTTAGGAGCCGTCTTGGTTATTAGATCAACTGTTGCCGTGTCACAGTGCTTGTGTTCAAGCAACCTTTATTTTACTTCATTGTTCCATTTTATTATTAGTTATTGTTGTCAATCTCTTACTGTGCCAAATTTATAAATTAAACTCTATCATAGGTATGTATGTACAGGAAAAAACACTATGTATAGGGTTTGGTACTATCTGTGGTTTCAGGCATCCACTGGGAGTCATGGAATATTAACTCCTTAGATAAGGGGGACTACTGTATACTGCTGCTGTTCCTCCTCCTCCTCCTTCCTCCTCCTCCTCTTCCTCCTCCTTCTTCTTCCTCTCTCTCTCTCTCTCACACACACACACCCACACACACGCACGCGCACACACACAAGAAGCTCATTTAAACAAGACACTTGACTTGGAAGGACAACTACCTAGGATTCATTTCTTTTAGCTTAATCCCTACAAGTAATAGCCTCATACACACATGCTACAAAAAAGTTATAAAGGTACCCTTGGCTTTACAATGACAGAAGAAAAACATTGAAATCATCTAGTCAAACAAGGTCTGCAAGAATTTGTGTTGTAGTCGTTTGTTTAACACTGAGAGCAAAACGATTTACTGTAATGTGAGGATACAAGTAAGGGCAGACATTGAATGAGCACACCTTTACATACCTGTGTCTCAACACCTGGGACACATCATTACTCTGATGAACTTGTCCTGCCTACAAAGCTTGACAATAGTCACGTATGTCGTTGCGTTCCCAGGGCCTGCTGGAACAGTGCTGGCCCATAGCTGATGTGGAGCAAGTGTCGAATGTGGTCAGCTTCATACCAACTCCCTATTCACCAGGGCAGTATCAAGTGTCAGGGGAAAGATGTGTTTGCCAACTTTTCACAATGAAATAAAGTACTAACAAGGTGTGAAACTCAAAATGCCTGCCTTTGAGCTATGTGACCACCAGGATTATTATCATAGATTTTAACTGGAATGTTCCTAGCGTTATCAGTGGGCCCAGTCTACTCCTTTTGTAGGTCTTTGCAGCAGGAATAATAAGGCCGGTAGGTGAAAAGAGGAGGGACATGCTCCTAGCACTGTTTTGTCTTTAATATGCTCAAAATTGTTGTTGATTTTACAGCCCTTCTTCTAGGGGCTGAAGAAGAAAGTGGCCCAGAGACCTCTCCCCTCCCACCTCCAACCCAGCCACTGAGCACATTGGCCCTGATGGACCAGGGGCTATGTTGGCCAAGGATTCTCGTGTTTATCTTTCTTCAGATGGAGGAGGAGGGAGCTGAGTCTTGCTTTCCTTTTGCTACTTGAAAAATTCCACCTGACCCCTGGTTTTTCCCTTTGGACTGATTCCCCCTAATCATTATTATAATCATCAAACATGTCTCTGAATCCATTAAGTGCCACCCTACATGTGACAGTGCTGTGCTAGGCGCCGAACTAAGGATTCAAGTCCGCCCACAGATCTTTCCTTCAGGAGTTCATAGTGCGAATGTGGCTAAGAGGGGGACAGTCGTCGGAGTCCAGGGAACCCTCCTGAGCCCCATTTCCCGGTTGGCAGTGGGTGGCCAGTGGTTAGACGTCCCAGGGAGATCCCTCCCTGCCCCGCAGAGTGGCTGCATACCCGATTTGAAGGCACCTGTGTGCTGTCATTGCTTGCACTGTGTTGTTTTGGAGTAACTTGGTAGCATTGTGAGCCTCGTACACGGCATTATTGTTTAGAGAAACATTCTCTTTCTATGTTTGTACGTGGAAGGGAGCCAATGCAGTAACTTTTCCTTTGAAGCGAATGACACCCCCTCTCCCCAAAACACAAATCCACAGAACAAATGTTGCTGTGTTTTCTGGGACTTCTGTAAGCCGCTACAGTTCTTTTTAGAACCAAATCAAAAGATAAAAGTTCTGTCGGCTTTGAGTTGTTAAATACTTGCTAAATAACACAGCTTATTTGGAATGGGTGATTTAAAAAGACCTGCTTCTCATTCAGAAGACAGCTCTCTGAATTGTTCCCTTTTGTTTGCATAAGGCTGAAATCACTTTCACAGTTACTGTGATTTATTAGCCACTAGTAGAGAAAATTCTTTTCACAATATATCGAAATGTTCAATCTACTATAAAGCTGATAACATAATTATGATATCCTGGCAAAATTATGGAGATTTGTTTTGTGTCGTAGAAAAAGAAGGGTGTTATAAGTTTCTTATTTAACAGTATGAAAATTCTGGTTGCTCTACAACAATACAGAAAAAAATCATAAATGGTGTGTGTGTGCACGTATGTGAAAAATGACAAATGCTAAAAGGTTTATTATTTGGCCTGTTTCACCCTTTTCCTCCTACACATCCATCCTCCCAGTGGCCTTAAAGTGACCAGGATGAGAGAGGGATTCATTATGTCCCCCGTCTCCCTCCCAGCCCAGACCTCAGGGCAGCAGGGTCTGCAGTGTCGGGCATGTTCCGCACAAGTACGAGTATGTGCTCTTGTAGACCAAATGTGCTTTGCCAGAAGAGCACAGTGACTTGCACTTTCTCAGTAGTGCCCAATAAACAATGGATTGAATGCAAAGGAGAGTTAGGGGTTGAAATTGTGGTGAGTTTAGATTCACCATTTTTGAGTCCCAAACAGAATGACCTCTACGTGTGATTATGGCAAAGAGGGTAGGATAAAGTGAGTAGTATTTTTTTAAAAAAATTATGTCTATGAAAACTGTCTGAGACTGTCTTTTTATTTTAAAAAAATCTATAAAAATTGTCTAGTTGAGCCTCACATCTCCTGAGTCGTCTACGAATTCTTTTTACTCTATCCTAATGACATTGGTAAAGACGAAAGACAAAGACAGCCCGGAAGAGAGATAACCTCGCTGTTATTTATATATTTTTATAAAATCTTTCCTTAGTCATATTTTCATTTTTCAGAAGCTCCCAAGTAGGACTGAATCTGCCTACACAATTTCTTTAAAATTAAACTTGCACATCAGTATTCATAGCTCCGCCTACTCTTCCTCCCATTTTTGGGTTGTGCACAGGTTATATATACGGATATCTGGGGACGTGCTGCCGTGCTGCTTGGCACAAACCTGGCCAGCTTCCCTCGGGATAACTGGCGGAAACGCCCGCCACACAGGACCACAAGTCGAAGTCCTCAGCCACGCAACCTGCAGCAGTTAGCCCATCCCCGCAACACTGAGTTTAATCTATCTCCCCACACGAGGGATGCATTTTGGAAAATGGTGCTCAAACTGGCCTTTTCAATAGGCTAATGTGACTGATTTTGGAATTGCCAAGAACTTTATCATTTTTTCAGAGCAGATCTCATAAATATAATAGTATAAAATACTAGTGAACAAAGTCACCTGAAAAAGGATGCTAAAGACAATAGCATAAAAACTCTTCCCCATCCTTTCCTCCCTTGCAAAGCAAGCGACTAGGAATTGTTCGGCCAAATGGCCTATTCTTATTGCGTGCCTTGGTGCTTTCTGGTTCCTACCATAAATAGGAAGAAAACCTTTAAACTAAATGAAATAGACTATGTCTCCCTTTTTTCTCCTATTAGAATGTGAGTAGTCTGAGAAAACCCCACACTGGAAAGGTTTCTATCATGCTTATGTAGGAACAATTCCACAAAGCACCCCCAAATGTAGACACTTTTCTTTACCTATTATTTGAACTTCTAGATCTTTTTGCCCTGGTTAAGGGGTTAGGAGTTTTCCAGTTCAGAATCTTACAGTGAAATCATGGTGGTGACCTGTATTCATTTCCCACCCTCGCTCGAGCACCCCAAGGCCAGTGAACTGATGGAACCAGGAAATCCCTGAACTACAGTGTAGGAAAACTTCTGGGTACAAACCATATATATAAGTGGACAGTTTGTAGTAGGTAGCGTGATCGTGTGCCTCAATTTACCTTGAGTTATATACTTTATAAATACATATTTTTTTTCAATCATTTCTGCTTTATTCCTGGAGCCTGGATCAGGCCAAAATGAGTCAGCAGTTACATGAACCCCATCAGATCATTGGTATCCCCGGAATCCACCTGGGCTTTCTTTCAGTAAAGCCCCTACCTCCCCCAGCTTGATTTCTTGTTAGAATTTCCTGCATCTGTCTTGGTTTCCCTCTCTGCTCTCAAATCCCAGTAAGCCTCTTTTCCTAATGATCTTTGAGAGGAGATTAAATGTTTGCATATTGACTTGAAATTCCAGAAGTGAAACTGAGGTAAGTTGCAAAGTTGCCTTTCACCTACTTGGCAGGTCCCACTGTCCCTGCTCTTAGCCTATCCTCATGTGACTTCCCCCGAGTAAGCTGGCTCTCCTTGCTGCATCCTGCTGCTTTGGCAACATGGGACAAACCCTCATATTCCCCCACCTAGAACTGCCCAGGGTTCTAGTCCCCAGAGCAATTTTTTCCAGCTACTGCCGAAATCCATGTTTAGTCCCTTCCTCTGAGACATGACAGACGACTTTTCCACTCCTGTCTGTTATCTACTCATTATAAAACCTGTCTAAAGCTCCTGCTCCAGGTTTGCTCTCAAGAGTCTGTCTACTTGCATAAAATCATTAGACTTGAAATCAGCCAACTGGGGTCCAAACTCTCCTTTCTACCATGTTTAAAGCCTCTATTTTCTCATCTGTCCAGTGGATTAGTTCCTAATCTTCAAAGAATGTTCTTCCTTCCTATCCACAATTAATGAGATGTATATTCACAATACTGACGTCATTAGATATGTTACACCAGTGTAAATGAGAGGGTTTTTAATTTTCTGCTTTGATCATTAAGGCTAAGACCCCTAAAGATATGAAGACTAATTTCTTGATTTTACATATGAGGAAAGTGGTGCTAAGATCCACCATCAGATAGGTAGTAGCAAAATTAAGAACAAAACCCATGTCCAAGATTTCAAGTCCATTAGGTTTTTTTTGAATTTGAATTTGAATTTGCAAACTCAAATAAATACAAATTAATTTAGTGTTTGCAGTAAGGGACTGTGTATACCCCTGAAAATACAGAAAGAAAGCTTAGTTTCTGTTCTCAAAAAGATTATGAATAAGTAGAGGAGAAAAATATGTCACCAACTAACTAATATGGGGCAGAATAAAGTAAATGCTAAATAAAGGCAAAATCTGTTTGTAATTTCTCTAATTCTGAGAGGAGGTGGCATTTAACCTGGGTCCTGACAGTTATGAAAAATTTGGAGACATGGAGAAGGAGAAGGAGAAGATGGGAATTAGCACCCCAAACAGAAGAAATGACAAAAATAAGACCAGAGTCTTGAAAGTACATGGCAGAAACCTGAATATAGAAGAGGCTAGTCTTAAGTAGAGCATTGGATTTCTAAGGAGATGTATTGAGAATTTAGATGAAGAACAGAAATAGTCTGGAACCAGATAGTCAAGAGTTTTGGCCTTTTATTTTTTGTAAATGGGTAGTCGTTGCAGGTATTTGAGGAGGCAGGGGATGTGAGATAGTCTCATCTTTTAGTAAAGTAGCTCCCTCTAGAAATGACGTCTAGGATGGATTAGAAGAGCCAGAAAGTATGTAGTGGAAACAGCGAGAGAGGCTGATTCTGGAAACATACCATGTCAGGGTTGAATTGAAATCAACAATTCTAACCTTGGGAACTTATATCACTGTTCAGGTCTAAGCTATCCCCGCTGATGTTCCAAAAAAGAATATCTTTTAATATTTTGATTTTGCCATTTCATAAACACGAACCAGGTTATACTTTTCATTTGTAGGAGGATATTAGCCAAAACTAGTTTCTAAATATTTTTGGTATCGTTACTGGGGAGAGGATGGTAATGTTGTCTACACCTTACCCACCTAAGCAGCTTGTTTCATAAGGAAAAAGCAAGACTTCCAATTCTGGATCTATAATACTGGGTTGAAACATCTATCATAGTTTCAGAACATGCACTTAATAAACAGGAAGCCATAAAGACTTTTATAGCACATTCATGAAAATGTAAGAACAGAATTTGACCAAGACCAAATGACTAAAACAGTCATTTTGAGTTTAAAACTTCTGACTTCCAAGTTTTGGAATTGGTTTTGTACTTGGCAAAAGCCAGGTTATTTCTTAAGTTAATGTCATCTAACCCACAATATTCCACTAGTGCATACAGCTAAAATTTCATCCAACTGAAACCAACTAAACTTTGAGTTTTATTAATAGAATATGAGGTTTGTCAGCATTATCTTCATTCTAAATTGATACTTTAAGAAGTACTTTGAAAAATATTGCTTATAAATTTTCTATTTCACACCTCATCCCCATAAATTGTCTCAATAATCCAAATTTTCCTATGGTTCAGATTTCCTTTACAGGGTAAAAATCTAAGCCTAAGGTCTTGCCTCCAACTGAGAAATTAATCTGTAGAGACTAGATATCTGATTTTGCAGGGGCTCGAAACAGCGGGTATAGCTTTAAAATTGATTGAGGGTAGATGCAATTGGATCTCCTGTATTCTAGTAACAGCCTCCTGTAATTTTCTTTCTAGTGAAAAACCAAGTTTATTTGTATTTAAATGTATTTAAGTGTGGCTACTGTTTACACTGACCATACTGCTTCATCAGAAGTTTGTGATGCTCTACAGATTAAATTTAATAGTCTTATAGTTTTATATATGTATGAAAAGTTTATATTAAATATCTATGAAAGTATACACATACAGATAAGAAAGTTAATAGCATTTTTCATAAAAGCTAAAACCTGGAAACAATTCAATGTCCATCAAGAAAAAGATAAATAAATTATGACTTAATCATACAATGATATACTACACAGTAATGGAAGTAACAAAACTACAATTATATAGATTAATCCTACAAACATAGTATTGAGTGAAAGAATCTAGAATGCATATTGTATGATTCAATTTTTTTTTTTTTTTTTTTGAGACAGAATCTCACTCTGTTGCCCTGGCTAGAGTGTCATGGTGTCAGCCTAGCTCACAGCAACCTCAAACAACTGGGCTCAAGCGATCTTTCTGCCTCAGCCTCCTGAGTAGCTGGGACTATAGGCATGCGCCACCATGCCTGGCTAATTTTTTCTATATATTTTTAGTTGGCCAATTAATTTCTTTCTATTTTTTTTAGTAGAGATGGGGTCTCGCTCTTGCTCAGGCTAGTCTTGAACTCCTCAGCTCAAGCGATCCTCCTGTCTCGGCCTCCCAGAGTGCTAGGATTACAGGCGTGAGCCACCACGCCCCGCCATATGATTCAATTTATATAAAATTCAAAGAAATGATAAGGGAAACTATACTGTTAGAAACAACTTAGCCTGAACTTTTGGGAGGAGGGTGGGGTAGCAACTGGGATGGGCATTAGCGAAGGCTTCCAAGGTGCTGGCACAATTTGATTTCTTGATCTGAGTGATGTCTGCATGGCTATCCCCAGGACCTTGCAATGGGGAAATACATAGTTGTATATTGTGGAGCTGGATAAAGCACTGGCTAGAGTATGTTCCAGACCTTTCATTCCTAATCGGGCAACATTTCTATCATAAAGATATGAAGTACTGGACACATAGGCAGGTAAAATCGACAAGTATTCATGAAGTGCTATGTGCCTACTACTATGGGACTTAAAAATGATATATAACTATGGTTTCAGTCTTCAACTCACTAGATGAGAAGCCATAGTGATACTGATGTCTTCGTTATTCACCTAGAGTTTGTTTAGTGCCAGCTCTGTGCTAAAGATAAGGTATGGATAAAACACCCCTTGCCATCAGAGAGCTCCCCATCTGCTTGGGGTGATAGAGGTGTGCGCACCGTACCCCTGTGACATGTGCCCTGCCATGCCAGATGCCATGAGGCCAGTATAACGGAGACCTGTGGAAGACTGGTGACAAGGATGGTGGGAGATCGACCTTAACTGTGAGGATGGGGTTTAAGGAGAGCTTTGCAGGTGAGGTGATATTTGAGCAGTCCTTGATCCATCAGAGAGAACTCAGAAGAACAGTGTAGTTCATAAAGAAGTGAAAGTTTATGGTTTGGTGGGAAACACACCTGAAAGACACCTAACAAGCTGCTAATAGGGACGGCCCAGGAGTGGTAAATTTGTAAATGATTTTTCTTACTGTATATAAAACTATCATTTATGCATTTTCTATAATAAGAATGTACTGTATTCACAATCAGAAAAAATATATGTATATATGATTTTAGAAGGAATGTAATATGGAATATTATGATCATAGCCAATACTCTACTGTGACTAGGTTAAGAAAGATCCAGAATCCTAAGGATTTTGATTTTATTCTATGGGTGAATGGGAATTAAGAAAGGCCTTTTCCAGCTGAGTGGCATTATCAGTTGAAACACTTAGAGAATAATCCAGAAGAGTATTTGATTCTGCTTCAAAATATGTTCTGCCGACATATGCAACAAGTCAGAGAAGAAAATAGCATTGTGGACCAGAGTGTTTATGAAAGGACTTAGGGAAAGACATGGGATTGGAGCTCAACTTGGAAAGATGTGTAATATTTAGATAGAGGGAAAAGCATTTAGGGGGAAGGCATTTGGCTGAAGCAAAGTGTGAGCAAAAGCAAAGTGCTAAGAAATGTTTCTGTCTGGAAATAATGAGATCTGGGGATGCACAGGTGAAACCATGTCAGATTAATACAGCTTCTAGTTCCAGAAGGATGATTTTGGACTTGACTGTGTAAACCAGTGGGGATTTTCAAGCAGAATGACAGGATAGAGATAGTTCTTAAGCACGTAAAGCTCATTTGGCAGCAGTGTTCGGGGAGATGCGTTGGGAGAGGCACGGATCATCTCTATATGAGATGCTGACTGTGGAGGCAGGAGGGATTCAGCAGCAGACTTAGTCCATCTTAAACTTTAAAAATCGATAGAAGGGTGAAGATTGGCTAGAGACTGAACTAGAGGAAAGAGTTAATGGCGTTTCCACTGTAGAATAGAATTCTAAAGTCCAGAAGATAACTATAAGTTGCCATAGGATTCCGTTTATATAAAAATGGCAACACAGGTCCCCACCATGACTGCATGAACGCTGTGAATTTTCTAGCAGTGGTGCTAGATGGGACCAGTCCCTCACGCTCTCCTGGAAGGCCCCTGGCACACATTTATAAAAGGGTTGGCCAGCTTGCAGCCATGGCACCAAGTAAGTTTAGCTGATAACAGGGGCCAACTCTAATTTTAACACATACCATGTGGCAGCCAACTAGAGTAATCAATGTGAATTAATATTGGAAATTAAATGCCTTGGGTCCATTTGCAGTACATATTGATGGGCAAAAGATATAGAGGAATAAAGGTACCATTTCCTTAAAAGCTTCCTAAAAGCTGGAGGAATTGTCATAAGCAATTACAAATTAAGTAGTCTTCATCCAGACTGATTGCTAAAGATGACCTAGAAATCATCTCAAAGTATTATATGGCAGGAAGCCACATCACACTGATCACCAATTACCATGGGTGGGTAGCAAAAGGGCGTGAAAACTGCCTGGATGCCACGTTAAATATTCATAATGAAGTATTGAAGCAGAGGCTTCTCTTTGATCCTTGGCTACAGAGTGATCATCGATGCTAACAGGGTGATGCATTATGAATGAAGATATATATCCATCAGACAATCATGGAAAACCACCAAGATGTGCAATGATAATGTTTGCAAAGTACCTAAGTATCCTTTTTTAATTCCTTGATCTTAGCTCCCCACTGTGTAAAATATATTATTTCTCTTTTCCAATAAGAAACCTGAAGCTGGGAGATTAAGCAATGTGGCCAGCATCTTGGTGGCAAATAGGATAGTAGGAAAAACTATGGTTGGTCAAAAGAGTCCTGTTCAGATTTCAGCACCACCCTGATATGTGGGACCAGGAATGCCTCACTTAACCAGTCTGTCTTGTCGTCCTGCACTGTAACATGGTGATCACAGTAAGATCCTACTCATCTCACAGGGATTTTGAGAAGATCAAAAGATAGTAGATGTGAAAGCAGGACTGAAGTGCAGGCTACCACCAGTGTGACTAGCATGTGAAGCTCCCATACATTTTTGAACTTGGCAGAGGCCTCTAAGGGATACGGTTCCCCTAGAACAATGTGCATCTTGATCAACCTGCTGCTGCAGCAAAGGATCAAAAAGGAAGCCACTGTCTTTGACCACTCAGGGTGAATATTTACCCCTGCATCCTAACACCTATCACAGAACTTGCATCCTACACATGGTAATTAGTAATATGCATGTGAAATACTAGTACGTAAGGTGACTTTCAGGTGGGCAAGCCATTTATTCATTAATTTTCCAAATATCGCTGCTGTTCCATATGTCCCAGGCACTAGAGACACAAAGATATACAAGGTGTCATTGCTTTCCAGAGTCTTAAAATCTACAGGGAGAGGCCGAGATATAAACACATCTTCACAAAGCCAAGTAGGAGTCCAGGCAGGAAGAAAATGCTGCAGGGGCACAGAGGAAAGAGTGAATAAATCTGTCTCGATAGTGAAGAAAGTTTCATCCAGGAGGTGACATCTGAGTTGCAGGTTATACCAATGTCTGGCAGGCTAGCTAGACAGTATACTGGGTTCATGGGTCACTCATACCAATGCAACATCAGGGTTCCTGACCCTGACCCTGAGCCCTATACACCCCGGTATACCCTCATCAATCCCTCAATCCTCCAACCCCACTTTGGAGTCTTGGCATTTTTCTAAGTCCTCACCAGGTCCCTGGATGACAGGGCAGCAGTTGTCTGAGTTGGGAGCCCTGGACCGAGACCAGAACCCATACAGGCTTTGGGCCCCTGTTTCTCCTTTTTGAAATATTCTTCAACTTTCTAACTCTATCCCATCCCAACCTCAGCATTCAGGATTGATCAAATGTTCCAAGGAGCTCAGAGCTCCCACATACGGGTTGTTCTTGGGCCCTGTGACCTGTCCCTCCTTCCAGGAGCGGTGGTGGCTGCCGAGAAGACTGCTCCCACTGGCCAGATGCTATTCCTTTTGTAAATCAGGCGAGGTCAGCGCTAACACACTGATCCAGGGTCACACAAATTGTTTCTATAGACAAGGACCCTGGCACCCTAGGGGTGGCCCTGGTTTGCAGTGCAGTAGGTGGGTAAGTTTAGCTTATGTCTCCACAGGACTACCTCATAGTGGAAATTTTTTCACTTCTAGAGCTGACCAATAAGTCAGCGCTCAGTAATGACAACAGCTCATCCCATTATGACAAAATACCTGCCCAGCAGAGTACTTTCTGAAGAGGCCAGTGATGCAGAGAAGCAGTCTTCTGCAGTTTCTCTGATTTCACTAAAAATATTCTCTTCTGCTCTTTGGTTTATTCTTCTCTGACAAAGTCCTGTCCTACATCTTTTTCTTCTTCTTAAAAAAAAACAAAAAACAACTGTAACTGAAGAACTCAGACACCCTCCTCAGCATTTTGTTGCCATATGGAGATGGCCAGCCTCGTAAGAGAATATTATGATCAACTTTATGCAAGTAAATTTAAAAACTTAGATAAAATGGAGAATTTTCTAGATAAACTATAAATTGCTAAAATTGAAGAAGCAATAGAAAATGAAAATCACTACAATCGCTAAAGAAATGGAATCCGCCCCCAAAAATTTGCCAGTCAAAAATCAATTCGGCCCAGAAGGTTTTGCTGATGAGTTTTAATGAACATTTAAAAAGGGTTATACTTAAGTTATATAAGCTATTCCAGAGACTAAATGTCACCTCTATCTTACACAAACTTTTCGAGAAAATAGAAACAGAAGAAATGTTGCACAGATCTTTCCATGACAGTAATACAACCCTTGATATAAAAACTGGACAAGGACCATAGAGGAGAGAAAATTTGTAGACCAACCTAATTTATGAACATAAATTAAACACAAAAATCCTAAATATACGCTTTTAAACCAAAGCCAGCAAGCTGCTTATTTATTTAATTTTTGGGTCACAGGAAGAGAAGTAAGTCCTTTATTCAGTGTCTCCTACTTGGTATTCTTTTCAAGTTTTATTTTATTTTTAATTGACACATAATAATTTTATGGGGTCCAGTGTCGTGTTTCAAAACATGTATGTGTTATGTAATGATCAAATCAGGATAATTAACATATCCATCACCTCAAACATGTATCATTGTGGTGAGAATATTCAAAATCCTTACTTGTAGTTATATTTTTATTTCAGAATATTATAAAATGCTATATATACATATATACCATGGAATACTACTCAACTAGTTGTTTTGAAATATACATTATTATTAACTATAGTCACTCTACTGTGCAATAGAACACCAGAACTTATACATAAAAAATACATTTTAAAACATTCAATATAACTCACTACATTGGTATATGACAAAAATAACTTTATAAATCAATAAAGAAAGAATGAACTATTCAATAAACAGTACTCAGGAAAAATATGACTTTCCATATTTTAAAAAATAAAATTAGCTTTTTAGCTCACATCATACACAGAAAGAAATTTGAGATGGATTAATAACCTAAATATATAAGGCAAAGCTTTGAAACTTTTAAAAGAGAACATAGGTAAAGATTGTATAACTTCATCATAAAAAATAATTTCTTTAAAAGTCCAAAAATAACACAAAACATAAAGTAAACAACTGATCTTTGACTAAAATAAAAAAAGACATTTTATATAACAAAGAACTCACAAAATTATGACTGAAAGACTCATACTATACATAAAGCTCATAAACAATTGTAATACTAGAAGAAAAAGGAGTCTATATAGATCAGTGAGAAAAAAGAAAGCCCAATAAACAAATGGACAAAAATATGAGCAAGTAATTTGCAGAGAGAAAAATCGTAGTACCTAACAGATAATCAAGATGTAGTAATTAAGTCACCCAGCATACTGAAAAACCAATTAAAATATTGGTAATCCCAAGTGATGATGAGATGCACAGGAAAACTATTATACACTGCCAATGAGATGGTAATTGTTACGATAACTTTGAAAGCTATCTGTCATTATCTAGTTAAGCTAAAGTTGTGCATGTCTTAGTACATGGCTATTCCAAATCCAGTTATATTCTTTAGAGAAACCACTGCACAAGAGTACAAAAGAGAATGTATCAGGATGTTCATGGGAGGACTATTTGTAATTGCCAAAAATTTACATAACAACTAAATAATTCTCTGTAAGGGTTGTAAAAAAATCTTATGGTATAATCATATATTGGTATAGTATCCTGCTGAATACTCATATAGCAGGAAATATGAATGAACTAGATTTACATGAATCAATATGCAATAATCTTAAAACATAATGGTGAATGTAGACTGTTACAAAGTGATTCTTAAAATGTGATACCACTTATGCACATGTGAAACCCATAAAGCAATATTTTATGCAGTGTTTGTAAATGCCTATAGATATTGCAAAAGTACAACAGGATATACAAACATCAACTTCAGAATAGTAGTTGCCTCCCAGAAAGGGGGTGAGAAAAGGGAGGTTTGGTGGTCTTTGGCTATATCTATAATTTTTATTCCTTTACGTTCTTTTTAAAGCACTAAAGCAACTAGGACACAATGTTAACATTTTTAAACCTAAATAATGCACATGTGGGTAGTACTGTATTCACCATTGTTTTCTTTTCTTTGAAATATTTTGTAAAGAAAAACTTAAATATTTACAGGGTGTTACAACAAATGTTCAATCAGCAGTAGGTTCCAAGGTGGCACTGAGGACTGAGCAGGACACTCTGTTGGCCACAGTGTGCTGAGGGAGTCTTTCAAAATGGCACTGTTAATGCTGTGATGGGAAGAAGAAGAAAGAGGCTCCTGGCAGATTTGAGGAATGGGCACATGGGAAGCCATGCGAAGGCATGGGGTTGTTGGGGAACTTGAGTCACCTGGAGTAGGGAGCCATGAAGTGGCAGGAGGTGCACAGATGGTGGAAGATGCAACTACCAAGGAAGATTGAGCTTCTCTTGGCTGTAGGTCCAGGTTTGATATCTTACATTAAACACCCACTGCACGCTCTCAATTCAACCTGGAGTGTCATTTTCCTCTTCCAACACAGGCAGTTATTTGTGTTTCTTTCCTCCTTAAGACACTCTTACAATAGTTGCAATTAACATCTATTAGAGTCAAGGAATTGCATTTTGGAAAAGGCCCTAGCAATCTTCTGCTATTCCAATACTTTCATTTTACCAATCAAAGAATGTATTGATCACTTTGATGATGACCCCCTCTAAAAGTTTTTATCTTTGTAATTCAAGTTAACTTGAGTTGGTTTTCTGGAAGAAATAATTCCTAGCAAATCAGGGGACAGACTGTGTCAGGAGAAATTGTTCCATTGGTAGAAAATTTCTTGGAAGTAAAATTGTGATAAATACAGACAGGTGCTTAATAAATTACAAATGATGTCGATGGATTTTTACTTATGAAAATCAATAATGAAAGAAGTTGTCACTTTAATTCGTTTTCTAAAGAATGATATGGAGGTGTCATCTCATTCTGCTCTCAACTTTGGGGATTTTTTTTCATCATAAATGGGAGAAGAATTAGGAAGAGGAATTAATAAGGCTTGGCACTGTATACAGAAGATGAAGAAGGAGTGATCATAGACGGTGTAGAAGGTTTAAGTCCATGTGATAGAGAGGAAAGGGTGACCTTGTCAGGAGGACAGTTTGCACAAGGGGACAAGGAGCATGGTTTGGGGCTGGACTGTTGAAGTTGACACTACGACTACACATTCTAGATCATTTTGTCCATTGCCCTCCCCTCACTCCCACCTGCAGTCGCTGATAAATGTAACCAAGTCTTCCTCAAAGCTTCTCTGTAACATTCTGAAATATAATTTCTCCCTTAAAAGGACAGTCTCTTCCTTTTCTTGATTCAACTCCACCTCTCAGCAGAAACATGGCAGCTTAGAAAGTTTAAACCCAATAAATAGTGTGCCCCCAACTTTGGGGAAGTATGCTCTTGTTTCTGGTCTTCCATCCTCCTTCTCATTTTGGCTTGAAACCTCTGTGTTTTCTGATTTTCCTGATCATGCTCGAGCCATAGGTAGATTAGAATATCCATGAGACAGTCCCCTCATTTGTAAGGCTGCCGTCACTGGAGTTTTCTGCCTGGGCGACTATGACAGCAGTATGGACAAGAGTACCAATCTGGATTCAGGATGATCTGGATTTGAAGATGCAGATTTTATTGACTCATTCATTCATCCCCCTAATTAGTGGTCTAAATAGTTCTGGGCAGTCTCTTCATGTTATCAAACATATGCTGGTATTTACAATTAACACTAAACTATACATAGGCAGGTAACAGACCCTTTCCTTCCTGGGTCACTAGCCTTTTCCCTCTTTTATACAGTTTTGAGCTCAGATCATTGTGGAGAACAGAGCAACATATTGCTCATCTCTCAGCAAACAACAGGTAAAGGCAAAAATGCCGCTATATTAGCTCAGCTATCCGATTTCTTTCATGACCTCACAAAATGTCACCATATACTACAAAACATTATGTACATTTCTGCTTTTTTTTTTCGGTTAGCAGTTACAAATATTTATTCACAAGAAAATAGCTCAGCTCTCTTTTTATTCCAATACTTCATGTGGAAATATCTGTATCATTATTTACATGTTAACAAAACCTGAGGAAAAATTCAAACAGAAGGCATTTTGTATGATTACCGTGTCTCTTGTATTATGCTCGTGCTTAAAAGCACAGAGATGCAGATGACAGCCTGTCTCTGTTGGAAAATATGCTTAAAATAGAAGCAGTGTCTGCTATTGGTTGATATGTGTAACTGTTAAAAACCAAACTTCGTTTTGTCAATGCCTGCCTTGAGCGTTTGCTCTAAATGAATTTAATGATGGGTAATAGTTCCCAAACTGTGTATAAAATGTTCTAAATAATTCACAGTTGTCTTAATATGCACCAGTTAAGAAAAATTAGCAGGTCCTAATATACAAACATGCTAATATGTCCTCTATGGGCTCATGAACGTATTAGCAGGAAGGCTTAGGGAGGGATGCTTGTGAGTCAGATGCATTATGCCCTGAAGCATGTCTGAGGACTTCAACTTTTGAACCTCAGGTTCAGATCATGGAGCAATGTCTACACCTTTCTCTTGCAAGCAAAACAGGTGTGTTTTATTTTTAAGGTAAAGTTGAAATTAGGATTTAGATAAGTGGCAGGTTAATGATAGGACATTTTTGCCTTTAAGGAATTGGCAAATTTGAAGGTCACTAGCCCAGGAGGGCATGGTTTGTCTTCATGAAATCAGGGGATCTTAACCTGGGGGCTTCAGGTGTCCCTGACATATTGCCAATTTGGGAAAAGTAGGAGAAAGGGAACTAACAAAAGAGAAACTAGAAAAGGGACTTCACATGGTTCACATTTTTGCAAGATTTCCTTTAAACAGTTTCTGTGCACTAGATTTGGTCAAATATAAAGATGTGTTGATTTATTGTCTATAAATTCTGAATGTTTCTTTCGTTTTTTTTACCATAATTCACACTTTCTCTGAGAATGGATCCTTTTTGTCAAAGTTTAATAATTCTGTATTTTTTTATTCTGCTGACTGCCAAGAAAATAGCATGTTTGAAAATGTCTTTAAAAATAAATTACTTACAAGATTTGAGATAGAAAGAATATTCTCTTCAGTACTTAAAAAAATCTATAAAATGAAAAGGTAGATTTAGTTCCAGTGTAAATACTTAGATTTTAACAAATATAACAGGTTTGTCCTCCATCTTTAGTAAGTCCTCTAGGAATTTTTTCCTAGGTTATCTTGAAAAGATATTTTTGCCTTCACTATTTCTTATGTGTAAATTTCTGCACAAAAGCATGATATGGTGGAGAGTGGATATGTGGGGCCTACATTCATTTCAGATCTGGACTCTGCCATGTCTATAGGGTACAGCTTTACACAACTTCATCTCTCCAGCTGCTTCCCTGTAAGGTGGTGGTCAGAACACCTCAAGCTTTGGAACTGTTATGAGGATTAAATGAAAAACTTTTTAGCTAAAGATATAAAATTGATGTAAAATACATGATATTACATAACATTTACTTTTAATATATGTGTAATATATTTGTTATTATTTAAATATATTTTCTAAATGAATATCTTTAAATTTTTCATTAATAAAAATCCCAGGAGAGTTTCTCAAACATACTGGAAGCTCACCAAATAGTACATCCTGTCCCTTCTTCCCCACTCAGTGGTGTCTTTTCCTGAAAACTCATCACTGCGAACCTGAATGGGTTTTAGAGTATGTCTCTCTCTTCCTATACATGTGTATCTAGACAACATACACGTATTGCTCTCCTACCCTTAAATTTCAGTAACACACTCGAATATGATCTCTCTTTAGACTCCTTAACTTTTTGAATTACCCTTCCATTCCTGTAGACAACACTCCTTTTACATGTAACTTGGCTACAAACTGTTATTATATTAATTTGTGTGGATATAATATGTATCACAGAGGAAAAGCTCTATGGATATATAATGTATAAAAACACCTATCATTCCTCTTTGGCATGGCTTCTGTACCATAAAAAATTGTTTTGGAAGCTCACAGATTACAGGATCTTGGAGTGCTGGGAAGAAGATACAACCTAGCTTGCTAGAAGCAGAGATGTTCCTTTGATCGTTCGCTTCACAAGTCTTAGAGCATATTCTAATGTTTTCCTTAGTGAATTAGACCATCTTATTTTCCATGGAAGAAATAATTTGCATGTCACACTTTAATACACCTGTGATATCCACTTAAAATCTCCCCAGAGCTGGCTACCCACAACTGCCCCTCCACACGCGCACACACACACACACACACACACACACTCATGTCTCATGTATAACTAAAGTTCTCACACTTGGGAAAAGGGCCAACCTCCCTTTCTTGCCAATGTTACATTATCCTATTACCTTGTTCCTGCACCTGCTCTGCACAAACAACTGTGATCCTATCTTAAAGGCCAATTATCATTAGCTGAGGGTGAGCTTTTGTTAAACAGCCTGGAGGGGCTCACCACGCTGCAGATACAATCCCCGCCCTAAAGGGGTCGCACCAGCCAGTGTACAACTGCAGTCTGTTTGAAAAGATGGAAAGGGCAGGAATCTGCCAATATAGATGATGGATAAGAATGTATGCATCCTATTTTTATCCCTGCTCTCTTTACCACCAGCAGCTATGCTCTGCACGGCAGCCAAGGTTTCTGTGTCCTGCGCCTGTAGCCTGATAACCTTTCTTGCCTGTGTTTTATGATGCCATATGCGTCTGTCCTAAAATAGTGCTGAGGGTCCTCTGAAGAAAAACTACCCTATCAGCTCTCCGAATGTCAGTGGGATGTTTGGAGGAGGAAAGGTGTGCTTTGCTGTTAAACATATTTTGGCTCAGATTTCTGCTTGGCAAAATGCTAATTGCGTAACCTGGGGAATTCATTTAATATCATTGAGCTTCTGTTTCCCGAAGTATAAAATGGAAATAATACTGCCATTTCATGGTGTTGGTATGATGATTAAACAAGGTGGTATATGATACACACAAACACACATTTTTCATTGTTGTATTAAGCTTGATAGGCTAGATTACGCTACAGTAAAAACAACTTTAAAATTTCAGTAGCTGGAAACAACACATTAGCTTCTCATACAACATGACCATTGTGGGTCAGCAGGTAGCTTGGGCTTGTCACTGCCTTACCCCAGAACCCAAAAGGAAGCAGCAGCCAGTATCTTGAGCTTCAGCTCATCGCTCACAGATCAGAACTGGTAACCTGGTTCTGCCCATCCACAAGGAAATCTGGCTGTGCAAACTGCAATCTTTTCATGTACCCGAAGACAGTAAATCAGAAATATTTGGGGAACAATATTAATGTCTATAATATTTGTTTCATAAAAATGAGATCACATTATAGTCAGTACTCTGAACTTTAAATTTTGCATTTAACAGTATATTGTGGAAATCCTTCCAGATCAACTTGTTTAGACCTAACTCATTAATTTTAGTGTCATGATGCTATAAATATACCACAATTTATGCAGTAATTTATTTGTTGGTAGACTTCCTAGATACTTTATTTTATGCAATATGAACACGTTCAATGTACTTTTACATTCTGGTGCTTTTATTTCTATACGATAAATAACTGGAAGTATCTAAATCTGCTAAAAAGAATCCTGATTCTAAAAAGAAAACATAAGGCTATGTTTATAAGGCTATAAATCTCATTTTAAATGGAATTTATAGTTTGGAGCAAAATGTAAAGAAACTAAATACTCTGGAACAACTAGAATTCTCACTAATCTTTGATGATTTTCAGCCTCTACCTAATCTGTCCCCTATTTTTTCCCAGACATGAGCAGCAGTACCTGCTCCCAATTTTGTTTTGTTTTGTTTTTTGAGACAGAGTGTCACTCTCCTGAGTCAGCCTAGTTCACAGCAACCTCAAACTCCTGAGCTCAAGCAATTCTCCCGCCTCAGCTTCCTGAGTAGCTGGGACTACAGGCATGCGCCCCCATGCCCGGCTAATTTTTCTATTTTTAGTAGAGATGGGGTCTCGCTCTTGCTCAGGCTGGTCTCAACTCCTGACCTCAAGCGATCCTCCCCCCTTCAGCCCCCCAGAGTGCTAGGATTATCGACGTGAGCCACTGTGCCCCGCTTGCTCCCAAATTTTTAAACTTAGACTGACAGTCTTCCTTGCACATTAGCAATACAGACTTAAAGTTGCTTGATGTTATAAGACCTTGCAGAAAAATTTTCACCAGATCTCATCTCCTTTCTGTCGTGATCACAACAATGATAATATTGACAACATGGCCCATTATGGAGAAGATTCTTTTTGGGGGGACTCCTCTTCCTATCGATGGTAATGCAGAACAAGAAAGCAGCCGTCCAAAAAATGCTGCAATCAAGAAACTACGGGAACTATACTCCTGATGGTTCTCCCTCAATCACCTCTTTCCCCACCTGTTTTATCTAAATGATTCCAATCTCCCTTCTCATCATGTCGCTATCTGCTGTTTGCAGAATAATTTTCACAGAGCAATCCCTTAGTAAGCATGATTATCGCAAGTGCAGAAATAAAATTGCTCTCTATTCAAAGTTTCAAGAAAAAAGAAACCCTTAGCTAAAACAAACAAAATTGAAAAAAACTAAAACCCTACAAAAATACAAAAACCTGCTCACATCATTTAGATGTCTCAACTATATTTTTAAGAATTCACGTTCTACAAGCAAAGATATGAAATGACTTGTATAAACTGATGGCTTCCTGGATCTTATATCAAAAACCTGCCAGGTTGGATTAAGAGATAATAAGGGAAAAGCTAAGACCAAGGGAGCTTTCGCTATAGGTGCCAAAACACTGTGGAAGAAAGGCCTACTTCTAGGGGAATAAAAACTCGCCAATCTTATGGCTGCTTTTTAATCTTTATCTGCAGGAGAGATATTCAAAATCTTTTATAACTAGACTTGCAAGAGTCAGAAAGGATATTGAACCTATTAGGACAGATGCCGGCCATAAACCATCCATCCACCTGGACCAGTGCACAAGAGCTGAATGGGAGCTCTACTTATACATCAATGAATTGCCTAAAGAATTTTCACTAGCCTTCCACAGCAAGCTCTGATCACATCTTGCTCAGAATATAAATTTGTTATGTTAAATATGAGAAAGCCTGGAATCTGTATCCCCTGAGAATGACAATCTACTTCCATTTCATTCTGTAATTCCACTCTAGCTTATGCAAAGAGAGAAAAAAAACAAAACAAAAAGAAACACCCCTCCAAACAACATGCATACATACAAAAGTAACAGCAGCGCAGCACCACTCTGTGTTCATGAACCACTTGGAAGTAATTTTTAACCTTGTTCTTAGTTTGCACTTTATAGATTAGCTTGCAGTTCTGGTTTTAACATACTGCACATTTAGATAAAACCTGGAAAAAAAATAGATGCTATTCTTGTAGTAGGATGCTATTCTTGTTAATGTTTAGTGACTGTATTAGTTTTCTAGAGCGGCTGTAACAAATTACCACAAAGTTGGTGACTTAAAACAACAGATGTTTATCCTTCCATTGTTCAAGTTCAAGGTGGACCAAAGATCCCTCCAGAGGCTCTTGGGGGAGATCCCTTGTGGCAGCATCACTCCAGTCTCCAAGTCCATCCTACAATGTCTTCTCCTCTTCTCTCTGTCCTCAGTGTGTCTTTTATAAAAACACTTGTCATTGGGTTTAGGACCCACCCAGATAATCTAGGATGATCTTCTCACTCAAGATCCTTAACTTAATTATATCTGCAAAAGTCCTTTTTCCAAATAAAGTCACATTCATACATTCCAGGGATTTGACATATCTTGGGGCGGGGGCACCTATCAACCTGCTGCAGGGAAGATAGAAACAAGAAAGGACACACAGACGCAGGAGGAAAATGGAATAGATAGCTTGAGTCTAAATCAAAGAAAAAATACTGAGGAAAAAAAGATTTAAAAAAATCTTTTCTTACATCAAATATCTGCAGTGATTTTAATCTAAGTACACTTCTTTGAGTGGTTCCGTCACTTCACCTTGTGTATACCTTAATATTTTATATTTCTACTGTGTCTTTTTCGTTAAGAGTTAAAGCACTTCAAGAGTATCTCCAAATTTCTACCCTTAACGTTGTGAGTTTCTTTAAAGCCTAATAACTGCCAGGCATTAAAAACAGAGAGGAGCATAGACAAACAGAACACTGAACAAAACCTCAGTTCAAAGTAGATCGCACCCTGCTTCTCACATTCAGACTTGGGGTAATTCAAGGTCTGCGCTTGCCTTTAAATCACCCTAATGGTGAGGTCTTCTGGAAAGCCCGATCTGCAGTCTCATAACAGGTGTAACAGGGCCTGCCGGCCAATGCCTGCCCATGTTTGAGCATCTCCGGGCCTGTGAACTCCCCGTCTGTGAGCTGGCATTCTCCCTGTGCTGCCACCACCACTGCCACCCGCCATCCTCGCCCCCCGCCCCCAACTGCTTCCCATCACTTCCCAGGAACTCCTCCTGCATACACTCTGGTTCTTCCACATTAATCACTGGAACTCCCTTTACATGTGGCCCCCACTCAGAAATTAAATGCATAGTTTTCAGTGGCTACTCCTAGCTACAAATATACACACTCGTTTTCAGCTCTGTGTGTTCTGTTATTCCAACACGTCCTTTCATTGAGTGCATCCTCCTTCCCATTAAATTTTAACCTCCATGAAATCAAGAGTCCTATCCATGATTTACCAGTTGACCGTTGAACAACACAAATTTGAACTGCACAGGTCCACTTATACGAGGCTTTTCTTCATCCAAACTCGTATTGAAAATACAGTATTGGGAGATGCAAAACTTGCATATATGGAGAGCCGACTTTCCTGTGTGGGGGTGCCACAGGGCTGACTGTGGGACTTGCGTATGTGTGGATTTTGTTCTATGTAGGCTTTCCTGGTACAAGTTCCCTCCATATTTCAAGGAATGACTGTACTTTGAAACCAAAATGTGTGTCTCTCTGGTAGGTTGATTCCTAGGGGGTGCTTCTCAAACCTCAGTGTGTATCTGAATCACCTCGAGGTCTTGTTAAAATGCAGATTCTGAGCTAGAGCTTGAAATGCTGCATTTCCAACAAGCTTCTGAGTAATTGGGATCTGCTGATCCTTGGGAATCCCAGTTTGAGTAAGGAGGTCTCAGGGCACCAAACGAGTTTCAAGGAAGGGATCTGTAAGCTAAATGTATCTGAAAAGGGGAATGGGAAGGAGATTGTCATGCAGCTAAGTGACACTAAGAGTGATCCCAGGGGCTCTTTACCATTTAGAGCATTTGGGTAAAAATTCCATGCAAGCTACTTAGGCCTTGTGTTGGGACCCCTGTTACAAGTGATTGCACAGGGTTGTCCTTCCCTTAGACATTTTCTTGTCTTCCTTTTAAAAGTGAAAAAAAAATCCCACAATTTTTTCCCCTAGAATGCTGTAGAATGACCATTTTCTTACATCAGTGCAGGGAGATGATTACCAACAGCAGCAATCAAGCTGGACTATGATTAAATAGGTCATAATTCAACATAAGTTTGTCTTATGAGACGAGATCAACACCGACTCTGTAAAAGACATCTCTTGTCATCAAGAGCTATTGATGGGGAAAACCGTCAGGCGCTGGGATGCAGCCGCTCACCGCCTCCCTGCAGGCCGGTGCTGTGTGGGCCGGCTGAAGGACAAGGCTGACAGGTGTGCAGGGTTGCCCGCTGCTTGGGCCGGGCCTCGTGTGGTGCAGACCGGTCTTGTTGCTCAGCCGCCTGCTCCCATCCTCTGGCCAAACTGCTCGCGTGATCCTGATTGGGTACTTTTTGAATCTCACTGTTGCTGATTGGATGTTAAAGCTTTTTGCTGATTGGATGTTAAGGCTTGTTGCCGATTGGATGTTAAAGCTTGTTCCTGATTGGATGTTATAGCTTGTTGCTGATTGGATGTTAAAGCTTCTTGCTGATTGGACGCTTTTTGAGTCCTACCAAGGGTATAAAAACTAGAGGAGAACAAGGAAGGTGGGGGGTCAGAAGATCAGAAGTCAGCTGTTCCTGCTGACGGAATAAAGGCTGTTTCTCTGACTCTCAGCTTGCCGCTTGGTTATTTCCCTGGTCAAGACCTGTCACAAGAGTTGTTAACACTTGCAGAGAAGAGCTGTTACACTTGCTGTTAACACTTGCCAGAACACTATAAGGACATTATAACAATGGGCCCTAGAAGAAGACTTCACTGAGGTAGCATTCAGAGCAGGGTCAAGAGAAAATGCTGGGCACACGTACACATCAGCTCTGCTGCCTGCTGAGGCAAGGTGGTGCCAGAAGCTACTGGTTACAGCCACCAGCTCCCAAACCGTTGCCACCACTAATGTATATGCCATCCTGGGCCTTTCTTCACCCACCTTCTGTGGTAACAATAGGAGATAGCATTTCTTAGCTTCTGAAACTTCAACTAACGGTCCATGAATTCAGCCTGAGACACTGAAATGCCAGCGTCTTCTAAGAGCAGCAGGGTCTAATACATCTTTCAGTGATGGCCTGTATGTGCTATAATCTGCCCTGTCCAATACAGTAGCCACTAGCCCCATGTGGCCATTGAACACTTGAATTGAAGCTAGTGCAACTGAGGAACTGAATTAGAATGTTTTTTTAATTTTAATTAATTTAAATGTAAATAGCCACATCTTGCTAGTAGATACCATATATTGGACAGCACTGTTAGAGGCTGCAAACTCAGGGAGGACAGTTTAGGAAGATGAATTGCCAAACAAAGGAAATGGCTCTCCAAGGTAAACCTTAGGCCTTCCATACACTTACCTTGAATAAAGGGTCCTCACACTTCAGGGCACCTCCTTTGGTATCTGAGTCTGAGCTAGTGGCTGTGTCAGTGTTCTGTATGTTACAATCACAACGCCACTTGGCCAGTTAAGATAGAGACACGCAGAGCCCTTAGGTCTGGTTTAGTATTCGGCAAGTGAATAAAAGATTGCTTCAGGCTCGGTTGTTTTAATGAGGCCATATGGGGTTTCTGCGGGTCTACCGTTCTGACGTGTGGGGCAGAGAGTAAGGTGGGAAAGGCATGCAATTTAAAAAACACATTTAAGAAAAAATGTAATTTGCTGATAAATACACACAACCTCCTCTCCTCTTTTCATAAGGGAGTTAAGAGGTGATGTGTTTGAGGGAAGGGCCCAAGGATTAGCAAGAGAGAATAACAAGTGTTTGCCCCTAACACAATGCAATAAAATCCCCTTCTGCATTCAACCAGTATAACAGGTCCTTTGTCATCTCTAAGATAAGGCTTATACTTAGCCAGGGACCCAGTGCCATGAATCTGATGTGAGCAGATGTAGTGAGATTCACCTGTGGTTGGTCTGGCTGGTAATCCAGGTGAGCGGCTGGGGCATAGTCACCAAAGGCCTGGATGGGCACCAGAAGGGACTAGAATCTAATTAAAGGGACTTGAGTTCCACTTGCATCCCCCTCCAGGGCAGGTGATGGCAGCTGGACACCTGACTTTCCTAACTACATAATGAATGAAACTCTTATGCTGATACGGGCAGAACATTTTGCAGATGAGAAGTAGTATAAATGACAGAGTGGTAGAATTGGAGTGATCAGAAGTATATTGCTAATACAGTAATATCCCCACTGTATTATTGACCTTTTTACCTGTGAGGTGAGGCGTACGTGTAGAATTGGCCCAGTTGGAGGGAGACTAGCAATGACTTGCCTTTTGTGGATGTGGCAGTCACAGGGAATTGTGGAATTAGCTTTGGGGAAGTTCCTGGAAACAACTGATAGTGACAGTGCATTCTTTAACTGACACTGTTCTGGTAGGCTGGAAAAGAGGACAAGGGTGTGACTCAGAGGGAATGGGGTGTGGTGGACAGAACACAGGCTTGGAGGCATACACACCTGGCTGTAAACACCTGTATCTTCATTTATGCTTTGCATCAGAATCTCCTGGGGAGCTTGTTAAAGCTACAGATTCCTGGGCCCTACACTGACCTACTAAACCAGAATACCAGGATTTTGGGCCCCAATATCTCTATTTTTTAAATAACCATCCAAGAAAACAGAGATATGGGCCTTAGGTCTCTAAAAGGTGATGCAGGGCTGGCAATATCTGAGTCTTAGGATTGTTGTGTGAATTGGTGGTTTATTAGACACTGATTTAAAAAAAAAACACAGAATAAATCAAGGCTCAATAACTAGTAATTGTCATTATTTTGCCATGGATTTGCATTATTTAAGACACTGTTCTCTCTTCGGAAATCTTGGTAGATGTCCTTGCTTTGCTAAGCCTTAGTCACTGTGCTAAAACAACTGGAGTATATTCGGCCAAATTAACTGGGATCCCAAAGTTGCAAGTCGTTGTTGCTTCTGAGTATTAATAAAAGCAGCCTTTTCTTTTCTTTTCTACTGACGCTGGCGTAAGGCTCCCTTTGGGTTGGGGAATTTATATTAGGGGTGAAAATACCAATTCTGTTGTAACAGGTTGTCCGCTCCAGTGAAAGGCAAGGGCAATGGGCTGGACCACCACAGAACGGTAATTTGTTGTGGCCCTAGACAGGCGCTTCCACTCCAGGGCTCCCAGCTCAGTGCCTCTGTGTGGCACATCTCTTGCTTTCATTTGGCAGCTTGAGGCTAGAAGAAAAGCGTGGGGTGGGGGGAGGTTGCCGGCGTTCTGCCCTGGAGCTCTTGAGGGTAGCTGCAAAACCAGCAGGCTGTAACTCGCTGGTGCTGAGGTTTACCGAGGGGTGGGGCTGCCAGAGGAGGCTGTGCACGTGAGACCCCGAGAGAGGTGGGAGCGGAGTGTGCCAGGTAGGACCGGGTAGTGCCTCCCGCACACCCTGCTCGGGCCTCGGGATTCCGCTTGGTTCTGGCGGCGGCGAGGTCGGCGAGGTCAAGACCCTCTCGGCGCCTGCCCCTGACCCGCCCCGCCGCGGTGGCCTTCATGTAGAGCGGCGGGTGCGGCGCGGGGCGGGGGCATGCTGGCCAGGCGGAGGGGCGCGAGTGGCAGCGCGCGGGGGCCGGAGCAGCGCCCGGCCCCGGGCGCCCGGGGGCCGGATGGCGGAGCCCACGCGCGCCGCGAAGCCGGGGAGGTTTGCGCTCCGCTCGCCGCGCTGCAGGGAGGGCGCGGTGCCAGGCGCGAGCGCCGAGAAGCCCCAAAAGAAAGCTTTTTATTTGCTGAGGATGAAGCCCCTGAAAGAGCCCGCCCCCAACAACAACAACAACGTGTCCTTTGTGATCCACTGTCAACTAGGCAAGGAGATCAAACACATTTGCAGCAACTGCAGTCGGGGGGAGGACGCCCGGGACGGTGAGTGGCGGGGCCCGTCGGGGCGGCGGCGGCGGCGGCGAGCGCGGGAGGCGGGAAGGTGGCTCTGCCCGTCTCCAGTTTGGGTACACCGCCAGCGTCTGCTGCCTGGAGAACTGCGGGGACATCCGCCCGCCCGGCACTTCGCAGAGTGCCGCCCTGGGCCAAACCCGGCTCGCAGCCCTGCGCGTCCCATTCATGTGTCTGCTGCCCAAAATGAGGGCGTTGAGACAGTTAAAGGAGCAACTCTGGGATTCCCATTTGTGAAGGTGGGGTTTTAGGAGATCTGTCGCGGCAACACGATGTGCTTTTAAAAAGATGTTATACCTGCTCCTCGCCCCCCAGGGGCTTCTGAACTGTCCCCCCGTCCTGCATTAGGGTAGGATACAGGGTTTGCTGCGCTGCGTTACAGACTGGGGTTTCCTTCGGGTGGGTCCGGTTTGGAGAGGTGGCTTGGCCTCGGCGGCGGCGGCGCCAACGTCCTAGAGACTTGTGGAGTTGTTGACTGATGTCTGTTCAGAGTAAAACATGGCTGTGATTTTGGAGTGCCGCTGCGGGTCCCTCTTGGAACGATGCCCAGTGGCCAAAATGAGGGTGGTGGGGGAGGGGGCGTGCGGTGGCGTCTTCCCAGTGAGCCTGGGCGTGTGCAAGCCAAAGAGCTCCCCGCAAATCCGGTCTCAAGCGGGGCTGTGAGGGGGTGCAGGCTGCCGGCGACTCCGGGCAGGAGGAGCAAAGAACGAAGGACAGCCGGCGCGGACCAGGCAGAAGCCTCTGCAGATGTGGACGCGCCCCTGTGGCCGTGCCTCCGCGGGGGCCTCCCGGCGTTCCGAGCAGCTCGCAGAGCAGGCTCCGCAGGGCCGCCGAAGGTGGTGGAAAAGTTTTAGGCAGCGGATTTTACAGGGAAAGCGTTAGCTAGTGGACAGCCCGACGCTGACACGCACACCTGCTTGGGCAGGCAGATTTTCCTCTCGGTCGGGCAGGTTTCGCTCGGTCCCTTTGGAAGGACGAATATTACTTAGGATCCCTCCCGTTCTTTGTCGGCCTCTGAAGGGCAGAGTAATGAAGTGACTGTGGCTTGGCTAATGTCTTTTCGAAATTAGAGTCCTGCTAGCATAATTAGAGTTTTCTTTGATTAAACTGCAAGGGAGGCGGTAGAGGACGGCATCAGGCGTCCAAGAGGAAAACTGGGACGGCCCTGGAGAAATGCTCACGCACAAAACACACTACGGCCTGTAGGTGTGTAGGGGAGGATATCCGTTTCTGAGTAGCGCAGGTTGACGTTTTGGATTCCTGTGGTTACTGCATAAGCTGATAAGAAACCTATGGAATACAAATGGATTAATCAGATGATGCAGAGCCAGACCTTTCCCATATAATGTGGAGACGCGGACTAAAATTCTTAATAAATGTCAATCGCTCTGTTGACTGAATCACTCCCCAAATGGGCTGCTTCTGCAACCTTGGAGTTTATTTAAATTCATATCTCTGAATGCTGCCACAGTAAGGAAAGGTCTATGTCTGTACACAAGGATGTATGTTTACATACGTAGTTGTGAAATCTATCACTGGTAAACATGTGGTATACACCTTCTATGGAGGCAGGTATGTATTTTAACCTACAACACACACCTTCTTGCAACATGCATCATCTCTACAGTCTCAAACACTTCAGAATGTCCCAAAGAGCTAGGTGTGGATGTTCACATAACACCTGATACGATTAAAGTATTTAATCTCAAGATTCTTAAACAGGGAGAGACTGTATGTTTTTAGTGACTAATTTTTGCCTAACTCTACACTGCTTAATCCTACCAACCTAATGTGTGGTGCACTCTCATTTAATCACTGAAATGGAATGAGGTCAGGAGTTTAACCCTTGTTCTTTTACTGCCAGAACCCAAAGCAGCACTGCCCACTGTGAAAGGAAAAGAAGTTCAAATAAATTTCACTTTTCACAAGGTTTGACCTTCCATGATAGCTCGTAATGAGTAGAGGTTCTTTTAGGTAAGTTCTCTAGAAGCTATTTGCAATTTGAGTCATGTTTTCTGTATGCCAGGAGCACAAGCTATTTTAAGAGAAATGTATGGTCCAGATTGTAGTGATGCAGACAGATTTCCCCAATGTCCTATTTGGTAAGGCTGTCTGTACAGGAAGATGCTTCTTAAGGTAGGGCATACCTCTGTTGTGTCCATCCACTACCATAAATATGCCTGGTTCCTCATTCAGCACCGAGGAGGCCACTTAGTGGCAATCACAGAAAATTCTGGTCCAGCTGGAATGCCTTTACTAGAAATTTTACACAGGTAAAATTTTATAGAGGTATTGGTGTCTGAGTTTCTTTCATACTTAATTTCTTTATAGATAAAATAACAGTTATTTTAAACATATTTAAAGCATATTATAATAACTTTCAGTTCCAAGATAATCTGTAACTAAAGAATAAAGTTTAAAAGATAAATAAAGTATTCCTGGTTATTGAACTGGTTATAGAAGGTAAAATTACGTTTAAGCAATTATCATTTTACTCAAGAGTATTAAAAAAAACAGTTCCTGGTATATACTGCTAACTAGTATTAAAGATGTTTTGCTGTTTTAAGCAATTCTCTATTTAAAAAGCAAAACAAAATGTAGAATACAATTCACCATTAATGGCCAAAGATGATTTGTCTTTTCTTCCATCTTTGCTGTTTTGGTTCAATACTGAAGCTGTTTTCAGGTGAGGAAACAAGCTTATATAGAGAGTCCACAGGGTAGAACAAAGACTTAAACCCTCACCTGTTTGACTTTAAAATCAAGGCACTTTCCACTATACTATCAAGTTGATTGTTTTTGGTGGCATTTATCTCTGCCACATACATTGAATGTAGAAAATTAGGCATTGTGGTGTGTATTCATATCTGTGTGTGTGCTGTATCCATGTGCAGTCTCAATAAGCTAGGTTTATTACGGTAAATAATTAGAAGGAATTGCAGAATTTCCTGGTACATTTAAAAAAATTTTTTTGCCCGCCACACCTACTTGATAGAGCAACTGACTTTGGTAGGAATAGAGGGAGAGAAATTTACAGCTAAGTAGTAGATTGGAAGTTATGGATATTGTAGAGCTACAGGAAACATAGCTACATCATCACTGAATTTATATTGGAAGTTAATAGGAAAATGTGATTGAATTTACAAATAGTTAAAAATCAAATTTAGGAGAAATCTATTCTAGAAGGCAAGGTATTTCTGTATATATTTTCATACACATTTTCTGTTAATAGTGAGGAATTATTTTAGTAATTATACCATCATTAATTATGCATTTAGATGTAATTTTAATCACAATAAACCATTTTAACAGTTTTTAACAGTTTTTAGAAATGTTTTGAAGCATCTCAGTCTTATAGCGACATTTAAAAAGTAATAAAATGACAGCTTTAGCAACAAGACATTGATTGCAACTGCTAGTCAATGCCTTTTACACATGATGCATCCATATATCAGGGTTGTCTTCATTTCTGTATATATGATTTCTCTTTAAACATTTACATACAAATTCACTAATCCGTGGACTTGCTAGATGCATTTCCAAGTTTTATTTTAGGGTTTAGGAATATTTAGCATGTTTTCTAATGGATTCCAATATGAACTTTTGAAATGCCAACAATTTGTCATAATACTTCTGTTGCACTGACTGTAGGGTTCATTCATCAAGATGGCTTTTTAGGAGATATTGCCTTGCGAGTTTCTATGGGTGGCATCCCTCATTTTGCAGATGAGAAAATTAAGGTGCGTAAAGAATAGGTGAGCAGTCCTCCAAGGTCAAAACACCATTTAGTGTCAGGGCTGCTAATGGAACCTGCCCTTGAAGAGGGAAGCAGTTTCTAATAGTGGTCCACAGTTGGATCCTGGAATCTCAATGCCTGTTCTCAAATGAGTACTCCTTTTGCTAGCGGGGTGATTTTAGGATATTATGATATTATTTACCGCATGGAGTTGTGAGGATTAAATGAGATAATTGGTACAAAGCACGTAGCATGGTGCCTGGCAAGAGAAAGTGCTTGAGAAATATTAGCTGTGGTTACTATCATTTGTATCGTTAACCGCCAAGTTCAATTTTGCCTTGGGTTTTTCCTCTTGCTGCACTGCTGCTTTGCCTCTTCTATAATTAAACTTCCTTGGATTGGGTCCAAGATGAAAGCACCCAATTCTTCTCTATATTTAACAATTAAAACATATATTTCTAATAAGGCAGGTGAGGTAAGGAAAGGATCAGACTGAGGAAAAAAACCTCTTCAACATTGCTTATGTTGTCAAAAGTATTTTTTTTTTCTTTGCTTGAAAGTTTAAACAATCATGTCTAGTAAGTTCTAGGTAAAAGGACTCACATATATATCTAAATTTACAATGACTTAAGCATTTTTTGGTTACTTGAGTAATCAAAAAATTAGTCAAGTTGAGTTCCAGCAGTTTCTTAGGCTATACCACATATACGGGGTGGAAGAAACAGTGGGGAAGAGAAATGGGTTTAGGAGGATATTAGGAAAGGGTACACAGAGTGGGGAAATTCTAATCAAGATGGACTCTTATAATTCTATTATGTTATCATGTACTCAAACATCTGAGCTATTGTTTGATTCTCTTACATTTATTTGTAAAATTAGCAGCTTGTATGTGCAGGGCCTTCTTAGCTTAGGAGTAAATACCAAGAGGTTCAGCAACCAATGTTGCCTTTGAAGAGTTTGGACTTATGTGAGAGCAGTAAAGTAAGCTGCTAAATTATGAGAGGAAGCATTAACTATATGAGGAAGGCAAGAGGTCTTCTCAGAGGAGGTAACATTTGAACTATTAGGACCTAAAGGAGGAGTTTTCCCAATAAAGGTAGGGAAGCGCCTTTTGGTAAGGGAAAAAACATGCAACTGATCCAAACGGTAAAAGAGCATGGCATTTTCAGCAAAGGGGAGAAGTTCAAGTAGAATGCATGGAACATGGTGGAAAATGACCCGAGTTAGTCTGAAAATATATTGGAGCATTTCATTTTTTTTTCTAACCAGTATGTTTGTGAAGCGTTTTCAATGTACTATCCTAGGCACTGGGAATATAAAAGTCAGAAAGATCATAGAGAAAGGAGAGGGAGATAAAAAGGTAGACATATTTGTGTACAGAAGTTTTAAAAGTCTAAGAGAGCAGGTGGTGGTTTTTTGGAGGCAGACAGAGTAGTAGGTTCCACCTTGGGCATGAAAGGGAGGTCAGAAAGAGCCTCAGGCAGTTTACAAAGGAGTTCAGATTGCATTCACTAAGCACTAGAGATGGCACAGAGTTTTTAAGCAGAGGTAACATAAGTTACCTTTTTAAAAATTTATTATGAAAAATTGTACACATGTGCAGAAGTAGACAGAATAGGATAATGAACATCCATAGACACATCACTTAGATTCCCCCACTCCTGTATTATTTTGAAACAAATCTGAGTGAGTTTTTATGATGGTGTTGCTGGTAGTGCCTAGCTAGGGACCAGATAAGAGAAAGGACCCAGCTCCATGGCTGCTCATAGCTCAAGAAAGGGTGTTCCAAGACCTTGAGCAGTCAAAAGACCGAGATTCCACATTCGCTCTTACAAGCTCAAAATATGTCCAATAATACACTTTCAACCACCAGCAATTCAAAATCAGTGTGTCTTACTTTTAGCATGACTTTAAACTCTTAACATTTTACTAATAATTTCTCCTTCTGTTCTAATGTCTTTCTGATACTTTACAGACATCTATAAATATTCACTTAGTTTAAGAGAAGATATATTTAAAATATTTGTGAAATCTATAGCTTAAAATATACTCATACGACTAAAGGAGATAAAAATAATCACACTGAAAAGCTTAACAGATAAAATATAAACTTTATTGGAGGTGGGTGGAAGGGATCAGTACTTACTTGGTAGCCAAACTTTTGTTTCTCTAGTTTGCTAACTAATGTACGAATGGTGAGAACTTTTTGGACTTGACCAGATGCTTGGGGTTTCAAGAAGTATCTGAAAGACTGAAGGGAGGGGGCACATCGAGCCAGTTAGGAGCCACCATTGATGGTATGCAGTGTGGTACTGCTGGTGGGCAAGCTACTTGTGCCAGGTGTTCAGTGTGATCAAAGCCAGGTAGCCAGGGGCTGGGGAAGAGGTAACCTTCTCTTCGACTCACAGGTTGTAAGGGAGAAAAGGAAAGTCCAAGGGCACAAAAGTTGTAGTACTCTAGGTAAGAGAACCAAGAACTAATTGTTGGTTTGGAAAAGATGAAATGAATTGTAGAGATTTTCATCCCAGGGAAAAAAATTAGCCAGAATATTAGCAGTAGACCATGTATGAGAAATCATGTGATGCTTGTTTTCAGTGTTGTGCTGTTTCTGTACTCGAGGCCAGAGGAAGGATAGAGCATGGTCATTTGTTTATGTGCGTATGAAGCATGGATGCCTACCATGAACTTGATGTGTGAGCAGAGAGATAAAGGATGAGTTCCTGCCTTTAGAGACACTCAGTGAGGGACATCGTTGTGACAGCAGTAGGCTCAGGATGCCGAGGGTATGCAGGTGGGGAACCCATCTCCTCCAGGGAGAAGGCCAGCGAGGTCACTTGGAAGGAGATGGCACTTGAGCTAAACTGTCTCGGATGAGTAGGATTGGGCTGGCAGAGATGCCAGAGGAAAAGAGTCACTCGAGGCAGGATGAGAAGCAAGTGCAGAGAAAGATGAGGAGGCCCAAGGAGGGCACCAGGTGTAGACTTTTCCCAGCGGGAGTCTGTCTTATCTTCTCTTCACTGTTGTATTTCTAGTCCCCAGAGCAGTGCACAGATGTTAGGCACTTAACAAAGTGTGTTCAATATGTGAATATGTGTTAATTTATTAACTATTGATGTTGATAAATGTGTACCCATTTATTGTGGGAACTACAAGGACAGTGGATTGATGTGACTGGGGTGGCGTAGAAGGTGGGGAGTGGTGAGAAGAAAGCCCGGGAAACGGGTAGAGGCCAAACGCCCAGGCCTGGATACCACGCAGAGGAGCTGGGACTTGCTCCATGACAGCGTGCAGGATGCCCTGGAGGATTTTTTTTAGCTGCTTTATCGAGACATAATTCACACTATACAATTCACTCATTTAAAGCATATAAATTCAGTGGCTTTTAAGATATTCACATAATTGTGTATCCATCACCACAATCAATTTTAGAACATTTTCATTACACCAAAAAAGCAACCCTGTTGCCCTTAGCCTATCCATCCAGTCCTCCTATTCACCCCGCCCCCAGTCCCAGGCAACCTCTAATCTGCTTTTTGTGTCTATAGATTTCCCTATCCTGGGCTTTCCGAATAAATGGAATCATGCAATATATGGTCCCTTGTGCTTGGCTTCTTTCACTTGGCATAGTGTTTTTTTGTTTGTTTGTTTGTTTGTTTGTTTTGAGACAGAATCTCACTCTGTTGCCCGGGCTAGAGTGAGTGCTATGGCGTCAGCCTAGCTCACAGCAACCTCAAACTCCTGGGCTCAAGCAATCCTCCTGCCTCAGCCTCCTGAGTAGCTGGGACTACAGGCATGCACCACCATGCCCGGCTAATATTTTCTATATATTTTTAGTTGGCCAATTAATTTATTTCTATTTTTAGTAGGGCCCCCCCGGGGTCTCGCTCTTGCTCAGGCTGGTTTCGAACTCCTGACCTTGAGCGATCCTCCCGCCCTGGCCTCCCAGAGTGCTAGGATTACAGGCGTGAGCCATCGCGCCCGGCCTGGCATAGTGTTTTTAAGGTTTATCCACACTTTATCATGTATCAGACCTTCATTTCTTTGTATGGCTGAATAATGTTCTGTTATTTGGACATACCACATTTTATTCATCCATTCATCAGCTGATAGGCATTGGGTTGTTTCTACTTTTTGGCTACTATTACATGAATATGCCACTTTGAACTTTCATGTCCAAGCTTTAGTGTGGACATAATGTATTTAATTTCTCTTGGATGCATGTCTAGGAGTAGGGTTGATAGATCATATGGTAACTCTTTGTTTAACCATTTGAGGAACTGTCAGACTCCTTTCCAAAGTAGCTTCCCGATGGCAATGAATGTATCAAAGTCTAATTTCTCTACATCCTTTCCAACACTTGTTACTATCGGTGTTTTGGATTGTAGCCACCCTGGAGGACTTTTAAGAAGATTGTAACTGAGTTGGTGGCCAAGAAAAGGGTTAATTCAGTTCATTTAAGAAAATTAGTAAATTTAGAAAACCTAGATATCTTATATAAATATATTTATATTACACTTTACAGTTCACATATCTTATTTCTTTGCAATCATCAGAACAACCTTTTAAGGCTGAAATTACTGTTGTGACCATTTCAGAAAGGAGGGTCAGAGAATCAGAGCGGCCGTCGCTTCCTCGTGTCACCTGCTGACGCTGCCTCGGCTGGGCTCTCTCTGGCTCCAGCTTCCGCCCTCGCAGCCACGTTCAGCTGCCTCCGAGAGTTGACTTCACTGAGCCTCAAAGGAGAGACTAGTTAATTTGGCCAATGAAGTTTAACTTCTTGAACCGATTAAATGCGAAAAGGATCATTCAGGAAAATTTGGGCAAAAATGAATACACAAAGCAAACTGTTCATTCAAAAAGTAAAAGAGGAAATTATCTGGAGAAGAGGGTATCTGGTTGGAATTAGGGGACCACTGCTGTGCTCTACCTGTCCTTGGGTCACCTCTGTCTTGAGTTTCTTCTACCTGTAAAATGAATTTACTTTTGTTCACCAAAAACCTATCTAGATCAAGGGTTGGTAAACTGTGGCTCATAGGCCCTCTCCCTATGTCTGTAAGTTGAGAATGTTTACAATTTCAAATGGCTGGGGGGAATAAAGAATAATATTTTACGACACCAGCGACTTATGTGAAATTCAAGTGTCAGTGTCCAGAAATACAACGCTATTGAAATGCAGCCACGTACAGTTGTTTACATGCCGCCTGTGGCATCTTTCAAGCCGCCACTGCAGCGCCGAGTTGCTGCAACAGAAACTCACAAAGCCTAAGATGTTTTACTTTTCGGCTATTTAAAAAAAAAAAAAGTTTGCTGACCCCTGGCTTCATCTAAGTTCCTGTGATTAGGAAGCACCACTGCTAATCATTTTAGCACCACGTCTCAGCTTAGACCCTGTAGGATATCCAGTGTCCAATCACTGTCTGTGTCATTCATCTGAATTGCAGCTTTGGTTTTTTTTTAAAAGCCGGTTTGATGTGCTCGTGTCCTCAGAGGGACAGGTTTAAGATGAAAATCAACCTAAAAAGAAAGAACTCATCTGAATTCAGTTTGTGGAGTATCTTTACTGTTCCCACTCCCACCCTGACCTTTATGTGGGCTTCAGGCTGGCGCATTCTGCAGAGGGATGGCTTTTCCAGTCCCCCACCTAAGAGTTAACCGTCTTGACGCTCTTATTGTTTCGGTGTGAACTTTAGAACAATCGCCTCTGCTATTTTGGCACAGGGAGACTTGCCTCCATAGTAATTATTTTGCAACCCACAAAAGTAATTATAAAATCAAATAATTATCTTCTAAACAAGCTGTAACCTCAGCAGTGGCTCTTGGAGGAGAGGGGGAAGTTCCTGTCCTTTAATTCTCATTTTTAGGGCTGTAACCTTCTGCGTCCTTCCCCCCCCCCACCTCAGTTTTGATGTTATTTCAAGTACAATGGCAATCTATAATGAAGCACCAGCTACTTTTGATGTGCCCTCCTCAAAACAGTAGCACTGCTCCAAGTTTATGAGCAGAAAGAGAGAAACAGGCAAACAAAAGGGAAAGCAAAACTGAATTGAATTCTTCTGGTAATAGGAAATAAAAGAAAAAAGGGGATGAATACCAGCTCACTAGACTCGGTTCCTGGTTAGTTTGAGTTACCGAGAGATGCACCATGGTGCGGTGTTCCAGATTCTGAAAGTGTTCTCAGTAAGAGTTGGCACCAGTATGTCCTGGCACAACTTGAGGAATGAAATCTGCTGCACAGTTAGCAACCATCCCTCTCTGACAGTCTGGGCATCTACCAGAATTAGGTTCTTTTTTGCGAGACTGTAAGTCTGTCTATGGGCAAGTGTTTGTCTGACATATCGAGGAGATACCACACTAGGTTTATGTTTGGACACTGCCACTGTTCTGATAAGCCAAGCGAATCCACACGATGAGAGGATGCAGAGAGCAGCAGATCTTGGTAACGGGAACGTCCCTGATCTGCCACACGTTCAAGAATTGCCCTCTGCGAATTTCAGTCACTCACTGATTTATGAGTCACTTCACCAAGCCCACTGAAAAAAGTCAAACACGCCACCAGACAGGAGCTCATCATCTCCAGAATGAACACACAGCAAACCTTTTTGCCTGCCCAAAGCCTTAATGTTTTCATATCCAGAACAAATAGTCTGCGGCAGTTTCCTACTGGCCATGATATGAATTATTCATGCACTATTAAGCAGCCTGTGGCCAGAACACCACTACCCCAAGTAAAGCTGAATACAGAAGAAGAGATTTTAATATCCGCTGCTGAAAATGCCCTTTGCAGTGGGAATAGAAAGGTATGGGCTACTGCACCCCTCCCATCCTTTCCCTAGGCCTTTGAGGTTGAATCTGTGAGTCTAAATGCAGATTTCTTGCAGTAAAACAATAGAAATGGTTTGGAGTACCTGATGAGTGTAGTAGTCATTAGGCTGCATGCCTCGGTTAATTTTTAAAGGTTTTCTAGAAGGCAAAAAAAGGGGAGGGAAACATTTTAAAAATGCATATCTATATTCAAGAAGTAAAAGTAAAGATAAACATATAACAACAGAGAAGAGTTATTCTTTGGAAGAAGAAAACTTACTAGCATCTTAGAAGACCCCATATATAATAAGGCAGATAAAAGGGGGTCTGCTCTGGTTTAGAGCCAGCTGGTGGCCTGCCCTGAGGCAGTGCCATGCAGCCCTGGAACTTTCCAGGATCTCAGTTTTAAAATTCTTCTCTGCTCTCCTACATTTCGATGAGATATGGTGTGTGGTAGGATAATTGTATTTCTAGATATAAATGTCGCCTCATAACAGATGACATTACACTCCAAATTTTAATTCTATGAGGGTGACATTTAATAGGGTAGCTTGTAACATAAGTAAGGTGCAACCAAATAAGCCATATGTTATTAGTCTCTGTGTGCGTGGGGGGGCTACATCCTAGGGTAGAGTTAGTTTTGGAAACGTACATATTGGCTAAAAAAATTACATTATATCATATATAAATGGGTAGGAATATAACATTTTGAGATTCAAATTATTTCAGGAGGAATGTTTAATCTCCTGCCAATGTTAATAATTACCTCTTTAATACATTGACTGCCACACTAGAAGAAAAAATTTTTTTTCCAAGGGGCCATGGTGTTTTCTTACAAAAACAGAATAAAAACTTCGAAAACAAAATGATCTTTTCTAATTTAATGAAAACTTTATTTTTTATTGTTTTCTGTTCGTGAGTGATATGCAACTTGATAAATAGTTTCATGGGGCTCCCACGGTGAAGAGACGTGTGAGTTACATAGGTTTCACGAGGCCCCAGGCTCAAAAGTAGTGTGAGTTAAATACAACTCACATGGCAGTTAATGTGTTAAAAACAACTGGTTAAGATGAAGTTAGATCAGGCGGATAGTCCCTTTTGCTCCCCTCTTAACACTGTTCATGGCTCTGAAATTCACCATTGGCTTTATAAGCAAGTGTTGAGGCCCAAACAGGAATGACATCTAGCATTTAAGCCGTAAATATGACAGATGGGTCAGTGTGCCTTACTAGCTCCAAGTACATAATTAGCTATGAATGAAATGGTACAAATTTACTTTGAAAATATCATAGCCTAAAATCTCAGTCAGATTTTACTGGGAGGATTTCCACCATGATTTTAGAAAGCAAGCAAAGCTTATTTTTATTGCAAAATCCTAAGAGTGCAATTCCTGGCAGTGTTTACCAGAGAGAAGGAATTAGCAGCCTCCAGGGAGGGTTGGGAAAACAGAGCACCCCTGGAAATCAAGCTCCTAAGTCTCAGTTCCAGTAGCCTCCACACCAGCTGGCGGCAGACAGATCACACTTCTCGGTGATCCCTGCCCCCATTGTCATTCTTACATACGTGGCAGCGGGGAGGGCGGGGTAGGAGGATCAGGCTTGTTTCCAGAGGGTCTTGAGAATATGCAGGAGGCGTCTGGAGACTTTTCAAATATAAAAAACACAAGGGCTTTTGTGCTTTTAAATCCACGGTGCTGGCTTGTGGATTGCAGAGGGAGGAAGGAGATGGGTTTCTCTCTGCTTCTCATCTTCTCCTCTCCGTGCACAGTGACCACTGGCGGGAGAATGGAGGGCTGAATGGGCTGTGTGCGTGACTCACGGGGCAGGAGCGTGATGGCCCTTTCATCTCAAGGTGAAAGCACAGAGAGAGCCCTGGAGCTGGAGGGACAGATGGCAGCGTTGCTGCTCCACTGCTCCCGGCCGTGCGAGTCCTCACCCCAGGCTGGCGGAGCCCTTTTCGGACTGTGCAGGTCACAGAGCAATGACCAACTCCAAAGAGCAATCTCCTGGAGGCTGTTGGAGACACTGAAGTACCTCCTGATGGCCATTTCCCGCCAAAAACGCAAAGGCTACGTAGCCTTAAGGAAAGGTGACTGGGCTGAGGTCTTCTAGGAAGTGCAGATCCTCTTCAGAATTCAGTCCTCTGCTATTCAACTAAATCCATAAATATCACAGAATTTAAAAAATGAACAACTGCGTCTTTGCCCTAGGTGTAAAAGATTGGAGAAGAGTAGGAGCTAGTCAGAAAGTGGCTGGGAAAACAGGGTACCGTGCACCTTCTCCTGTGGTCTTTTGCAAATACTCTCTTCTTTTGCTTCCTTATGGATATTCAGGATCACTATTTGTTGGGGTGTTTTTTTCCCCCACAAACATTTAAGTTATCCTTATCTATTGCGGGAAAATAATAATTTTTTCCCTTGTGTCTAAATATGTTGAGGTTGGTACTGCTGTATCCAGTTCTAAGGTAATAAGGCAGAAGAGACAAGTTCTTCCATTTGTCTTTTATACCAACTGGAAATACGATCGGGCCCAGTTCTAGGGTCTGTGTTACTGCAACAGACAGAGCTCAGCAGAAGCGGTTCTCTTCCCGCCCAGGGCTTCTGAAGCTGGAATGGGGGCGCGGAGGTTGTGTTGTGCTTCTCTGCTATTTAGTGTCTCAGGGCAGCTCTGATTACAGTGACAAACTTTATACTTCAAGTTCTGAAGTTCAACATTGAGATTTTTGTCAATGTCAATGAGATGTTTTCCAAAATGTGTTCCACGTAATACTTGCTCCATTGGATGGTAATAGATGATACGTGGGGAAATTCAAGATCGCTCTAGTGTAGAAAACAGTGCTAAGCAAAGTTAGGCAGCTATTGTAATCTCAGAGCCCTTGATATGCCTGTGTGCATTGTCAGTCTCCAAGAAGAAGGTATATGTGCTCCTTTACCCAAATTTATTTGATCACAGACACTTCTTGTTTGGTTTTGGGTTTTTTGGCAAAGTGTCACAGGTGACTAACATCGTACAGGAAAATTAACGTGCTGCATCAGAATCCTTCCATAGAAAGTACTATATAGATTAAATATGTTCCCACTTGTGAGAGATACAGAAACACACAGAACGGTGAGGTTGCTTTGTGAATCTTTCTATCCCACCAGAAAGCTATTAGCCCAAAACTATAACATAGTAACTGAGAAGACATGCTCCCACTTCTGCTGAACATATTTATTCAGTGATTTTTGGTTAACAAATATGAAAGCATATTCAAATATTGTATCAATGGTACATTTGCTTCAGTCAGTCCAGCAATCGAGACTTTCTTTTCCACAGTCAGGTGGTATGATAGAACCATATGGCGGGGTTAGGTCTTCCAGACACCTTGTGATCTCAGTGTGTAGAATATTTCGAGTGAGGATTTCCCAGCCTCAGGACTATTGACACTCTGTGCTGGATAATCTTTATTACTGGGGGGGGGCATCCTGTGCATTGTAGGGTGTTTAACAGCATCCCTGGCCAATACCCAGTAGATGCCAATAGCACCCACCTCCCGGTAGTGGCAACCAGAAGTGCCTCCAGACATGCCGTGTGTCCCCTGGGGGACAAGATTGTCCCTGAGTTGAGAACCACTGATTAAAGGTTAAGGTGGGTATTACCAACCACAAGCGAGTTCGCCAAAGCAAGAGATCCATGTGGACTAATGTCCAGGAGGAGGCTCTGGGTGAAGAGGCCGATTTGGTTAGTAGGAGTCAGGAAAGAGAAACCCTAAGTGGGCAGGATAACAAGAACATGGGCAGAGGGAGGGAAGGAAGAGTAAGGGTACTGGCTTTTTGGATAACAACAATAATAACATCTCTTATTCACTTACTATGTACCAAACCCTGTGCCAATTATGAGATTTATCTATTCAATCTTCCCAGGATAGGTACTGTTTATCTCAATTTGGCCAAAAAGGAAACTGAGGCTCAATGGGATTATACATGAGTCTCATGGATAGTAAGTGTTGGGGTTAGGACTTGAAACCAGGTCTCTTTTAATACATGACTGAATTAAAATGATATGAATTAGAAATAATGTTGAGTAAGGTTAAAGAATGTTAAATTATAAACAGAATTGTCGGGACTTAAGGCGATGTGCTACGTAAAATACTGGCAGAGGCTTCGGCAGGGGAGTGATGTGGCGAAAAGGGCATGTTAGGTTCATCTCACAGCATCAGCCATGAGGAGCGATGGGATTGGTTGAAGGTGGGTGGGGTGGGGTGGAGCTGAGCAAGCTTCAGTAATACAAGTGTGGGGGCCCAGGGCTTGGCTAAGGGTGGCGACAAGCAGGATGGGTGAGGAAAAGGAGCATCAGAGAAATGTTTCCTGACAGCAGGTGGACAGAGCCCAGAGCAGTGGTGAGCTCCTCGCCATGGAAAGGGCACAGGTGTAAGCGGGAGGCAGGCCAGAGCTCAGGCTATGGGGGATGGGCATGGAGTGCCGTATGAGTCTGGGCTCACTTAAAGACTGAAGTTTTAGTTCATTTCCATGACTCACTTTTAATTTCATAATAGCAAACATTCACATTACTCTTGTTGTGAGCCGGGCACTGTTCTTTGCATTTTGCATATATTAGTTCACTTATTACTCACAGTGACCTCTGGATATGATTCCCGTTCTGCAGATGGGGAAACTAAGGCTTAGAGAGGTTCGATCACTTGCTCCAAGTCTGGTTCCTGAGCCATGCCATGCCCTTCAGTATCCTGCTGTGCAGCTTCTTGAGCACCTTATTAACGCTCACCTGCTAGGCCACTTTTGGCAACTTCATCTGTTGTTGCTGGGAATCTTAGGCCCTTCTTGGTTTTCTCATCTATGAATTGCAGGAGCTGAACTTGTAAATCCCTTTTAGCTCTACCATTCTATGCTGTGAATAACACATTCTATTTGTTGAACAAATCAGAACATAATTCTGTTATTTAATTCAATATAATAGAGACCTTTTTCTTAAAAAGAGAGATGGAATTTCAAAAGTCTTCCTTTTTGAGGCCTTACTGACTTGGGAAAAGACACTCCTTCCCTCAGTTCATACGGGGCCCGGGGCACAGTCCACAGAAAGCCATTCTGCTGTGTGTGCACCTCACTTTGCTCTGCTTATCTGTCCACTCCTGGAGGGCAAGACTGTGTTTTATTCCTTTTTGTATTTCTTGCTCATAACTTGTTACCAGTAGAAGATCAATAATTTTCTCTTTTCCCCCTGTTTTGTTTTTGCTTTTTAATGATTTCAGACTGTGAAGAAATCAGATTTAATAAGTTTCACTTGTATAACATTGCCATCATTCAGGTAAAATCTTTTCTAAAGAAAAGATTATTATTATTATTATTAGCCCTCAGAATGGCTACCACCCTAAAAGTAGGGAGTCATGCTGAAATGAAATGAAATGAAATGAAATGAAATGAAATGAAGCTACTTAGCTAGGAGTACAATGTTGAGTTGGCATTACTTACTGCTGAAGAGTTTAGGCAGGTGTTGGCAAACTTTTTCTGTAAAGGGCCAGATATAAATATGTTAGACTTTCTAGGCTTTTGCCATATGGTCTCTGTTGCAATTACTCAACTCTGCCGTTGTAGTGCAAATGCAGCTATAAGCAATACATGAATGAATGAGAATGGCTGTGTTCCAATAAAACTTTATTTGCAAAGAGAGGCAGTAGGCCAGATTTGAACTGAGGGTCATAGTTTGCCCACCCTGGTGCACTCTCAAGTGTGACAGAGAGAACAGGGCACAGACCCCAGATGTGCCACTTGCTAGTTGGGTGACCTTCATCCAACAGAGCCTCAGTTTCTGCATCTGTGAAATGGTGAATCTGACAGCATCCATGGTTAGAGTTGGTGCTAGGATTAAATGAGATAGTATATTATAAAGTTTTTGGCACTGACCCTATCATATAGTACTCTCGATATTATTATTACTATAAGTATTATTCTTATATTCCTCCTGGTTTTTCTCCTTCTTGCTTTCATTATAGTAAATGAATTCACCTTGAATTCATGCTTGTGAGTACTAGAAATGTTTTATTTGCAGTCCTCCATTCTCATGTCAAGAACTCATAAGAAAAATATCTGTAGTTCCTATCAACTATTAATAGAATTGCCATAAAATTCATGTGAAGAAACTCGCACGGTGCCTGGCACATAGTACTCGATATAGTGTAGCTAACAGGAGGAAGAAGAAAAATTGGAAGCATAAATTTTGAAAATGAAGAGTATAAAAACATTATTTAGAAATTTGTGAAATTTCAATTAAATAGGAATTCTGATGGGGGGGAGTTTAGTATTCAGTGTACATAAATAGCTTAGTTTTTTACATTTGAAATCAATTAATTGCTTGGCTCTGATAATTAGGGATTTCCTGAGGTGGAATCCATTGCTCATAAACCAGGAATGTTAAAATCAGTCAAGCCATTTGCTTTGCAAAATGATCTGTTTATAGTATAGCTGAAACAAGATAAATCACACATGCAAAACAGCTGCCTGTTGGTAGTGAAGAATAGTCTCTGTTCTACATATTAAGAATACTCATTATAGATGTCATTTGTGTACTGGGGCAATGATCATTCAGTAATACATAGACGTGAAAGCAGAACTTATTCGACTAGGTCTGGCTTCTTTGGAATTATGTGTTCGGAGGCGCAGAGAGCAGGATTTACTAGCACTATGACATTTGGAGCCAGGTAACTCTTTATTATGGAAGACTACGCATTACAGGTTGTTTAGCAGCATCCTGGCCTCTACCCACTGGATACCAGTAAGAATGCCCCACCCCAGTTGTGACGATCAAAAAATATTTCCAGATATTGCCAAATATCTTGTGGGAGGCAAAATTGCCTCCGGTCGAGAACGACTGATGATTAAATAGTGCCTCGTGACATTATGTGCCAAGTTATCAAAGCAATAATAACATTCCTATTGTAATACATGCAGGATTTCTCAGGATAATCTTAGTTTCAGATATTCTGCCCCACTGACCCACCAGATATACTTTGGAAACCCACTTATCCTGACATTTTTCGATTTGAAAATATGGTGACCATCCCCATGCAATGTTTGTCTTGGTTAGGACTTAAAGTTGGAATACGTTCATTGTGTTGCCATTCATTTTAGTCTTTATGTGTCTTGCTTAAGCGAATACTTGATGTAGTTCATGCTGCTTAATGACATTGAATGTAATTATATCCTAAGAGTGGTATAAGTCTACCACTAGTTTAATTGAAGCAAATTTCATTTAAAACTTTAATAAGTGGAGCAGTACAGTTTTTTGGTCTGATTTTTCTCATATTGGTACTAAGGTAAATCTTTTTGGTGATTTTCACATGTGGCATGACCATTGATTGTTTTAGTAATATGTCACATCATATGTGGCTGGGAAGGGATGGCCTTTTGGAATACATGAGGAGTATTGTTCTACCTGTCTACCAGGATACCTTTCCAGGTAAATGCTGGCATATTGGCTATATTACCTGAGGGAGGTTCATTTATTTTTAGTGTGCATTTCATTTATAAAATAAGTTTGATATTACTCATGTTTTTAAAACAAGTATCAAAAATTACCACTTTTCTTTTTGACTAACCTTTGCCCAAGAAATATAATGGTGGTAAGGAAGATGAAGTCATTTTTTGTACTTCTTACTATTAATAGATCTTATACCAAGTGCTCTATGGAAATGTGTCTGTTTAACCTGTAATAATAAGGTCAACTATAGAAGGTGTCAATATTTAAATTGTCTTAAAAATATTTGTGGTGGAACATATATAGTTTTCCATATCACTATTCTAAGAGTTATATATTAATAATTACTAGTCTAATAAAATACCAAATTTTCAGCATCATGGAGACCAATTCAGGAATATAATATTTTACCTAATGCTGTAGAATAATTATCCAAGGAGACATTTTTCTGATATTATATAGCCTGGGAATAATTTTGCCAAATTATTCCTGAGTCTATTCTATACCTATCATTTATTAAGGAAACATATTTTTCACTGAACACTGTACCTTGAAAAATAATTGTGGCCCACAGTATTTTAAATGTTGGCTTTCCTAAAACGTGATTATTTTAAGTTCAACCTATTTATTTTATTCTGAGTCTGTGTATATGTAATAATTTGCTTTCATTCCCCTCCCCTACTTTATTTTATAGTGTTTAACTATAGAAGAGGACCTATGTAAATGAATGACAAAGCCTTTCTTATATTTGAGCCCTCAGTCCTTATGAGCTCATGGCTGTCGAACAGAGTATATCCTATTATTGTTGTGTTTACAACAGGATTTTCTAGATTTTTATTCGTGTGTACAAAATATCCATTGTGCCTTGTATGTTCATGTGATATTTACTAACTTTGTCATGAAATTTTTATTGTTTGAGAACATGGAAAATTATTTGAAAGAATTTTTGTTGTTATTTTGAGTTTGGGTTAAAATTTCCAGTTAGATAAAGTCTCAATTTTGTGAAACTTGGAAAAAAATGTTTCACTTTTATTTCCAAATGTCATGAAAATGAACCTGACTTCTCTTTTCCTCCTCACATGCTTTCATTTTTCTTTAGAGTGCTAAGGCATCAATCTTAACTTGCCCAACTGCATATGTAAGGAGAAAACTCTGGAGAACACCCTAGCCAGACTTCAAAAAATTAGGAATAAGACAAAACGGCCTTCAAACTCTTAAACTTTAGATTTTTAATGTCGACAAAATTCTCATTATTGCTTTTTGTCAGAGAAGTGATTTAGAAGAATGAAATGAGAATATTTTTTCCCCTCTCTTCTTTTTAGCCTTAACTAAACTGTAGACATGTAACTATTTGTGGTGACTTTTCATTTTCCTATGCAGTGACTGCACAGGCTTGACATATCCTAGCTACTGTTATCCTGATGCTATTATGCATAAAAGTATCATTGCTGCTTTTATGGACAAGTTGTTTTGTACGGGCACACTCTGTTAAAATGCACCAGTATGTCATTGGTTCCTTCAACAAACAGCCATACGTAGCAGTTATTGGTAATTAGATAAGGAAAATTTTAAGACAACCATATAATGGTGTTTATTTCGAGCTGTTTATCCCAGTTGGTCAGCCTCAAAACCGGAAAGGAAAATGCACAGTATTGATTTTAATCTTTTAGAATTTTCGAACTTAATTCATGCAAACATGGCTACTGCCGTAAAAGTTGCTCCAACTGTTACAGTATGAATTAGTCTAGAAAAGAGTTTTCTTGGTTCTATAAAGATAGAGCTGACTTGTCTTCTTCTGTCCCCCAGAGTACCCTAAAAATGAGCTAGTTTATGGCTTTTAATAAAATTGTTTATACTTTATGCCAAATATAATAAAGCAAAATAGTCCCAAGAAATACTTCTTCTAAAATCTCTGTATGATCAGAAAATCTGAAAATTGTTTTCTCCATATCTTGTCTAAGTCAATAGATGTGTGTATGTGTGTGCGTGTGCACACATGCTCATGAGTGTCACGTAGTATTGTGAGTACTTTGAAGGACAGGGACTCCTCTTTGTCAAGTCCACAAAGCTGCACACATAACAGGTACATAGCAGGTGCTCAATAAAGTTTAAATTGAATTCATAAAAGGCAGTTTATTGGAGAAATCAACTTTTGTTAAAATACCTAATGTAGATTTATTTTCTCTTCAAACCACTTCCTCTCATATTTTATCTTAGAAGTTCAGTTATTGCTCTCTTGATGAGCAGAGAAAGAGCTCAAAATGAACAGCTGCTGTTTCTCCCTCCATGGATATGTGGCTGAGTTCTGCAGATAATTTTTTTTAAATTCCTATTATTGGTTTGGGGGTTGGAGCTGGGGTTGTATCAGTGTCGTAGAGAGGACTTGTTTGCCAGACTTAAATTTTCTCACCGGGGCTTCTCCATTTGTCAAAAAGGATTTCCTTAGTCTGACTTGTCCTCCTGAATTGAATCTTTCTTGAACCAGCTCAATTCTGTAAGTGCATCTAATTTTTTTATAAGTATAAAAGGGAACAATTATTTGCATTTGAGTGAGTATGAATAGCAAAAAGATTTCCTTTTCTGGGTAGTGAAAAGCCAGGAAATAGATAAAGAAATTACTTTCAGTGTTTCTTGAAGGATAGCTCAACAAATATCAAATGCTGTTAGAAACCTATGAAAATATTGACTTCATGGTGCCTAATTTCTTTCTGTTTGGTGGATCTACACCAGATATGAGGCAATTTCCATTTAAATAAATGCCCCTAAAGCCTTCAAAGTATTCATAGAGTGTTTGCTTTGTGCACTGCATGATAACGTTGTGAATGTCTTTGAATTACTCTTTGCTTTTCTAGTCAATTTAGCTATAAGATTAAAAACCAAATTATTTTATTTTCCCAAGACAAAAATTAATTGTAAATGTCTTATAATACCAGTTAATAGGCTGTTGTTTTTATTAGTCTATAAATACTGTACTTCTGTTTTTCACTAGAGTGCCATTTTCACATAAATTAAATCCTAAAGAATAAAGAGGAATTTGGCATCCAATTAAATTGGAGCTTATTTTATTATATACCCTCCTCTCAGAATCTCCTTCATCCACCTCCCCACTTTTATATAGGGGATTATATTCTTTCAAAACATAAATATGCCAGAAAAGTTATGTGATTTTTTTTTTAAGCCCAACAAACCATCGTACATTATTCTAGTTTCTGTTTAAATAATCCCTACAGCCCTATTTGAAAATGCAAGAAATTGTTTAGGTAAAAATTATAACTAGTGGAATGCCAAGGCAAAATTTATTATATTTAACATATAACTTTTATGATGAATTTATAATAATATATTTGGGGGGCTCTTAACTATGGCCAGGAACTGTGTTAGGCATTTAAGTGCATTATCTTTTGTGATACAACAGCCCTATAAAGAAAATATTATTCTTCCCATTTTAAAATGACAAAGTTTGCCTTAGGTCATGAGACTCATGTCTGTCCACTCCAAAGCCATGCTTTTAAATGCTGCATCACACATGCCTCAGTGGTAGTCTCTGGTAGGAGAGATCACATTTAAAGTTATCAGTAAGTTCCTTTATGTCCTGCATACTCAACCATAAGCTCCCCTAAGTACCATTTGTAGATTTGTTAGACTTAAACACAAATGTAATATTCATATCACAATAATGACAATATACTTTTCATAACATAATAATTATAATACTGTATGCTGAATATCGTTACTGTATACTTCACATATACTTATTCCTCATGACAATTTAAGAGATAGGTTCTCTTATTTCCCTATTGTCCAAAGGTGGCTATTGAGGCTTGGCACAAGGCTAGTAGATGGCAGGATAGGATTAAATCCACCCCTCTCCCCAACCAAAAGCAGAAAAATGAAAATTATAGAGAAGCTTAAGATCATCTATAACCTTTATCACCCAAGTAGAACCACTTTTAACTGAGTTTCTTCTTCCAAATCCTATGCCTACACATAGCTAGATATGTAGATAGGTAAGTAAACTACTCTTGTAGAAAAATAGAATTATACTATACATAATGTTTGGCAACTTATTTTCCACTGAAAAACAAATGATGGAAATTTTTCATGTCAATAGTGGTAGATGTCCATTATTTTTTAATGGCCACATAGACATGCATTAGAGGGTTATTCTTTAATTTAGTTAACCTCTCATAGTTGGACACTTGGATTCTTGTGTTTTTATGCTATTAGATACAAATGGAGTTGAGTTTGTGATGTCATCCTTCAAGAATAAATCAAACTTGACCCAAATTAGCAAATCCTCTCGTGGCATATGAGACAGACTGGTGTGGAAAGCCAGCTAATCAAGTTGAAGCAAAAGCCTTAGTTCAGTTAAACTTGGGATAACACTTATAACCAAAATGGATGTCTACAGAAATCTGACAGCCTCTAGTCTTTCCCTTGCATGTGATAAAATTCTCCCTGTGTCATTTCTTACCTGTGGTTTGGAGGTAGACACTGTCTCCTGTTCTGCAGCCCCCCTCCAGCTATGGCTCTGCCTAGCAGTAAATAAAGGATGAATCTTAACTTCTGTTCTTGTCCTCACTGTGAATATTCCAGGAGATGGGAAATGTAGTAAATATATACCTAAGGCAGAGCCTATCTTTTTCTCAGAAACACTCATCTTTTATCCATTCTAAAAATATTTACCAACTGCTTCCAATGTGTCATAAATAGTCCTTGCCCTCCAGAGTAAACAGTGTGGTAGGAACATGTCAGTTCAGATGCTGGTGGCTGCCGAAACTGAAGTTCCCATGCGTCTTGGCCAAAAAAGGATGGTCACTTACTGTCTTACATAACAGATTCATCAGTGGGGCAGGCTGCAGGCCTGATTCCATTGCCCCATGACTCTCTGTTCAGCCCTCCTTTGCAGGACTCTGTCCTCAGGCTGTTTGTAAGATGGATGCAACAGTCTAAGTCTCACATCCTGACATCGTACTGACCAGAGGTGGAAATAGCATTGTCTCGTGATGTCTCTCTCTAAGAACGAAGAAACCCTTCTTAGAAGCCTTGCCACCTGAAGGCACCCCTTGCAGATCTCACTGGGCAGGTCTGGGTCCCTTCCCACCCTTTAACCAGAAATCACTGACCTCCCTTTAATCACTGACCAGCCATCCACCCACTGGCGCTGGGTGGGGTCAACCTCTAGGAAGCTCATGGTCTGGTGGCGAAGAGATGGATATCTGAGCACGATCTGTGATCTGCTAAGAAGGGAGATGGGCAGACAAGGTTGCAGCACTGTCTGTCACAGAGGAAACTGGCATGCAGCAGTGACATGAATAATTATGGAAGCAGATAGAATAGCAAGTATAAAAGCCTTGGGGCAGAAGTGATGGGTTTCTTGTATTCGAAGACTAGAGCAAGGAGCAAAATTGGAGTCCGTGAATGGCTGGAGATGGGGCAGATCATGGGCCTCTGAGTTAATGTGAAGAATCTGGGGCCTTAAGAGCAAGGGAACCCACTGGGGTTTCAGGGACGAGCAGTGGCATGCTTTGACTCCTACGGATGAGAGAGATTCCTGGCTGCTGTGTGGAAGGCTCGGGGAGGAGCAGCAAAAGCAAGAACATAGCAGCTGGTGGTGTGGACAGCTGGTCTACCTGAGGAGAGAAATGGGGAGAGATGGGGAAGAGTTAATAGTTACTTTTGACCAGTCTTGGCAATGAGTTGGATCTGGCAGAGGTCAGGGAAAAGGGCACTTTGAGGGTTTCTCTCTGAGCAATTATTAGGCCACTGGCATTGCTGTTACCGAAGAACCATCAGGTTCATGTCAAGAATATTCGCTTTAGATAGTGAATCTGAGTTGCCTATGAAATGTTATTTGAAGATGAAGAGTAGTAGTAATACTAGCAGTGATTCAGACAGTATTCCAAATATTTTATTTGTATGAAATAATCTAATTCTCACAATAACTTCATGAGGCAGATGCTGTTATTATCCCCATTTCACAGCTGTGGTAACTGAGACCCAGAGTTGAGTAACGTGGCCAGCATTACACAGCTGGTAAGGATTATATCAATTAGAAGAGTCTTCTAAGCTGAAAGTATCAATTTAAAAATATTCAGATTATCAATGCTAATTAAGCCATGGGGGATAGATGAAATTGTCTAGGGAGAGCTGAGCCCTGGGAAATTCCATGGTTTAAATCAAAGCCTGAGAGATACAAAAGTACTATAGAGGACAGAGGAAGTCGATCTATAGGTCTATAAGTCTTCCTAAAGATCGGCTTCTTTTAAATGAATGTTCAAGTGTTAACATTTTTTAGAAAATTGTGAAAGCGTTTGGCTCCTTTACAGACTAAGAAACTGCTTATAGAAGGTTCTGAAATTCTGCCAGAGAAAGTGAAATATGGACATGTATGTTAGCACTTGATGTTCTGCCACTTACAAATTATATAGTTTGTCTAAACTCAGGCAAGTTACTTCTTTGCATTAGGATCTGGTTCAGCTGCATAAAACAAACTCAAAATAGTAATAACTCACACAAGAGAGGGATTTATTTCTGTCTCATGTCAGAGAAGCACGGAGTCGGTCAGTTCAAGGCTGCTGTGTATGGTGGCTCCACAAAGTTCATAAAGACCAAGCCGACCCCAGCTTACTATTCCAGCATTACTATGAGGTGGCCCTTGTCTTCAAAAGTGGCTGCCACATTCCAGCCATCATATCTCTGATCTGGAAAACTGGATAAAGGGAAAAGCAGATCAAAGAAACGACACGTCTCTTCTTCTTAAGCAGACTTCCCAGAAGTCACTCACAACACTCTGGCTTGCACCTCATTGGCCGAACTTGATAATGTGGCCACACATACCCTCAGAGGAGGCTGGGAAACAGTCTTTTAACAGGGCAAAAAAGATCAAGATGCATTCACTAAAAAGAAAGGAAAGAATGGATTTGTCAGGCAACCAGCTGTCTCTGCCACTGTCAGTTTGCTTTTTTGTAAAATAGGGTTTAAAATATCCACTTCACCTCTCTTATGGGTGTATGGTAAGGATCAAATAAGATGATCACTGGGCAAGTTATAACATGATAACTTGCTAAATGATAAAACACTATTCAAATGGTTGCTTTGAGGATGCCTACTGACTCCTCTTGTATACAGTGAGCACTTAAATATGCTTTGAATGAGAAAATCCTGAAAAAAAATAATTTTCATTAATTTCTAGCATCAAAAGCAGGGAATGTGAATTGGTGAAAGAGAAAGAATAGGTTTTTTTTTTTTTTTTTGCAAATACTGCATTTCAGTGGCAAAGACTTCTTTTGCTTTCAGACTAAATTTCAGAATAGCCAACATTGATATTTGATTAGCTCTGCAGTAAAACTTCTCATCAATATTGCCCACTCTCTGCTGAGTTCAGGCATCGTCAAAGGAATGTTTTCCAGTAACTAAAGTAGAACAATCATTTGTAGGTATGGCAGCTCTTGTCATTAACCCACCTGGTCCTCACTATTCTGACTTATTAGTAACATAGCCAAGATTATAGTCTGAGGTCCCTCATGGTGACTGCTTTTAAGAGAGTGGCTCTTTAATTCAGAACCTGGTTACAATAATTATTAAGAAATGGAATGCAAAGACAGCAGGTCATTTTGGAAACTGTAGCTACTTATCATGCTTGGAGATTCCCAGGTGTGGGTAAAAGTAAACGAAGTTTCTTTTCTTGTCAAAATAAATCAAGTGTGGTCAGAAATTATCTGTGAATATTGATATTCTTTTTAAATTTTGACTTTGGCTTCAGAAACAGATGATACTTTTGCATTATTACCTTTAAGATTATTCCATCACACAGGGCAAAGAGTTTCTATTATTTTTCACTATGTATGTGCTAAATATGTCCACGTCTATTTCAGATTCCTCTAAAAATGAAAGAGTGTCTGCTTTTGTGTGGTAATTTTCATTTTAGGATTTTAAAGAATAGGAACTTCCTCTTCTTTTTTGCAAACCCCATCCTATAATTTAAATTGTACAATAAATGCTTAACTGTTTGCAGAGTCCACGCATTGTAACCTCACATACTCGTGGGCCTTGGTACTGCCCGAAAGTGCCTGAAGGAACAGGTACGAGGGTAGGAACCCCTGACATCAGCCTATTCCTTGTGACCACCCTTTTTTCCTTTTCTTGACCTGATGCCTTATCGTCGAATGCTTAAACATTTTGTGAAGGGAAAAAGGGATGAGCATAAGTAGAGCTAATTTAGTTAGGACATGTTTCATTATATAGCTTAAAGGAAAACTGAAAAGATGATATATAAATTAAAACCATATTGCAAGTAAAGCAAGAAAAAATGGTTGGCAAATTGTGAGCCCAAATTCTAGCTAACAATCCAACTTGAGTAACTTGGGGAAAATTTCCGCTCAGTTTCTTGGATGCTCCGGAGTGTGAGTCCTCTTGGATAGTCATTAACTGCACTTTCTGATGCCCTCTAGGTAAGGCACGGCGGCACCTGCTCAAACACACACACCTTTGGGTGAGAGTCAAGGGGCATCAAGAGCAAATACAGAGTAATCAGCATAAGTAATCAGAGTAACCAGTAATAACTAACAACACCCTACATTTGGGGTCAGGAAATCTTTAATGAGTACCCTCTAACAGCCACTTACGATACTAGAGTTTTCATGTGTTAATATAATATACAGTCAGAGAGGCAGATTTTATCATCTTCATTTTGCACATAAGGAAATGCAGTTCTGACAGGTTAATTAACTTGCTCATGGCCACAGAGCTAAGTGATGATTGGCACTTAAACCTTGGCGTTCAGAATACACATTCTAGGCAGTGAGGTTGATACATTCAGTCATAGGACAAGAGAATTTAAAAATGTGAAAAATAGGAATTTAAAGATAGAAACTAAATTAAAATATGAATTCAGAACTTCTTATGGGGCAAAATGAAGCAGTGACTTTACCTGTTGAGACCTCTTTAAAAATTTAACATCTTTCATGCAAAAGAATAATACAGTCCCCAAAGAAATTAACAGGACCAAAAGAATAGGACAGTTGCCTCTGAAAAAAAGACTAATAAAACTCAGTGTATGTGTTCCAAGACACACACACACAGGGAAAGGGGAAAGAAAACAAGGATGTTTCAGCAGGAATCAGCAGCCTTGCAAAAATATTCTTTCCAGGAGTACTATTTGGATTTCACATAGTCACTACACAAATGACAAATGGCACTGAAAAATTGGTCTGGGCGGTAATAGGAGCTACATAAGGAAACTGTATAATGTCATCAGACAGAGAAAATGAGAAATCTGAGCTTAAAAGGAAGTAGACTCCAGAATGATTCTTAAATGGAATGCAAGGTTTCATAAGGTTCTCTATCATCCTATACTTAATAGGTAACTGAGTGGCTATTATCATGAGATTTTGGAATGAGTTCAAGGGAGAAAAAGTGCCCAGGAGTGTATTAACCTTGTCCTTTACAGTGTTAATGGAGACAGAGACTGCGAAGGGTTGAGTCGAAAAGCCTGCACAGCCTGGTCTTGCTCATTCTCAAGCGATCCAATGAGACATGATGTGTGAGTGACAAATGATCTCTGGACTCAGGAATCCTGGACCACCTTTACTCCCTGTGTGAGTTGGCACATTCTGGACAAGTCACTTGACTCCTGTGTCTCATTTCTTGTAACTATAGAATGGGACAAAAAAAGACACTAACTCCGCATTTGGCGAGTTGTGTTCCATGGCACATAAGGTCTCATAAGACCTTAATGGCATCCCTTAGGGAAATGCCAACCCACCATATTTGTGATTAAGTTTTGGAAGCAAAGGGTTAAACAGAGTTTAAAAGGCTTATTGCAGACCTTCTCAGAGCCTTAAAAGGGCCAAATTATAATTCAGTTCTTCCTAGAAGAGAAAATAACATGTTAGTTATAATTGTAGGGAAACAAAGTTAGGAAAATTTATACCATACCTACATAATGGGGATGTAGGTAATAGGTCTAAAAGCACTTATAAAGAATAAAACACTACATGAACATTAGGAATTTTAAAAGGATTCTCAGTGACTTGAGGGTTCGGGGGCTGGCAGACACCACTGCATCATGACTTACTTTTCTACACTAGGGAGCTTCCTCCTTAGCCATCCACCTGAAGCCTGTGGATGTAGTTGGGAAGAAGGGAGTGGGATTCTAGGCTTCTTTAAGAATGCTGCAAGTGTGTTTCTTAAAGTGTGATTCTCAGAATGCCGCCATCAGAATTACCTGTGCTGCTTATTGTGTATTCACATTCCTGGGTCAGCAGGTCTAAGATGGAGACTAGGGATCAACATTTTTAACAGCACTTCAGCTGAGTCTTATGCACTCTAAAGTTTGAGATCCACTGGTCTGGAGAGTCTCAGCACAGTTCAGAACCTCCAAAACTTCTTAAATTCATGTCATTCCTTAAGGGATGACCTAGGGGTGAGGTGGTAAGGAACTTCACCCCTAGAGGAACCTTATCAGCCAGGTGGTCTGCCTGCTACCAGAGGAGACTTTTCACTTATAGATAACTTTTGTTGAGCCCATGTTCTACAAAAAGGGTGCTTTTAGTATATGCCTATTAACCTTTACAAGTCAGTATCATCCCCATTTTACAGAGAGGAAGATGATGGGACTTTCCTAAGTCACCCAGTAATTCATTAGAGCACTTTTGGTTGCACATAAAAGAGAACCCAGCCCAATCTAGCTTAAGTATAAAAAGAATGTATTCGTTCACGTAAGGAAAATATCCAGCGTTATAATGGTTTCAGGCAGGGCTGGATCCAGGGGCCCAAATGATGTAATGAGATTTTCCTCTCACCAGTCATCCTCTGCTCTTTTTTCCTTTGTCTTGGCTCAATTCTCAGGCAGCCTCTCTCCTCAAAGTGGCAGAAAAATTACCAGCAGCTCCATGCTACAGGGCAAGGGTTGGTAAACTATGGCCCTGAGGGGCAAGCTGCCTGTTTTTGTAAATAAAGTTTTATTGTAACACAGTCATGCCTACTGTGTACCTTTGTCTAAGGCGGCTTTCCTGGTGCAACAGCAGAGTTGAGTACTTGCAGCAGAGACTGTATGGCCCTTGAAGCCTAAAGTAGTTCCTGTTTGGCTGAACAGAAAGAGTTTGCTGACCCCTGCAGGAGAAACCAGGCTTTGTTGAGGTTCGATCTGAATTTGGGAAAGGCACTGTTTATTTAACTGCACGAAGAATATCAGACCGTGGGTGCTGAGGTTTTAAGATGAACAGAGAGCCTACATTATGTAAAGATGGTTGCTTTGCATTAACGAAAGACTTGTGAATTCATTTACAATTCAAATAAGTTCCTCCGTTCCCAACACAAATATATTCTATAGATTAAATGAATAATAGAATGTTTTATAAGTTTTTGTAGTCATTATATGTGTTAGTGGTTGAAGGTTAGATTCCTGGGAGATGAAACGGAAATTTCATGTTGAACAGCTCAGGAAGAACTTTGCTAATAACATCTATTATCTCAATAAGTATAATAGCACAGAGCCCACATAATTTTAAATTTAAATAAGAACTTTCCCCCCTATCTGTCTGGTGTGTTAGCGATGCGCTTTGTTCACTGACTGCCTGTTTTCATGGAATATAAATATCCTCATTCTTCCAACGCAGTACTGAGAAAATATGAAGCATTTGACATAACAGGATTGTTTCTTCTCAAAGCTTATGGATTGCCATTTTGACCTAAACATTGATTCTTTTACTGTTAACCAAAGCTGAATGAAGGTTTTTTAGTTTATGGCCCCTACTTTTACTAGGCTTAGAGCCTGTCTAATCGGCAATCCCAGTTGAAAATCATGTTTATCAGTAGTCCCAACAAAATCCAGAATTGAGTCTCATTGCCTGGCCAAGCTCAGTTGCTCCCCCTGAATGAATCACTGGAGCTGGAGAATGGAGATGAAGCGCTCTGACTGGCCAGCACTGGGTCACATGCCCACCTCTGGCTTCAGGGCTGAGATGAACTCTTCCTGAACCACCTTGAGTAGGTGGGGACGCGTGGCAACTCTCCAGAGGGCAATCCAGAGCCCTTGCCACCTGCTGGGAAGCCAAAAAGAACTTACATTACCAGCAGCTATTAGGTGGTAGATTCTGGATCTGAACCTACATCTTCCTATTTTCATAACACTGTTTCCACTGTACACTATGCACAGCATTTTCTAAGTGAAGCAGTTCTGAGCCTATTCCGGGCCTAACTGGCACCTGCTGAGTTCATAATTACGGCCTGTGGCATAGGTGCTTAGTAGAGAATGTCCTTCTGGCTCCTGATGTCCTAGTGACCTGGGGGAGGTATCCTTCAGGGCACCCACGTATGGGCGTACATCTATATTATGACATTTTAGGGTAAGACAGCACTTCTTTTCTCTTGCTAGAGTAGGATCAATTTATATTGGCATCTGTTTTGCAGCCTTTTCAAAAAAAGAAGCTTATTTCTTCCTCCTCTTACTTTAGTCAGTAATACAGAGATTCGAAACGCCAGACTTTTACCCAGTGGGGAGATATTCTTGAAAATAGACATGTCTTAATTAAAAGCACTTGCCTCTTCTGAGAATCACTTCTTTCTATTCATTAGTCCCTTCTCAATCTCCCCACTTGTAAAATGGGGATAATATATAACGCTAACTCATAAGAGTAATGCAAGGATAATGTACAGTAACACATTTTATGTGCTTAGAGTAGTGCCTGGCACAGACTTAGTGACTTAATGCTATCATTATTGTTGTTGTCGTTGTCATCGTCACTGTCATCGTCATCATCATCGATGCCTAAGGAAACACTGTCTTTTCAGAATCTTCCCTCCTGTTAGAAGGAAATGGAAAACCCTGTTCACCATATGCCAGAGGTCACCATGTGCCAGAGGTCATAGTCATATAGCCTCTTTCCAATACAGTGGCCTACGATTCCAGAACCAGTAGAGCTACCCGCTTTGCTGTCTTTGAAACCAGTGCATCCTAGAGCACTGGGATTTATGGACATTCTCATATTCCTCTTGGATGTCAGTTAATGCTTCAAGAGCAGATTAACAGAAACATGACTTGGGCCATCTTTGGGACAAATGGATCCATGAATTCCCCTTCCTTTCCCTCTCCCTCCACTGCACGTCATCACAGTGTCCTGGTGTCCTTCCAAGGCGCCAATGCAGGACAACTCAGCCTGTTCTTAGTGCAGGAGAGAGCAGCATGCCTGTGAAAACATCCAGAGGGGCCTACTCCCAGCAGTGGGGGGAGCTGCCTTTCACCAGGCAGAACTCTCTAGAGCCAGAAGCAACGGAGGAATTTGGCCAAGTGCCTGAGCAAATCTGCTGAGAAATAGCAGACCAGCTATGTGCAGCCTCCCTCTCTTTTCACACCGTCTCCTAGCCCACAGAACTGCATGGAAAGGCACACACATTATTGGTTCTTTCCCCATGAAAAATACCCTTCTCATTGCAATAAGATGGATTGGCAACTCTCTCGGTGTAAACCTGTCCCTCCTGAGATGCAGTAGGGAAGACTCAGATGTCATGGTGTGGTGTGATAGTTGTGTATTGTTTTGTGGGGAATGTACATGGCATTTCCCCTGGTGGTCCCCAGGTAGAAAAGGGAGCTGCCTGTGTGTCCAGGGAGCTGAGGAGCAACAGAGCTCCCTCCTTATCCCCCTTGGGGCTTGCATTACTCAAGTTATCCAGTCTTTGGATTAAGACAGATAAACCCCTTGTTAAATGCTGCAGTTATCTCATTAGTATATGCTAAGCCGATGTCAGTGTTCACAGCTTAGTTCTAATATAGACTTTGATTGGATCCCTCTTTGGTTACTAAGGGATGAGGCAGAGGAGGCTGAAAGGACAGGTAAGGGCAGTGAAGGTCAATGATCCTCCTGCTCGTGTCTGTGTTTCAGTAGCTCTTGGGCGATGTGGCAGTGTTGGTTTATCTCCCAGCTCCCTAGAGGTGTGTGTTTGTTCCCTGAGCCAGGCAACCTCTCTGGGCCAAAAGAGCCTCCATTTGCCCCATGGCTTTCCCCTCTAATGCCCAGACCTTCTCCCCTCCACTCCCCCATTCCTTTCCTGTCCCTCAACTCATGGGGAAAGGCAGAAGCTCCAGGATTTTAGAATAAACACATTTCATTCTTTTTTAAAAAAACACATCTCCTAGTTAGTACAGATCGATCCCAGGATGTCAGAAACTCTTCAAGGAGATCTGGCCTCTATAAGAAAGTGTAGTATAGCTTATTACAGAGTGAAAAAGGAAAAATACTGTCCTCATATGCCTGGTAATTTGTATAAACGCTTCATTTCCTCACGAGAAAGTAGCTCTGTAAATATCAGAGCACGTTGATAAAAGGAGAAAGTCGCAGTTGTTGAGGACTTACCGAGTGGCTGGGTACCTGCGTGGCATCATTTCGCAGCTGCAAGAAGAGGCAAAGCTGCTTGTGGCAGAGAGGTGCCAGGCTCAGGCCCTGGGCACATCGGTGCAGCGAGCTGACAGTTGCCCTCACTTCTGTCCCATTCTTTGGCTCCCATTCCTAGGGTGGTGAAATAAGAATATGTAACTGCTTCTAATTGGGAGGAAAAGTGAATGTCATCAGATCCTGTGACATAAACGTTCTATTACAGAGTTTACTTGGGGTTAAGAAAGAAGAATCTAATATATGAGAATCTTAGGCCCTCCAAAACCCCTAGGAGCGCTTGGCACAAGGAGAGAGCTCCAGTGGGACCCCCCGTGGCCTGTCCCTTCTGCCTCTGGGGCTCACTCCAGCTAGATATCAGATAGCACAGACACCATGGCTTCCCTCATTCCAGATTGCCTTGGGGGATGCTGCGCAACTCGCACTTTCTAGGCCAGCAGGAAGCCAAAGTTAGTATTAATACCTTCCTTGGAGGAGCCTTTTGAAGGCCAAGCCACTGTACGAAATATAAGGGTATTTATATTACGTACGAAACGTAAGGGTCTCTGCTGAAGCACCCGGCCCACCTGTTCTCATCACGAGCCCTGAGAACCCACCAGGAGCAGCCCCGTGCTACCGCAAGGGCTGGGCTTCCGGTAATTAAAATCCTGCCTACATCAAGTATTTTCTTTGTGGCTTTTCTAAAGAGAAAGAAAAATAATCTCCTAACCATTTCCTGCCACCCCGGATAAAACAAAACCCAGTCATGTCATCAAAGGGAACCCCCAGCCGGTCTCTCAAAGAGTGTCCTCTTGGGCAGGAGAACTGGAAAGAGCCCTGGAGATCATGGCTGAGGCTAGCTGTCCCCCCCCAGCCCTTTTCACTCAGCTTGCTTGGTGCTGGCAGGTGACATTGGAGCCAGTTCATGTGTCCGTGAGTGAGCATTTTCTTCAGACAACCCACTCCTCTGTCAGCAGCACGAGGAAGCCACCTTCCAGCGGGCCTGAGCAAGGAAGGCTGTTTATGATTCCTAAACACACCTGCCTGCCCCTCCTCTCCCGCTTGCCTAAATGCTGCTCCCTCGCAGGTCCCTGTGGTAGGAGACCCCTTTATCCTGTGCCCTGTGTTTTATTTTGTTTTGTTTTGTTTTGTTTTGTTTTCCTTCCTTTTCAAACGTATTCACAAGTTGGCCTCTTCCCTCTCTCTTAAGCTTTCCAGTTGCATTATCTGATGGCAGAGCAGTCAGGCTGAGAGCGGGCCCTGTCCTCAGATGAATTGGGGGAAAATGAAATATGGACGATTCAAATATAAATCAGCTAAACCTGATGCAATCCAGCATGCTCAATAATCTACTGTACTTAAGAGCTAAACATCTTGGATTTAATAATATGGTTATTAAGGATTCATTTAATTACTGAGTTATAATTATGCCTTTATAATCTTCTGTCTGTTCCTTGCCACTCTAGGTTTTTCAAAGGCTCCCCTAATTTCTTATAATTATTTTAATGTAGCAATTTTAGAATAATTTGTTTCCATTTCATAAAGATGTGATTGCGAAACAGCCTTTCAGTTCCAATGGTGCATTTTTCTTAAGACAAATAGTGATGCTTATTTTCACACCTCTTGAGATGCTTGTGAACCAAATCAAAATGCAGTCATTTATCTATTTGATAAGTCATTATTGAGTGCCAACTATGAAAGGCAAACTCAGTAGCAACCCTGAATAATTCCTTGATTTTTTAAAAGGATTCTTTCTGTATATAATCTTTTTAACCTTTAGCAGATGTTTTAAGTTGGCTGAACTCAGAAAATCCTCAAACTGAATATTTTTTAAATTTTATCTGTTTTGAGAATCAGAGAAAGATAGGAAATTTTCCAACCAAATTCAGGTCCCCAAATACATATGAAACTTTGCCTATCAGTGGTTTGATAGGGCCCTCTAGAAGCCCCATGGGATCCAGAGATGCCCGGATGAGCCTGCTACCACAGGAAGTATTTCATTCTGGCTGTAGCCTGAAAGAAGTCCCAGAAGATAATTCTGAGCAGCACACTCAGGTCGAGGTTCCTAAAGACCAAGGCAGGAAATTAACTTTCTGTTATACGCTCTGGGAAGCCGCTGACGGTTTCTGCAAAGAGCAGGTTTCTGGAAAAGTAATCTAGTAAGAGCATAAAGTACAGATTTGAAGACAGGAGACAAGGGTTGGGAATATAGGTTTGGAGACTTGTAAAATCTGGACGAGCAACTGTAAGACTGTAAATTCAGGTAAGAAATGGGAAAAAAAGTGATGGAAATGAAAGAGAAAGTGACCTTCTGGGAATCAGATCACCAGACTATGTTGATTTTGCCTCCTTTCTGGACTCAAAACCTCTTTGCTGTGGTTTCCCACAGTTGCCGATACCTATGTGGCTCCACCCAACTACCTGCATTGTTGAAGAAGCACCAACTCATGCAGCCGATACCATATGGGACTTCCTTTCTTATTCCTTACTATAACTGTGTTTTGGGTTTTTTGTTTGTTTGTTTGTTTTTGGCACTTTTTTAAACCACTTTCCTTAGCCATTCTGCAACCCAAACTTACTTAAAACCTTCTGAGTCTTTTATCTTCTTCCTTCCGCCTCGAATAATCCATTTTTGCCCATTGCTGCTAGATTAATCTCCCTGAGGCCCACGTCTGATCTGTGCCATTTGTGTTCAGAGACCTCAGTTCAAACTTTGAATCACTCAGCATAAAGTCTTCCAGTGACTGATACTTCTCCCTGTACTTTTGATCCCACCTCCTCTTCTCCTTCCTCAGAACTCTGTTTCATAAATTTCTCAGCCTTTTTCCTACATCTTCCATCCCTCACTCTCTACTGGCTCTTGCAGCTCAACTACTGGCTGGATCCAGTCTCCCATCGCCCAACCTGGCAAATTTCCTCTCAACAGGAAATAAAATCCAAACCCCTAAAGAGCCTTTGGAAAATGTCTGCATGATCTGGCTCCAAAGTCCTTGTCACTGAGCCACCATCCTATCCCACTTCTTTCTTCTTTACAACACATAACATTGTCACATTGACCTAGCCGTGAAAACCAAGAATGTTGGCCATCCTTGCTACTAAGCGCTGCTTCATGTTTATCCTGGAAATTACCAAATCTGCCAATTCTCCCACCTGCCTGAGTCTCATCTTTTGTCTCTGTTCCTCTGTCACTGCCCTGCTTGGATCCTGGTTACTAAGATTGCAGTGGCCTCCTTATTGTTCCCTCTGCCAACTGTTTCTTCACACTTCCAGTCAGGTTCCCCTGGCTGCGGCAGCGACATGCCTAGGAAACAAATCTAACTGCGTGCTGACCACGCAACTTCCCAGTCAGGCCGACCCTCCCACTGGGACTCTTAATCTTTAATGGGTTCCACTTGTTCTTCTACTTTTCCCCCCAAAGCATGTAGCTTCTAGCATACTCTATAATTCACTCGGTTTCAGTGTTTGTTGTCTGCCCCCTACCCCACCTCCCCATGTAAGCTCCACGAGTTGGTAGTTTTATCTGTTTTGCTTACTGACGTAGCCTAAGCGCCTGGCATAGACTGAGCAGGCAGTATATATTGGTTGAATGTAATAATGTCGATTTCCCATTTTCATGGGAGTTCTCACCCTCGTCCCTCTGCTTAGAGTACAAAACGTTTCAAAAGCTTCCATGATCTGGCTCCAGGCTCTCCCACCCCCATCTCTCACCACCGGCCCTTCATCTCATGAAACGTAACTCATGTCCCAGGTTCGCTGAGGTCCTTAAAGTGTCTAGACGTCCCATGCTCTTTTGGTCCTTTCTGTTCGTTGGGTCTGTTTCTCAGCTTCCAGGGATCCTCTCTTCCCTCTTCCCCTTGCAGGGAGAATAGTCCTTCTCCTTTCAAAACCTAGCCCAAAAGGACCTCCCTTGAGTCTTCTCCAACACTGTGAAGCAGAATTAGTCGATTTCTCCTCTTTGCCTCTGTTGAGTTTTACGTCGTTGCCCTGTTGTGGCATGTTTTTACACACTGATCCTCCCACTTGAGGTCTCTTCCTCAAGACCCTGTGCTCAAGATGGTGTCTAGTTCTTCTGTATGTCTTCCCCAGAAATGATCACAGCTTTTGGCAGAGAATTAAGGGGCCACTTGATTAAATGATTGGGAAAAGGAGCCCCCATGCATTGAACCATGTCGTCAAAGGTTTAAATGTGCTCTTCATTGCAACATGTCCAAATCGTTGCTGTCCTCAGCCCCGAACCTGTGCCTACCCCTGTGTTCCTTGTCCTCGTGAATGAAGGGTGCCACTCTGCTGACATGCACCTGGGAACTGGGAATGATCTCCTCCTGTCCTTCAGGCCACTCACTCAGGCTCTAAGCCCTGTTGACTTCACTTCCACACATCTCTCAAGTCCGTCTCCTTCCTCTCAGTCCTGCCGCCAGGAGCCTTTACCAACCCATCACGTCTGTCACTGCTGCGATTGCCACTGGACACCGCCTGGCGCACGGTCGAGGTTCCGTACATATTTGTTGAATGAGTGGATCTCCTGAGTTAGAACCATTTTCAGATCACAGGCAGTAGACCATCGGGCCACGGGTTGAGCTTGCAAGGACTGCGTAAGTCGCAAAACTCTAGATGATTTTTCAGAGGGACAGTGATAGAGGCAAAACAGAGCGATTTGGGATTTGCCGCAGCTTCGGATGTTATTTTCCTTTCTGGAAAATTGAGTTCCTTCCACTCCTTTGATTTTTACCAATGAGGTTATTTTCTCTGATTATTTCTTCTTAAACATTCAAGTTGGGGTGTATTTACCTTACTGGAATACATAAATCCTTATGTAACTTGGAAAAGAGTTTGTGATATTTATTCCATGTGGCAAAAAGCGGTTGGGGTGATTGTGGCCTTTCAGGGAGGGTCCGCTAGGCACTGTGAGACCTAAAGTCTTAATATCTTCAAATGTTCAGCTATTGGGATTAGTCTAGATGTTCCCTAAAGACACGCCCCATTCTCAATTTCTAGGAATTTTTTTTTTTTTTAAGCAAGACTCCAGGAGAAAAAGTGCTAGTGGAATTAGGATGATTGTAAAATCTGATGGAAGTGTGAGTGATTGTAGAATCAGTCGGTAACCCTAAGGTAGAGCCACCTGCTTAGCAGATTTCAGGGCTGCTGAGGGTCTGGGGAGAGGAGGGTGGTAGCAAGTGGAGAGCAGTGGGTGTGGATGGAGACATTGGCTTTGGAATAGACAGTTGATAAATGTTTTCTGCCTCCATTTTTCTCGGCAGACAATGCTGTAGCGATTGCACCTGCCAAGTCTCGTTTGAGAGATTGCTGGACCCGTAGTTACACTGACTCTCACTTGAATCTTTTGATGGCCTCTCCCTGCCTTGTTGGGGACTTTCTGATGTGTCAGGAGAGCCCTCCCCACCCTCCTCCTCAAGTCTAAGTGAAGGTTGGGGTGTTCTGAAGCGCCGGTGCGCGGCCAACTGTCCCCAGCCTTTAGAACACATTGGTATGACTTCCATTCCAAAAGGCAAAAAGAGAAACGGAACTCTGGTCATGTGGTTTCTGTTATCTGTAACCATGGAAAACACTGGCCATCTGTGAGTTTTCCATTTTAACACTTTTTTTCCTCTATTTCCATCTCTTTCTTGGGAAAAACAAGCTGAGGAAGTGGAGAGGCTGGCTGCCATGCGCTCTGACTCCCTGGTCCCAGGGACCCACACGCCCCCCATCCGGAGGAGAAGTAAGTTTGCCAACCTGGGGAGGATTTTCAAGCCTTGGAAATGGAGGAAGAAGAAAAGCGAAAAGTTCAAACACACATCGGCAGGTAAGAGGATTTGTTTTTTTCTTTCATTTCTCATTGGGTGTTTGTTGACATCAACTCTATATCTTAATTAGTAGAATTTAATTACTATCGACTGTCTGAACCAAAGGGAAAATTAAGCCTTGGAATTGCTCTTGTCTTTAATAATTCTTCAATATGATGAAGAATGACTTCTATATCCTATGTGTTTTCCTGTATCTCAGGGGGTTTTTTGTTTGTTTGCTTTTTTTAAGTAAAGAACCACTACTTTTATATGATCTATAAATAATCTGAATTTAGAACCCCACCTTTTCTATCACTGAACGCTTTCATTCTAGCATTGACAATCCATTTCTTATGTTCTTATTGTTCATCCTATTTTCACTGCTTATTCTTATTGTTCATCCTATTTTCACTGCTCCAGTAAAAGTGAACACATAGTGGAAAATAAATTATATATGGTCGTTGGCAGATAAGAATAGGTTATTTCATGGAGGAAAAATCTTGAGTAAATGACTCTTGGACATGGCAGGAAAACAGAGAATGGAAATGAATCACCATTGTAGTGGCCGAGATAACTATACAGTTCCTAGCTCAGTGGACGGCAAAGAAATGTGGAGAAAGTCGGCACCACTAAGGGAGGAAGGGCTGTAGTAATAATCCTGGAGTTAGGCTGCTGGGTCACATCCTGGCTCTGGTACTTGCCAGCTTTGTGACCTTGCTCGAGTTATTTAACGCTGTACCTCAATTTCCTTGTCAATAAAATAGGGGTAAGAATAGCACCTTACTAGAGTTAATATTTGGGGAGCATTTATGTGGTACCTTAGCTAGATACTTTTTAAATAAGTAGGGAAATGTACTGTAGGGAAAGACAGAAAGAGTTGTGATTTCACCCTGTTGGGTTTGAGATGAGATGGTGGAAGAGCTACACAGATTCTCTTTGGTTTTTTGTCTTAGTCTGCTTGGGTAGCTTACACAATAGAAATTTATTTCTCATAGTTCTGGAGGCTGGAAATCCAAGATTAAAGTTTTGGCAGGGTAGGTTTTATTCCAAGGCCTCTTCTCTTGGCTTGTAGGTGGCCGCCATCTTTCTGAGCATGCATGTCACCTCTTCATTTTGTGTGCACAGAAAGCACAAACTCTCTAGAGTCCCTTTTAATAAGGGCACTAATCCCATTATGAGTGCCTCATCCTTATGACCTCATCTAACCCTAATCACTTCCCAAAGATCCCCGTCTCCAAATACCATCACCCTAAGGGAGTTAGGGCTTCAGAATATGAATTTGGGAGAGACACAAGTCAGCCTGTAGGACTTTGTTGTGATTTTTCTAATTATGTGCCCAGTCCTTCCCAGGCCTACCCCAAGGCTTTTACTTCCTTCTCCCACATCCTCAAAAACTCAACCTACCTTCTCTCCTACTCAGAATCATCACCTCCTCTATTTCTTGGGTTTTCTCCCTCTTGGTCTCACCTCTGAACTAACCCTGAAATAGGAGATGATCTGCTTCTTGTACCTAATAATCAGTCTGCAGATCTGAGAATCTTAATCCTAATCACTTTGGGGAAAGAAAGAGAGTAACATAGAAAAGTTGCAAAAAGTCTTAAAATCTTTAACAGTTCTCATGATAGACATCCCTGTTCATGTTCAATGACTCTGTTTCTTAAATGGAAGCCCCAACACCCTGTTGTCAAAGTTTGTTCATTCCTGAGATAAGAATGAACCTCTGAATTTTATGAATCTCTAAATCATCACCCTCTCACTGAGTCCCTCCACTCTGACTCTTGCATTCTCCACTCTCTGTCGTTGCGCAGATCCCTTAAGGTGTGATAAAATAAAACCTGTGGGCCATTCATACATTCCTAAAAGCTACCTTATGATTTACCAGTGAAAAAAACTCCTAATGGGCATCCCACACTGAGTGAGACAGAAAAAGGCACATAGGCCATTGTCTCAGGGAGAAGAAATCTAAATGAAATATATTCTTTAGGCAAAGTCAGGTGTAAGACACACGAATAAGAAAGAAAATGGGAGTTTTCTGGCCAGGTGAGGTGGCTCACGCCTGTAATCCTAGCACTCTGGGAGGCCAAGGCAGGAGGCTCACTTGAGCTCAGGTGTTTGAGATCAGCCTGAGCAAGAGTGAGACCCTGTCTCTACTAAAAAAAAAAAAATAGAAAATAGAAAATATTAGCCAGTGTGGTGATGTGTGCCTATAGTCCCAGTTACTTGGGAGGCTCAGGTGGGAGGATCGCTTGAATCCAGGAGTTTGAAGTTGCTGTGAGCTATCATGATGCAACTGCACTCTAGCCCAGGTGACAAAGCAAGAGTCTGTCTCAAAAAAAAAAAAAAAAAGAGTGTGGGTGGTGTGGGGGGAGTGTTCTGTAAGCACTGGAAAAAAAAGTAATAAAGCTTGTGCAAGATCTCTCCCTGACTTTACTCTGTAAAATGGTTTGTAATAATACAAACACATTTAAATAATTGCCATGTGTCAGCTTGAACCCCTGAGTGTTGGAGTAGTGGATGCACTTCATCCTGGCAAATCAAGGGCTTTGTTTAGTGTGTCTGACAAGGTCATAAGGCAAAGCCCCAGGGTTTCTCACATGACCAATTATGCCAGAGACAATGGAAAGCCTGTCCTCTGATAGATGCAAATACAGTGGCGTCAAATTACACATGAATCATTAAAAATCTAAAAAGGTTTTGTTTAGAGCTCATTTGGGAGAAAGAATTAAAACACCTGACTAGCAAAGTTGCTAACTTTAGATCACTCTTATCATTAAATATTCTTAGCAAGTTCTTATGCTCTCCATGACCAAACTGATTGATTTGACAGCTAAATATGATATTTGCATACCGTTTTATTTTTTAAAAGAGACATTCAACTCCTGAATTAGAGAAGGCAGAGGATACACTAGAGACTACCTTTATATTGTGATGAATGGATGAGTACGTGATATAATGGAAACTATCCTAGTTTTTTTTTAAAAAGTCAGTGTTTTCCCCCTATAGCATCCTTTCTTAACTGGATTCAGAAATGTCATCTTTACTTTTGAAAAGGAGGGACTTTCTGTTCTAGTTCTTAGCTCAAAAAAAAAAAAAAGATTTGACAACATAAAAAAGTTCAACATGATAAATTACATATATGTTTAAAGAATACTTTGCAAATTTTTCTATGCATGTATAAGAGTCATATATTAAATAAATATATAAGAGGATTGATTGTGGGAATGTTAGTTGGTTGTCCAGTTTTGGCTGGTATGCATATATTTATCTTGTATTAATATATCTTTGTTGTTAAAGAAAAAATTATTCAGTGGCACTTGTTGAAGATGGTAAGGCAGACTTTATTCAAGACCGTTGTGATAGGTATAGGGACCACTGCAGTGGGGGAGAAAGATTGGTCTTAACCCTGATGCAGAGTGGCCAGGTGGAATTTACAGCCAAGGAAGAAAGTGAGGGCCTGTGGGTGGAACATTACTAAGAGGAACTTCACGAGTGAGGGGAGTTCAGGCTAAACCAACCTAACAGGATTCTTGCTGAAGACAGGCCAGGGTGATCAGATATCACCTGGGGGATGGTGAGGGATGAGGAATCCGATTAGATACCAAGGATGATCAGACATTGAGGATGTCGGATTCTGGTTAAACTGACTAAAATTGGCTAAAATTGGACAATGTAGAAATGAACACGGAAATCCAAAGTCAGTCCTAGTTGAAAAGTTAAGGATTTGGAGGGGGAATGAAGAGAAAAAAGATGATTAATGGGTACAAAAATACCAATAAATAGAAGGAATAAGTTCTAGTTTTCAATAATAGGGTCAGGAGAATATAGTTAACACTATATTTATATGATATATTTCAAAATAGGTACAGGAAAATAATTGGAGTATTCCCAGCACAAAGAAAAGATAAATGTTTGAGGTGACGGATATCCCAATGACCCTGATTTGATCATTACACACTATATACATGTACCAAAATATCATCTCTATCTCCAAAATATATAATTACTACATATGAAAAAGAGGGGAAAAAAAGAAAAAAGTAGTTCAGGCAAACCTGAGTAGAGTTTAGTTAATGAGAAATTCTTTGTCAGTGTATATAATATCCTTTCTTATGTACAAGAATGTCCATGATTTTAAATACAAAGAATAAGCCCTTATATTACATATTTATGTTTAAAATTATATCCTTTTTTTGAACACAAAAATGAACATCAACACAATGTATACTTGCCCTGTTATTGCTTGTGCACTGGGTTACATTTACAATTTCCTGTAATTAGCTGTACTGTAGTTTTACTGTAACTCAAATTACAGCGACATGTGTGTGTATCCAGCATCTTCAAAGGTATGCCTAGAAATATTATTTACAAGTTGTATAGCAATAAGAAAACTACATTGCAAAATTATAATTTCAACATTTTCCCTAATTTTGGCATCAACAATTACATGAATTTTTTGAAGATCTCCACATCTCATGCTGCTCTTATATCCTTCCTATTCTGAGCTAAGGGCTGCTGTCCTGAAAAGGCCTAGAGCATTAAGACCCAGAGGCCAAGCTCCGGACGGTAGTGAAAGCACTATAAGACAAAGAGTTGCTCTCAGCAGCATCCCTGCATCACAGGACAGTAGGGGGGAGAGAACAATGGAGAGAACCTCAAATAATGGGTCCTGCAGGAGGTGATCCCTGCATGCATCACAGCCCGGCCTCTGAAACCCCGCCCAGGGCCTGTGAAGCCATGAACTGGACACGTACAGCTTTGTATGTGAGTCGGCAATGGGTGTCCACAGAGCATCTCCACGCCTGCTCCAGGAATGAAGACAGATGATCACATCCCCTCCAAAATAGAACAGACAGTGCCTCCCCAAAATAGTCAACTGCAACGATCTTATCCAAATTCCTTGAAAATGAGGACTGTATTTATAGAAAGGTAGAACTGGCAGGCATAAACTGTGAAGACACCACTGAGTTATGCTTTTATTTCCTCTTGACAGACAATCATAAGCTGCAGGGGTTGGCCCTGGAAATCTACAATGTGTCAAAAATCCCTTTGTGCTTCTAAGATTTTCTGCACACCTAAGGCCTTGGAGGGGAAAAAAAGAAAAACACGGAAAACTTTTACTTAGTGCCTATCACTTGCTGGAATGTCACCTGGTTCTGGGAATTTAACTGAGCAAAACTAGACCCTGGCGGTGACCTCTTGGCATACATGTTATGGTGCGAGAGGCAGACGGTCAAATCACAAAAATAAAGGCAAGATCACACCTTGATAAAGGCAGTGAAGGAAAGGTACTTGGGAGAATGAGAGAGGGACTTGACTTAGTCTGAGGGTGCAGGGGAGCTTTCCTAAGGAAGAGAGGTCTGGGCTGGAATCTGAAGAAAGGGTAGGAGTTTAGAAAATGAACACTCTGAGCAACGGAAAGAGCTTGTGCAAAGGCCCTGTGGTAGAAGCAGCAGGGGTGAGCAGTCTAAGCAAACAAGAAAGACCCATGGCTGGAGAATGGGGAGCTGACAGTGTGGTGTGGGCTGAGGCTATAGAAGTAACCACAGACCAGCCCCTCACTGGTTCTGCATCATGTAGAACAAATTAGACAGGAGTGTGAGTAGCTGCGGACAGACCAGTTAGGAGCCCATCATGCAGATGATAGTAGCTTGAACTAATATCCGGTAGTAGAAAGAGATAGATACGAGAGATTTTATAAGGAACAGATGACAGGACTTAGTGATGGGTTGGGTATGGGAAGGAGAGGTGGAAGTGGTGTCACATTTGGAATGGACTATTATCCATTTTGACATTTGGTTGCAATATTATTTACTTTTAAAAACAGAAGGAAATCCTGCCGTTTGTGACAACATGGGTGAACCTGGAGGATATTATGCTCAGTGAAATAAGCCAGGCACAGTAGGACGGACAGATACTGCATGAGTCCCTTATATGAGGAGGCATCTAAAAGTATTTAAACTTACAGAAGCAGAGAGCGGAATGGTGGTTGCCAGGGAAGGAGCGAGTGGGGGGCTGTTTCTCAATGGCTATAAAAGCTCAGCTATGCAAGATGAATGAGTTCTAGAGATCTGCTGTACAGCACAGTGCCTATAGTTGACGATACAGTATTGTGCACTTGCAAATTTGTTAAGAGGGTTGATCTCATGTTAAGTGTTCTTACCACCGCCACCCCCACAAAGGAACAGAAGGAAACTCTTGAAGGTGGTGCATGTGTTTATTACCTTGATTGTGGTGGTGATATCACAGGTGTGTATGCATGTGTCTAAACTCACTCAATTGTATATTTAAACATGTGCAATTTTTTTGTATACAGTTATACCTCAATAAAGTTGATAATTTTTAAAAAAATAAGAACATTTAAAATAAAGAATTGTAGGGTTTGACACCCTCAGGGTATATGGTGGTGGCCTTACCTGAGATGAGTACTTTGAAAGAATGACAGGTTTGAAGGAGGAGTGGGATATGATTCCAACTTTATTTTATTTTATTTATTTATTTAGAGACTTATTTATTTATTTATGTATTTATTTATTTATTTTGAGACAGAGTCTCACTGTGCTGCCCCGGCTAGAGTGCCGTGGCGTCAGCCTAGCTCACAGCAACCTCAAACTCCTGGGCTCAGTCAATCCTCCTGCCTCAGCCTCCTGAGTAGCTGGAACTACAGGCATGTGCCACCATGCCCGGCTAATTTTTTCTATATATTTTTAGCTGGCCAATTAATTTCTTCCTATTTTTAGTAGAGACGGGGGTCTCGCTCTTGCTCAGGCTGGTTTCGAACTCCTGACCTTGAGCAATCCCCCCACCTCGGCCTCCCAGAGTGCTAGGATTACAGGCGTGAGCCACCGTGCCCGGCCTGGTTCCAGTTTTAGATATGCAGATACGTGTTTGAGTCAACTTTGTGATATTCAGAGTTGGCAGCTGGATATATGGCACAGAGAGGAGAGGTCTGGGCTGGAAATGTAAATTCAAGGTCATTTGCATATACATAATTAGAGCGATGGCCTTGTACGAGATTGGCTAGGAAATAAGTGTAGAACGGAAAGGAGAGAGGGCCAAGGCCTGTCTTACAGGCAAAGGAGAATGTTGTCACTGACGACTAGATGGAGGAGGATAAACCTATGCAGGAGAGAGAGGCAGGAGGAAGACCAGAAGCCTGAGGCTTGTGGAGGGTAGGGACAGAAGACATCTAGGAGACTGTGGTTAACCACGTCCAATGCTGGGAAATCAAGTAGAAGAAGAAAGGAAAAACGTCATTGATGTTAGTGGCTCCACTCAACTCGAGGTCCTTGGTGACGTGGCGAGAACTGTCTGGGTGGATTCTTTGGGGCAGATGTGAGATGAGTGGGAAGTGAGAAACTGGCGGGAAGTGGGGGAAATGGGGATAAGTTTTGAGAAGTTTCGCAGTGAAGTGGGAAAGAAAGGGAGGAGGAGGGCGGGTGACTCGAGAGAGGCGTGTGTGTCTGGGGGGTGACGTGTGTGCCGTCTGATATGTCGTCATGTTTTATGACGGAAGAGACATAAACATGAAAAGCCAATGTGAAAAATCCAGGGAGAGAGAAAATACGTGAGACAAGAGAGATGGGGGAAGGGTGCTGAGAAGCAGGAGTAGGTGGGATGTAAAGCAGGGACGGAAAGGCTAGATCGGAAAAGGATGAACTCCGCCGAAATAGAGGGGTGCAGAGAGGCTGGCTGCAGGGGTAGGTAGGATGACACCTTTGGTGACCCTATCTGGTGATGGCTGAGGTTTTTCAGGTGACAAGTGAGGTTATCTCCTGGCAGGAAGAGGAGGAGGGGTGGCGCATGGAGTCAAGCCCGCTTCAGATTGACTGTGACTCTACATGGTACTGGTGACTTTCTTCAATGGCTTTGGCTGTCCAGGAACAGCTGCGGGCAAAGCAGATAGTCGGATCCATCCAGGACTGGAGTTTGGCCAGATGAGTGAAAGAAAATGAGAAGGAACAAAGCAGATTAGGGTATTTGCATTAATTTCCTTAGGCTCCTGTAGCAAATTACTATAAACTCGGTAGCTTGAAACAACAGAAATGCATTCTCTCACAGTTCCAGGGACCAGGAGTCCAAAGTCAAGGTGTCAGCAGGGTTGGGTCCTCCTGGACACTCAGAGGGAGAATCTGTTCCATGTGCCTCTCCTACCTGCTGGGGGCTGCTGACAATCCTGGGCGTTCCTTGGCTTGTAGCTGCATAACTCGAATCTCTGCCTCCACCTTCACATGGCTGTCCTCCTGTGTCTCTGCATCTCTAATCTCTCTCCTTTTCTCTTATAAGGACACCAGACATTGGATTTAGGGCCCACCCTATATCCAGGATAATCTCATTCAGAGATCCTTACCTTTTGTTATATCTGCAAGGACCTTATCTCCAAATAAGGTCACATTCATGGACAACAGGGGTTAGGACTCAGACATATCTTTTGGAGGGACACAATTCAACCCACTGCGGTATTGAACTTTAAATTAGATAGGAAAAGAGAGGTCCAGTGGGTTGAGAGGAATGAGAAAAATCAATAGGCATTAAGTTCTAAAGTTTTATACTCACATTAAGTCAGTATGAGAAGTTGCAGAAGCAATTCAGAAGGGCAGGAGCTCATGCGTAAAGAGCTATATTCTTGAATTAGTGATTGTCAAGGTGGTATCATTATGGAAACAAAACACAGACTAAAAGCATGGGAGTGGCAGCTGAGGTGGAGGAACAAGTCAAGAATTTAGGGATGGCCTTATTGAAATATGGTAAAAGATCCCGCCTACTAATAGACAAGCAACTATATATCTTATTTGCAAAATTGGATGCTGACTTAATTTGTCATTTTGAATCAAGGAAAGAAAAGAACTTTCCTCTTTGGTTTTAGCATTCAACTAATTGCTGTGTTGATGTTTTCTTGGAAGGATTTTCTGTGTTTTCTTTTTCTAAATTGAGATGTTTTAGTCCATCATATTTTCAAGCCAATAAAGCACTGCAGTTTAATTGATTCATAGAAAATCAAAGGTTGTTTTTCAGTGTTTCGCTTCAGGTATTAGCAGACACACCTATATAGGCACAGTAGTGTTACAATGAGGCAACAGCTTTCAGATAGGAGTAATTGGCTTCCTGTTCCCCTGCCACACAATTGGGCACCTGGGAATCATGGCCTTGGTCTTCGCTTGTGCCAGCCTCACCCAACTGACAGCAGTAGTGAAGGTCTGGGCCTGAAATACATTGGCAGCTCCCTTGGTACCCATGATGGGGTTCAGAGAAAACCTACTTGCTTTTGCCCACTATTTTCTGTGCAACACAAGACTGATATCACATTGTTTGTGGACAGGAGAGTGTTAGGTACTCATAAGAGCATAGAGCTCCAGCCTTCTCATTAAACACCTCTGCCTAATTGTCATTCTGCTATAGGTTCTGCTTATCCTGAAATCCTCCAATCAAACAAGAGCCAATCCTTAACCCTGGCCCGTTAGCCAACTACTTTACCTAGTTGCCTGGCTTCCCCTTTCCCACAGAGCTAGACCCTGCTTTCTTTATTTCCTCACCCAGAATTGCTGATGACTTTAGCAACCCCTAGGCCCCAGGAATCCCTTCAATGGAAGCCGCTGTATCTGGAATTGTTCCTTTTTAAATAAAACTTTTCGGGCAGTAAAGACAGTTTAAGTGGGATTCTGTTCTTAGGCTTCTCGACTCTTTAGGAAGAGTTTGTCCCTGATATCCAGGATGGTTGGCCCCCATGCTAGCCCTATATTGCTTATTCCTCTCCACTGGGAATTCCTAGCATGCCATGTGATAAGGGAGTACATTTGCAATTCTTGGAGCAGAGAAATCCTAAACATCAACATCAAAGCTTTACAACATCAAAGCTTTTCTTGACATTGTGGACGGAAAAATCCAAACTCTGAAATATTTGAAAGAAGTTTATTCTGAGCCAAATTTGAGGACCATGACCTAGAGCCACTCCCAAGAAGCCTTGAGCAAGTGGACTCACTGTGGCTGGGTTATAGTTTGGTTTTATACATTTCAGGGAGATGTGGGTTACAGGTAAAGTCATAAATCAATACGTGGGAGGCATACATTGGCTTGGCCCAAAAAGGTGGGCATCTCGAAGGGGGGGCGGATTACAGGTTATAGGTGAGTTTAAAGATTCTTTGGCTTGCAATTGGTTAAAGACATGAAGCTTTGTTTAAAGGCTTGGAATGTTTTAACCTAAGGAGCTGTTATCAGAGATAAGCCACCAGACATAGATTTGTTGTGTAAATTGAGGACCTGCAGGTTTGTCTTGTGTACCCTTAGGCCTGTCAATGGGTCACAAAAGATGTCTCCAAGAAGGGAAGGGGGCATGATGAGGCATGTCTGACTTCCCTTCTCCTGGCAGACAATTTAGTTTCAGGATATTCCTTTGGCTATGAGGTGGTCCATTTAGTTAGCCCGTAGGGGGATGAGCCTTAAAATTTTATTTTAGTTTACAACATCCTCATGTAGTGACATCCATCATTGTGTAGGACTGAAGATCACTATTAATAAATGGAAGCATGGCCTCTTGTCCAACATAAGATGAGCTATATCTATAGACCATCACTGCCACAGCTTTTGAGCTGGAAGTTTATATTATTTCCACTCAAGGCAAAAAGATGAAACTGATAGCTTGAAAAAATTGATAATTATAAATAGTCATTTGTGTGCTCGAAAGAGAGCTGGTTACAGGCCTTTGCACCCTAACTTTAGTGTCTCCTTGGTGTTCCCATTTTTCAAGCTAACAGGGTTATGTTACCTACTCGTTTGGAGCCTAGGTTTTTAGACTTCTATAAAACCATAGGAAGTTCATAAAGGATACTGGCTTAGTATATTGGATTTATTTGTGTGCCAGACACTGCCATTGTCCACAAAATTGCAGCAGTGAGGACAGACATGGCATTGGCTCCTAAAGGTTATGGTCCTGCAGGAAACACAGATGATTAAGCCAGCAAGTGCAGTAAAGGATAAATGATCTGAAAGAAGGTGCATAGGGACTCCGAGAACTCAAAGGAGACAAACCCAACTGAGTGACAAGTTACCAGGAAAGGTTTCCTAGAGAGATGGACATTTAGCCAAGCAGTTACCGATGAACATGAGGAATACTTCTCTCCTGGTGGACAGAACTGAACACAGGAAAGTCTGGGGAAGAGAGAAGAAGAGGTTGGCAATCTGCACCTTAAAAAGAGGTTATGGTTTGAAAAGGATTGTTGTGGGGAGGAGCAGAGAGTGGTGAGAGATGAGGAGGAATGGTGAGCAAGAGTCTGCTCGTGAAGGTTCTTATGAGGTATGTTATGGAGTCTGGATGTTATCCTAATGCAATAGGAAACTATCAGAGGACTTGCGTTTTAGAAAGATCATTCTCTATAGCAGAGGAAAAACTTGGAGTGGCACCAAGTGTTGTTTTTAAGTTTATAATATAATGAACATCTATAAATTTGTGTCTGTAATGAGAGAAAATTTACTTGTGATATAATTAAGAAGACACCTGATTCCTGTGACATCAAATGGAATATTAAATGTCCCTATTGATTCTGGTAACAAGGAAACTGGTTAGCAGGTGGTTAATTATAATGTTGGAGAGAGGTGAAGATAGCCTAGACTAAAATAGTAATATTAGGAACTGAAGACTATGAACAGAGCCAAGAGATATTTAGGAGACAGAATGAGCAAGACTTGATTACGGATTAGATGTAGAAGAGGGGGGAAGAATAAAAAATGCTTGGTTTTCTCGTTAAGCAATTAGCTGGATGGAGGTGCTATTCACTATGTCAGGGACACCAATGAAGAACAGATTTCTGGGAAAATGACCCATTTATTTTGGAGCATGCCACCTTTCATGTGCTTCTGAGACATTCAGATGGAGGGGCATTGGGGATAGAGAACTGGGGTTGGGAGAGGTCTGGCTGGAATGCAGAGTGGAAGTCGTGGGCATCTAGATGATCATGGAAGCCTGGGATGAGAACTCCAGAGAGAAAGCAGAGTGGGAAGCACAGATGGGTTGTAGCAGTACCCCGAGGACCACCAGCTGTGAATGGAGGCAGCAGAACCGACAGATGAGGCAGGCATCCCACTAGAGAGTGTGGAGGAAAACCAGGAGGGGATGGTGTTTTCACCAGACTAGAGGAGGAGAGAGTTCCAGAAGGGAGGAGGGTCCACTCTGGCAGGTCCTGACAAGATGGTAAGGACTGAGATGAGTCCGGTGGGTTTAGTGACAACTCATCATTGGTGTCCTTGGGGACATTGGTTGGGGGGAAGCCATGTGGCCGGGACTTAGATAGCATATGTTTGAGGAGTACATGGAGGAAAAGAAGACTTCTTAAGAAATTTGTCTGCAAGGGAAAAGGAGAAATATATAGTAATCACCAAAAAAGATGTGAACTTGAGAGAAGTGTTTTTCTATTTAGATTGGTTGGATTGTGTCAGGCTGCAAAATTTGCATTAATATGGCTGTGGCATTCCCAGAGAAATTGACACATCAGCAGAGTGACTGTTAAGCCAAATAAATATATTTCCACATGTTTTTTCAGCAATGACAATTCTCATGACTAGGAAAGAACAAACATGCAAATAGAGCACTATCTAGCATCTAATTTTAATAAGAAATCATCAAAGCTATTTGAATAGCCTTCAGCATCTGGCTGGGTCACATATTCTCTATGGTGATTGGAACATTTCGTTTCTTTAGGGAAAAGGTCCATCATGGACAGGCAAAGAATATTCTTACTTGTGGACCCATCATGACCCACAAAGAGAATATCTAGGGGTTAGAAGGCAAAACAGGCATAATGTCCTTGTTTTTTTTTTAAAAAATCTCTAATAGGTACAAACTAAAGCCTATGGAAATCAGTGCCTTCTAGGGCTGGGTTGTAAATGGTGTAATTGTTTCCTCTCAAAGTGAACTTTATCCAGCACACTTTGCTTGTTAAATCAAGACCACAAACTCCTGAATAGTGGTAACTCTGCCAGTTTCCCTTTGTCTCCCAGCATTGAGCAGAGCACCAGGTACAGAGCAGGTGCCCAATAAGTACATACTGAACTGAAAGTCAGTGAGGTGGCAAGCCAGCTATATTTTTAAGTTCCTCTGTTGACCAAGATCTGAAAAGGATAGGAGATAGGGTAGTTGTTGATGCATAAGATGGAAGGTCCCAGCTTTGAAGAATTTGCCATCATTCATGATGGTTTTTCAGTATATCAGTGTTATACACAGGTTAGGCTAAATGGCAGCACATGTTAAGGCTCAGGTTGTTTGGACAACATTATTATTTGTATTCTCTATTGCCGTATAACACCCCCACCCCCAAACACAGTGACTTAAAACAACAACTATTGTATTATCTCTTATGGTCTGGGGATTGACTGGGCTCAGCTAGGTGGTTCTTCTGCTGGCATCACTTGGGGTCTCTCATGCATTTGCAGGCAGATGGGATTGGAGTCATCTGGAGGCTCAGTGGGGGCATGGGAAGAGCTGGGCCTCTCTCCCATTTTATGTAGTCTTAGGGCTTTTCCATGTGGTCTCTTACAATGGTGTCTCCAGCAGGCAGCTCAGGCCCCTGAGAGCACAAAAGAAGCTTCCAGGCCTTTTTAAGACTTAGGTCCAGCATTGGCCAAACATCACAGTCATAGTATTCTAATGGCTAAAGCAAGTCATAGGACCAGAAACAACTACTGCTTGTTTCTTTTTTCCCAGCTGGAATGTGCTTCAACAATTTTATAATGATGACAACAGCAGCAATAGCTATCTTCTGTTGTGTTTACTATGTGATATGGGATATGCACAACCTTTTCCCTGCCTTATGGACTTGAATCTTGCAACAGACCTATATGATATTATTAACCCCATTTGACAGGCAAAGAAACTGAGGCTTAAGTAGACAAAATAATTGCCAGTTAGAAGTGGCAGAGCTGGAATTTCATCTTAGCCTGTAGTCTTATCACTACATTGCATTTCAGATCCATGAATATGGAAACTCATAATTTAGAGATGCTTTAAAACGTATAATTCATCTGTACTTAACAGTGATATTACAAGATGCTTAACAGTGATATTACAAGATGCTTTCCTTTTTTGACATATCTCTATAAAGCCCAAATGTGAAGAAAGAAAAGCTCATCAATAAAAATTGACACTGGAAGTCACGATGGGAGTCTTTCTCAAAAGCCTTTAAAAGCAGAAGTTAATGTCTTACTCATCTTTGTGTGAACCCCACAGTGTCTAGTTTGATGCTCTCTATTTGTTGAATAGCCAAGAAAGAATAAGTTGATACTGGCTCAAAACAACTTATTATTCAAAACCATTGCACTTATGTTTTCAATGGAACTCTACCTCTTTTCTGCTATACAATATTTAGGAACAAAATATGCATACATTAGGTAATCAGGCAGTAATCACATGGGCCTCTGGAGTGGTTGCTAGATTTGCGGCTAGGTAGTCGAAGAACTAATTCTATAAAAAGACACAAACCTTTTATCATGTGACGTGTGTGTGGCTACTTACTTCTGAGATAAGAAGAGGTTCTGTGGGGGGAGGTGGTGTGTGCTGGTGGTTAAAGGTCAGACAATGGAGCCCGATTGCTGAGTGACCTCAGGCAAGTTGTTTGTACTCTCTATGCCTCAGTTTCCTCCTCTTTAAAATAGGGATAAAATTGGCACCTCATAATGTTTTGAGGATTAAAAAAGAAGTTAATTCGTGGAAAGCTCTTAGAATAGTACCTTGTACATAATACATTTTATCTATCATTATTTTTTCTTCTAGACATGCATTTGAAAAACACAAACATCTGAGAGTAAAGAAAGATTGATTTAATATTTTCCGTCTGTGGATGGTGTATGGATAAGATGATTCTGATAAGCTTTCCTTAGGTTTAAGCAGTGTTTATTTAGGCACAGGTGTAAGAGCCTGCTTTTAGACACATCATACAATTTCACAAAGCTGGAGTTTATCCCTTGTTTTCTTAGGTACCAACAAGTTAGTTCAACAACCTATTTCCTCCTCTTTGTGAATTTACAATTAAGTGAACAAACACAATGGCCCCCAAGGAAGTGCCTCATCCTGTTTCTCCTTTGCTACATCCTAGGCAGAAATATGCATGATAGAGGAAGAGTTGTTCTTGGAGGGGGACATGGGAATAGTCTCCTGTCAAAAATCAGAGATCTGTGGCAAGTCAGAAGGCTCAAAAATAAAAGGTAATACATAAACAGAGTGACCATATACTGTATGTTCCAAACCTGGACATCTTTGAGAATAAAATGGGGTGCCCTTACTACATAGGCCAGGTAATAAGTCTAAACCAAGTCTATGCCAGGCAGAGTGGGGAGTGTGGTCACCCTATACGAAGCCACACAGACAGAAGAAGTCACAGGCCCTGATGCCAGCTCTGTTGTACAAACAGAAAAGAAGTGCCAGTTAGTTTTCAAGAGAAAATGAAAGGGACAGCTGGCACCGAGATGCACAAGACATCAGAATGGCCTCCACTGTCTACCGTTTCATTTAAATTAACTGATGGTGGTTGAGTCTCTTTGCTTCTGTAGAGAATGACATTTCTTTGTCCCTAGCCTTCATACTGTGTTTCTGCCTCTTCTGCTGAATATCTTGACTAGAAATTCCGTCTCAGTGCCAATTTCTTCCAGCAATAATTTATCCTCTCTTCCTCTAACACTTCTCTTGCTCTCCAGAGTTCTTGATTGCTCCTGTCATCACCTCCCACACCACGGGCTTGGATGCCTCTGCCTGGTGTCCAGGCCTTCCAGACATGCGGGACACACGCCTCTTACCACTGCCTGTGCTCAGACCAGGCCTGGGAGTCACCTGTGACTCTCCTTAACACATCTCTGCTGTGTTCAACAGATTATTCTTTTTTCCTCTTCCTCCACTCTAGTTCTCTTCCCATTCTCTCCTCCTTTCCTTCCTGGAGCACTTGTTTATCCCGTCTGAAGCTCAGACGTCTCCTAAGTGCATTCAGTTCTCAGATGTACGCTGGTTTCCGTCTATACAGCCACACTGGGTTCAGATCTCCTTTGGCAGAAACAACCTCTGCCCAGAGACCAGCCCTCTGCAGAACCCCACATCAGTATGTGTACACCAAATGCCTCATTTTCACCCCAGCAGGCTCCTCCCGAAGCACCCTGACTATGAAATGATCATCCTTCACTTTGGGGACACCTCTGAAGCAAGTCTCAATTTTATCTCCATATCCAGTCCAGTTACAGACATGCATTTTCCCCCTCTCAACTCTCACTTTAATCTTGACATTCGTCTGGGTCTCTTGTGTTTCCCAGAATTCTTGGACCTTTTCCCTTTGACTTTTATTCACTAAAAACTTAATATACATTAGCTCTACTAGTAACAATGGTAATTGTCATGCCCCCTACATGACAGATACTGAAGTGGCTGCAGTGTAGCCCGCAGTCCTATGAGACAGTTACTCCTACTACCTGTTCTACAGGTGAGGGTAATGAGGCTCAGATAACCTGCCCAGGATGACGTCCTGGTTAATAGTAGAGCTCTAGAGGATTCGAATGAAACCCTGTCTCACCCCAGAGTCTCTTGGACCTTACTGGGAAATAGCACCATTACTCATGACTTGAAAACATAAAGAGTGAAAAGGCTAAGATGTGTGTATATCTAGGCAGATAAGTTGAATTCAGAAAGCTGATCTCGTTAAGAAAACAGAACATATTTGTAGAAATAGGACTTGGGGATTTCAGTGACCAGTGCTGGGATTCTCGCGGCACAGAAAGAGACCTATGTGATATGAATTATCTTGTCAGTTAGAAAGAAAGGTTCTTGTTGGTTGGTTGATTTTGTGGTTTCCTTGTAGGAAATACAAGAAATAATATTAGGCAATGAATCAATTATGATTTGGAATTTGTTTGACTAAAACAAATATTGAGTAACCTCAATAGAGAGAAAAATAGACTATGAGGCCTCCATGAATCAGATAGTTCTCAAAAGTCAGTTTTAAAATCTTCCTCCTCCTTTCTGTTAGGCACAAAAGTTGGGCAAGGCAATGTGTGAATATAAAATGTGTAAGATGTTAATGAAGTCACAGGAATAAAAGAAAGCACTGTGTACCGAAAGCCCACCTGGATTGGTAGTCTGACCTAGGCTAGGAGGATGGGGATGGTGATAACCTCAAATGCTTCCAAAGACTTTTCCTGTCTACTCACAGTGAGTGGTAATTAGCACGAAGCCAGGAGAGGTCTTTGTGGAGCAGAAGTCAGAGGAGTGCTAATGACGCGCAGATGCAGATGTAATTTGGGCATACAAGACTATTGTAATGCTCAATCTATTTTTGTCCTCAAGTCAACCAAGTGTGCGTTTCTAAAAGAATGAATGTCTCTTCTATGGAATAGCAACATTTTGGGGTCCTCTAAACAGCTGTTTCATTCCATATTGCTGGGGTTTCTATTCTCTGACTTCTTGGGGGACGTGAAAGGCTCTGTTAAAATGTAGGAAGCTGCTTGCTGCAACCGCATGCTGTTGTCAGGAAAAGGGCCTTCAAATGCTTCCCAGCATACAGGAAGGAGTTGTTTAACGTCTTAGTTTGAGCATCATGCTAATTGCATTTCCAGATGTTTCTATGAAGATTATACGAAGCAACTATGAACTTTAATTAAACCTGCAGCATCATTTTACAATAATTTGTTCCTATGTAAAAATAAAAAAGATTATACAGTTTATCCATTGTACCACAAAACTCGATTTCATGCATGGACAACTGGAAAGATTCATTATGAGAAAATTTGCCATTGCAGTGAGGATGATCTGCACCTGCCTGATGAATGGCCGAAACATCACTTGATAGAACTGGGTCAGATATACTTGTGGGGTCTCGTATATTGAATTCTAATTGTGCATACTTCAACTAAATGTCTCTCAACAAGTCATTTAACTTGTTTATCACCAACAGCATGCTCATGTAAGATAATTACTGTTATAATTTTGTATTTAGATTCTAAATAGAAAACATAGGAAATTTCTTTAAAAATAAAAATAATAGATTCCATTAAAGTTTGAAAGTAGGGAGAAAATGTACCCTTAATCCTGACACTCTTACAGATTATGATCATTTATACATAACTTGCTTTTTTCATTCTTTAATAATAATTCCACACAGTTGAAATCAAAATACAGATATAATTTTACCTCTCTCTTAGTTTTTTAATGACATTTTCTTATAGTAGAAACTCTAGCTCGTAGAAGACACCTTCCTAATTATAACATAAAGCATTACCTTGGCTGTGTGCTATTATAAATAACTCTGCCACAAGCTATGTTTGTAGCATTTCTCCCCACCCCCCAACCCCTCCAGTTTTTTCTTTGGGATAGGGGAATAGAGACCTGGTTCTGGGGTGCATTGGGTGTGAATAGTCTTATGGCTCTTGCTTTCCAAAAAGGTTGTAACAATTTGCACCTCCCATGACGTGGAGAGTAATGAGTTCACACTCAGCAGGGTTGGAATATAGAGATATATAGAGGTGTGAAGCTAAAATGGTTAGTGAGAAATCAAGTAGGGAAGGTTAGGCTCTTTCCCAGGGTATTCCAACATTGGACTGTCTGTCCAGAGTTGGCCTCAGGGAAGCCGTGATCACTGGCCTTTATTTGGACTGATTTCTTCTTTTGTAGTTTATTATAAACTCCTGGTGTGATGGTTGCATAGGACCAATCCCCCTGTAGTCTAACATTTCCCCCATCAGAGTAACTGAACTTTGGTAAGAGCTAGCTGGAAGATATCTGGATACCAGTATAAACTAGCAGAAAACATAAAAGACATATTATTTGCAAATGGTCTTTTATAATGGGATTAACAAGAAGAAGAAAATACTCGAGGAAATAGTTGAATGTTTTATAGTAGTTCCTTAAGGCGAATTATATGAAAATTGGAATTCTTTCAACCAATCATTCCATGAATCTTTACTGAATAAAGGACTATGAGAGTTGGAACCCCAAGCAGCCAGGTGTTTCTGTGCCATCACGTTTGAGGCAAGAGGAGCAAACCATTGAGAGAGGAGGCATAGAAGGCACCAGATCGCAGCCCCTTTTTGTCATATTAGGGATTGCAGACTTTATCCTCTAGGCAGTAGGTCGCTATGAAAAGTTTTTAAGTAGGGAGGTAGCAGAGTTCATATTTTCAATTTAAAAAAAATTGGGCAAAGGATGTGAACTAGGAAATCAAAGAGAAATGCAGATATTCCATAAATATAAAAAACATCTCACCCTCACTTATAATTAAAGCAACACAAATTGTGAGAGACCATTTATCACTTATGACTTTGGCAAAGATAAATCAATAACTACACTCCGTCAACTAGTGGGAAATAACTATTCTCATACAGTGCTGGTAGAAAGAAGAATCAGTGCAAGCTGTTTAGAGTACAACATGGCAAGTGTAATCAGAATTTTAGATGCACTTACCCATGACCTTGCAGTTCATCAATCTAGCAAAAAATAGTAAGGCAAGGAAGAACATTCCAGACAGGGAAAAAAGATGCTGCAGAGTTCCAGATTTGAGGAAGGGCATGCCCAGGAGTTGTAAATTGCCAGGGATGTAACCTACATGTATACTTGCAGAAATACAGTAAGATGGATGTATAAGGCTGTTTGTTACAGATTGTTTATAATTGCAACAACTGGAAACAAGATAAATGCCATCTGTGGGAAACAGGTTATGTAAATTGTGGATTTTCTACACAGTGGAGTACCAATGAGTCACAAAAAGTACAAGGAAGATTTATATCTTCAGATATGGAGAGAGCTTTAAGATACGCAGTTAAATGGAAAAAGCAAGATTTTAAAGGATAGATTGTATACATCTTGGTTTCTCAATATTGTTTTTTCTGCAAAAATATGAAAGAAATATTTTAGAGTATGGTGGTCACTGGGGAATAAAATTCTGGGTATTGAGGTTAGAATTATTTGAATTATCACCATATGTATGGGTTGCTTTTATATCACATAATTAAAAAGATACATTCGCCTTGGATACATTCGCCACACATCTTTGCCTAATTTAATCTTAGTTCATCAGCACATATATTATTTATGTGTCATTCACTCTTCCAAGCTCTTTACATATATTAACTCATATTAATCATCATTTACTTAAGCCAGACAGGAACTATTTTTATTCCCATTGTGTGGATGAGATAATTTAGGCACAGAGAGGTTAAGCAACTTGCCCTGAGGTCACACAGCTCTTACAGAGCCATGATTTGAACTCCAGTAGCCTGGCATCCTAGCCCACTGTACTTTTTCACTCAATTATTTTGATTTGCCAGCATCAAAACAGGAAGCTGATTGCTAGAGGAGGGTCTTGGGAAGGACCCATGTACTTGTCACCGACTTGAGACTCTTTTTGTTCAGTCAGTGAAGAGTTTTATTTAGTAAGAGGCTAAAGTTGTTTCTGGCACCTGCTCCAACAGGTGCCTCTTTTTCAGATGCAGAATTTGCTCAGCCTTCATCTGAAGACAATGAATCCATTACATAAAGGCCACAAGGGCCCCTAACCACCCCTCCTCCCCCTTTATCAATCCCAGTTTTGTTTTCTGAAAGGAAAATCCACAGTCATCCCTTCCAGGCATGCTGTGAGCCCAGCAGTTGGCCAGGACACATTCAAGTCTCCTAGGCTCCCAGCCTGAGCTGCCTGAATACCCCAGAGCAGAGCATTTTATAGCTCAAGGTCATGTGCCAAGGGATCTTTCTGCCCTCCGACTCCCTGCAGCAAGCTTGGAAAACAAAATACTGCATGCCAAGCTAGATACAAGGCCAAGGTGATTAGATGAATACAGCTGGGGATTTTACTCTTTTCAGAATTGTGTCATGGAAATAACAATAGTATTTGATCAGAAATACCCTATTAGCAGTAAATTATTTGAGAAAACTATGCAAGGGAACATTTACCTGACCGGCGGATGCTACTTACTGGTTCACGGTGCCGCGTTGTTTGGCTCAGGTTTCTCCAGCAAATTCCTTTGTTCAACAAACACTTACCCAAGATCTCCTAAATGCCTCGCACAGATAATTGAGAGCTCAATAAGACAGAGTCGCCCACACTGAGCACACGCTAGTAGAAGAAATAGAACTAGCAAATAATAATTACAAGGCTGCAGATAAGTGAGCGTGAGGTGTGTTTATATATATAGATGCAAAGTACTCTGGAGGCACAAAAGAAGTGATTCTTTGATTGGCTTCATTTAGTCCCAATTGATAATTACTACCTGGGGAAATGACCTACAGTCTGCACTGGGAAATACTAATGCCTCAGGTTGTTTCAGCCCCTCACCTGTTCACGCATGCATGCAGCAGACATGGGACATCTAGCGACACAGATAGAGTTGGTAGCTGCATAGAGAAAAATATGATGGAGTTACTGCCCCTTGAAGTCTTCATGTCCTTCTGGTGGGTCAACATTTGATCTCCTGTATGGTTTGCAAGCATTCATTTTGTATTTACTAAGTGCTAAGTCCTGAGTTAGATGAAAAAATACAATTCCTTACCCTGAGAGATGAGTGTGGCCCATTTGGAGCGAGAATAGAGATGGCAACAGAACACTGAGAAGCAAATTAGACGGAGGTTCCCAGGGAACTTTGGAACTGGTGTTCAAGGTCGGACGAGAGAAGGGACATTCCAGACACAGAATGAAATGCTGCGATGTCACGGCCTTAAGGAGGGGCACGTCCAAAAGGAATTATAAAAGGAACTTAAGTGGCGTAAGAGCATATTAGTTGGATGCTCTGAGAGGTCAGGGCAGAGGACCATTGCTTCTAATAATAAAAGTTGAAAGTTATTGAATACTTAGTGTGCCAGGTGGTGCTCTAAGTGCGGTTCATGCTGTCACTTGTCTTACCATAGTCCCAGGAGGTATTATTACCCGCATTTGCCTTTGTGGAAAGTGAAACATAGGGAGGTTATATAATTTGCCGACGTCGCATCCCAGTGAGTCGGGAGGCATAGATCTGGTTTCTCGCACTCCAGAGCCTGCGAATCTAACCACGGCACCAAAGCCACAGTCCCTGCAGAATGGCCAGGATTTGGACAAACAGGATTAGGGGAGGAGATATTACAAATGCAGCCTGTGGGATAAACAGAGGCACAGAGGTGGGAAATCAGAAGTATGGTTTAGAAGACTCGGTGGGAACATGGGTTGTAACAGGCAAGTGCTGGGAGATGTCAGTTGGGATTAGATCGTGGAAAGTAGTAACGACTGCAGAGTTGGGCTTTCGTTCCACTGGAGGCCTTTGCCCAAGGAGGTGACGTGATCTCAGCTGGCCTCTGGGTGACTCACTGGCAGTTAGAGATATAACCAGTGGGGAGCAGTGGGGAGCTGGCAGGGGAGGCCGGTTAGAAGACTGTCGTAACAGTCTAGGCAAGAGATCGTTGGAGCCAGCGTGGGTGGTAGCAGGAGGAATGAAAAGAAGAAGAGAGATAGGGGAGACACGAAGAAGCAATGACAGGACTTGTGAGACGAAATGTGGGGTGGAGGAGAAGGAGAAATCAAAGAGCGCTCAGAGGTTTGGATCCTGGCTGACTCTTGACTGGTAGCTCTTTTTCAACAGAAATGGGGAAGAGTTGAATTTAGCAGAGGGGGAAAGAAGGGGCAGTCCCTTTCTGACAAGATCCCTTCCTCGTGGCCAGAGGGGACCCAGGAGGGTCTCCCCACCCCCGGTCACACAATGAAGGAGAAGCCGTCTGCAGGGATTCCAGCGTGTCTAGAAAAATAGAGGGAACAGTCAACCCCATGGGGCGGTCGTGTTAGTTTCCCGGGGCTGGTTCCTTCTGAGGGCTGTGAGGGAGGATCTGTCCCATGCCTCTCCCGTAGCTTCTGGTAGTTGCGGACAACCTTAGTCATTTCTTGGCTTATAGAAACATCACCCTGATCTCTGCCTTCACCTTCACAGGATGTTCTCCCTGTGCGCGCGCCTATCTTTAAATTTCCCTTTTTTGTAAAGACATCAGTCATATTGGATTAAGGGTTTATACTATTCCAACATGACCTCATCCTAATCTAACTATTTAATAGTGACATCTTCAACAACCCTATTTCCAAATAAGGTCACAGTCTAAAATACTGGGGATTAGGACCTCAACATGTGCATTTTGGAGGAACATAGTTTAACCCATAAAAGCAGGGAATAGAGAGAAAGGCCTATTGTTTTCAAAAGGTAACCATGTTCCTATTTTCCTTAGACATATTTTGGAGGTTTGTGAGCAATTCATTATTAGTTTAAAAAATATCAAGTCAGTAAGAGCTGTGGTCTGTCGACAACTTATTACTGGACTTGCAGGTATTTTTAGTCAGCAGAAGAACTATTCCTGTGATCAGCATCCTCCTAGTTCCCCAGCTCTAGAGCACTTGTGAACAACAGTCATCCTTCCCCCAGATTTCACATTGCAAAAAAAGTCTCGTGGCCAGGAGCACACGCCTGATGGCTAGAGAGCTCCTTTTGCAGGAGAAGCTGCTTGAGAGAAAGAGCAAGTAAAGGCAAGAGCCCAACTGGGAGGAACCAGGACATTCCGGTGTGAATAAAGCCCCACATTCGGTACCTATTAGGAAGGGGTCTGTGCCCATTTTGCTCTGGTTTGGGCATCTAGCTTTGTCAATGAAATGGTTTACGGTCTTTAACTCAAACTCAATTTTTTTCTTCTTGGAAAATGAATTATATCACCTTGTTGAAAACCACAAAAGAGTCCTCTAAAAAAAATTTTTTTAAGGTATCTGATTTTTCCAAATTCACCTTATTCCTTCCAAAGGCTTTTAGACTGTTGTGCCCAAGCGGGATCAGAGAAAAACACATTTGGATCAAGATACAGGGTCCTTCCTCACGAAAAGGAAACACCGCTTCAAGGAGACCCGGGACTTACCGCCGACATCAGGTGGCCGGAGGTCTGGGCGTTGCAGAGATGGGCGGACGCCCACAAGTGAATCGCAGGGATCTCTGCCCTGGGTGTTTATAATTCACATCCAGTCCTTCCCTAAACAGCTCTTTGGTGGTGTTCCATTTCTGTTTGGGTATATTTACATTTACACCCCACGTGCACAGTTTGCCAGAGCTTAAGGCTGACAGCTTAAAACCTTTCCCTTCACTTCCAGTTTTCATTGTCCTCCCAATCTCTGTAGCCGTGAAAATGAGCTTTTCTGAGATCCTCATTAATTTTTCACTCCCCTCGCTGCAGGAGACTCGCAGATAGATGGCACTGGGCTTGTAGGCCAGCGAAGGCTTGGCAAAACACTACTGCATTCAGCAATGAGTTTCAGAAACATACCTCAAGGGATTTTGACAAGGAAAATGCCCAATACCTGCTTACACTCTAATTATGGGGTTCCCACGAGACCTTGAGAAAGTTGCATTATGTCTCAGTCTCGGGGTGTGCAGTGATACACTCCTTCTTTTTAAAATTGGATGTTAAGAGTGGTATTAGGATAAACTAGCACGATTACTGGCCTAGCTATACCTAGCTGTATGACCCTGTGCAAGTGAGTTCACCTCTCTGACCCTTATTTCATCTTTAAAATGTGCATATCTTAGACTAGGCCATCTCCAAAATTCTATTGCATCTAACTTTCCTCTTGTTTCGACCATGGCTGGGCATTCTTTTCTACAAGTATAAAGAAAAATAATTTCACAATGTCACTGTTTCTCCAGCCACGAACAGGATTTGTGTGTCGAAAGGCTCAAAAATCCATCTGCACCGAGCTTTGTGTAAGAAATATGCCATGTAGAAATCTTCTGTTGAGAACAGCTTCATTTCCAGCTCTCTGTCATGACATTGGCTGCTGTCCCACCTGACCCACTCACCCCACACAACCATCCTGATTTAGAAGATTTGAATGCATTTCTTTAGAGGCCTTTTAAAACGTTATTGCAAGTGCTGGAGTTTAGGGTTTTGTAGGACAAGAATGTACCTCTGTAATGAGCCTAGAGCCTCCGTGAGCATGAACTTGCTTAGCTGGCTGAATTGACCCTATGACAATACCCAGCTGGTTTAATTGGAACTGGGGTGTGTACAGGGTCAAATGGGTAAGACCTTCATTGATTTAGTTCATTAACTAACTAAATCAGTGGTGCATGTGATTTCCTTCTGCAGAGTCTTATAAAATGAGATAACCTTCTGAATATATAGATGGTCTTCCAAGAACTCATAATTCAAATACTCAGTGAACAAAATAGAATAAAAGCTGGTTTTCATCACCTTGCATGGCCTGTATCTGCTGCCTAGAAGCAATTATCTTGGGAATGAACTCTTTTGATCAGGAGCCAGGAATGCTATCTGTCACAAATAAATTCCCTTACATTGTCTTGAGGACAATAAACGATGTCACAAGAAGGAAAATATAAAAAGAAAAACCTGGTGGTGGAAAAGAAAATAAATATGTGAAATATGTGTTAGAAATTAAGTATCACACTACTGGCAGAACTTTCCCCACCTAAATTTTATGTCATCCTAGGAAAGAACATTTTGTAAAAGAAAAAAAGTTTTTAATGGCTTGCTTCCATGACTAATAGAAAACCAAAGGAATTTTCAGGCTGAGCTAAAAATGAGAATATTTTTGGAAAAATACAGCAAGCACTTGGAGTACGGACAGTTTGTTACATCAACATTAAATCAGAATGTGTTGAGTAACCAGTGGATTATTCTCTTCATGTGAATTGAGGGTAGCGTAGAGTGCAGTACTTAAGACATCGGGTATGAAGACCCTAAGACCGCCACTCTTTTCATGTACCCCAAAAGTTGGAAAGTAAAACAGTGAGTTACAGCAATAATTACTGAGCAGAGCTTTGCCAGTATTTGAAGTTCTTGGCATAACCTCATTTTACTTCCCAAATTGGGTTCTACTTGTAGATGAACTGCCTTAGAGCTCAGTTTCCTTATGCATGAAGTGAAGGGTTTAGAATAGATGGTCTTCGAGGCCCCTGCCAGCCCTAATATTCTTTGGTTTTAAATCAACGCATTTGTGAAAAACATGTCAAATTGTATTAAGTACGTTTCCAGTTGCATTCAATTATAGTAGCAGCAGAAATGATAGACACAGTATTTCTGTTAACAAAATGTCCCTCTTTGCACAACACTCTCCCCAACCACTGCTCCTGGTTACACTATTTGAAAGCTCTGTGTGATGTTATCTAAAAACTTATTTAAAGAGGAAGCCAAAGGGGTGTGTGGTTTGCCCTGTTGAAATGCTGCAGAGATGGGCTCCCCTTACAGGAACTTAAGACACAATAACAAATCATGCCCCTCTCATCACTATTGGATTCTTTCCTAGTTTAAGTAACAATTCACAAAGAATTACAGATAAGATGATTCTTGCCACACTTTCTTTTGAACAAGAACAGATGTTAGAACTTAAAGGAAAGAACAATCATGGGCCAAGACAGGATAGTAGGTCTAGGCATAGACTTTTGGGGACACTGCTGATGGCCCTTTTTTTCTCATCCATTCCATATTATCCTACAGTCTACTTCTGTTTCTCGTAATGCCTTCTTCCTTTTTCTCCTACCCTTGGGAGGAGTGTATGCTGCTCTCTGTGCTTTCCTTCCTCTCCACAGAGCCACCGATGGCTCTCAAGGGCATCGCTTTGCTCAAAGTCAACACACTGGAGATGGCCGGCCATGAAAATTGTATCTTCAGTGTGCTGAGGGGTAATACCATTAGCCCACAGTTTTGTGCCCAGGTAAACCATCATTCAGGTGAAATAAAGAAATATGGCTAAAATAAAGCATTTACCATCAAGAGCTATTCCCCAAAAGAAATGTGAAAGAATGTAATTTAGGAAGAAGAAACTAGAACCTATAATAAAGGAGTAGAATGCAAGGAGCAATAATGAGCAAAGAAATTGGTAAAATTTTATAAATGTGAATAAGTGTTCCCTGTGTGATAATAATAATAAAAATAATAATTATGAGCAATATCATTTGAACAGAGGTAGGAAAAAAGGAAAGAAAGTAGGAAATTATGGCAATTAACATAAAGTGAGAGGGTAGATATAAATCCAAATGTATCAGTAATTACAATACACTTAAATGTTCTACATTACCAGTTAAAAGACTTATGTTAAAAAGCATGCAACAAAATCTAGATATATCCTATTTATAAGATATACCTAAAACATAAGGATATAGAAAAGTTTAAAACGGTATAAAAAGATATGTCAACCAATATTTTTTGAAAGAATGCTAATTTGTTTATATTAATATTAGTCAATATATATTTTGAGGCAAGAAGCATTTATAAATTTGAGTTGTTATGTATTGCTGAAAGGAAGAATTCATTAGGAAGATAAAACAATTTAAAACATATATGTATCATAGTCTCAAAATATATACAGCAAAAGTTGGCAAAATACAGGATAAATGAACAAATCTATTAAGGTATACCTCTCAAGAATTGATAGATCAGGCAGACAAAAAGAAGTAAGGACATAGAAAACAAAACTACATGATCAACAAGCTGCAAGATAGCCAAAACCCATCGAATTTAGATATTTTAAAATGAGCATCTAAATGTTTTATGGATTAAAGAATAAATTATACTCAGTATTAAATATTCAGAACTGATTGAAAATTAATATATTACATGTCAAACACATGGAACATACAGATAAAGCAGTATACAGAGGAAAATTTATAACCCTAAAATGCGTACCTTAGAAAAGAAAGATTGAAAAGAGCCAAAGTTAATGAATCAGAAAACAATGAAATAATAAATAAGATCCATAAGCCATAAAAGTTATTTGAAAAGATCTTTAATCCTTAATCTAATGATTAAAAAATCTGATTACCTAAAATTAAAGAAGATACAAATAAAAAATACTGGAAATAAAAAGAACATAGTTACAGAGAGTTCAGGGTTTTTTTAAAAATCAAAATGAAAGAGTGAGAACAATTTTATGCCAAAATTTTAAAATTTATGTTAAAAGGACAATTTCCTAGAAAATAATATAAATTGCCAAAATGGGCACTGGTAGAAATAGAAAACCTGAATAAACTATAACCAATATATAATTAAATCAGTAGTTTAAAAATATTCCTACTTTTCTAAAACTTTTTAATTGAAGTATAAATTATATACAGTAAAATCTGCCCATTTTCATGTACAGTTCTGTTAGTTTTGACAGATAATACAGTTATGTAGCCCCCACCACAATCAAGTTATAGAGATTGCCCTCAAAAATTCCCTCGTTCCCTTTTGTAGACAACTCTTAATTCTACCCCAGGCCCCAGTAACATTGCTGTTTTCTACTCCTATAATTTTGTCTTTTCCAGAAAGTGATATAAATGGGGTCATATAATGTGTAGCCTTTTGAGAATGCATTTCATACTCATCCATGCGGTGGTATTATCAGTAGTTCATTCCTTTTTCTTGCTGAGTAATAGTGCATCGTATGGATATACCATTCATTTGATTGGTTGAAGGACTTATGGGTTGTTCTCGTTTTGGGCTATTATGTAAAACATGCTTTTATTTCACCTGGGTAAATAACTGAAAGTAAGATTTCTGGGTTATAGAGTAAGAGTATGTCTACTTTGTAGGAAATTCTAGTGTCTGTACCATTTTGCTTTCCTATCAGCAATGTGATGGAGTTCCCATTGCTCTGCATTCTTGCCAACGCTTGGTATTGCCCATTCTTTTATGTTAGTCATTCTAATAGGCATGAGTCTCATTATGGCTTAAACTTGCATTTCCCTAATGATTGATTAATGAGTGTCTTTCATGTGCATATTTGCTATTTTTATATCTCTGTTCAAATATTTTGACCACTTTTTAAACTGGGTTCATTTTCCTATTGTTGAGTTTTCAGACTGCTTTATATATTCTGGATAAAAATTACATACGGTAGTTTTAAAATCAAACTATTTTTTTCTTAAAAAAGAAAAAATGTAGACCTCGGTGGTTATTTAGCCAAATTCTAACAAACCATCAAGGAAAAACTACAAATTATTCCAAAAAATAGAAAATAAGAGAAAGCTCCCCTATCATTTTATGGTATAACCACAATACCAAAACAGTATGAGAAAGCAAAATTTGTTGAGCAATTTTGCTTACAACATAGATTAAATATTATCAAACCAAATCCAGCATTTGTGGGGGAGGGGTCATGTCTAATGTGGATTATGCATCCAAGGATGAGTTAACATTAGAAAATTTATTAATGTGATTTACCACACAACCATATTAAGAAGAAAATAATGTAATTATCTCAAAAGAAGAAGAAAACACATTTGAGGAAATTTAACATCCATTCATGATATTGAAGACAGAAAAAATTTTAGCAAATTGAAAATAAAAGTAGACATCTTTAACCCTAGTAATGTATACCTACACAAAACATTATATAGAAAGGTAAAATATTAGAAACCTTTTCTTTGGTGACAGCTAAAAGAATGTTCATTCCTGTCACCTTTATTTAACATATTTCTTAAGGTCTTATTCAGAAAAATGAGATATTATTGCTGCACAAGAGAACCTAGAGACAAACTTAGAATTAATATGAAGATAGGGTCTGGCAAGTTGGCTGTGAATACAAGACAATATATTTTTTAAAAATAGACTTCATATCTAATAGCTAAAAGTAATAGTAAAACATAATATTTTTAAAGACATTCTATTCTTAACAGCCAAAACCAAACAAAAAACCCAAACCAACCAAACAAAAATACCCGATTCTCAGAACTGTAATACTGGTCTTTATAGTTGATTCTCCATTTCACCCCTAAAGGACCTGGCTGTTTTTATTGCTGCATGGGAGAAATGTGATTCTCCCTATACCTTCAGACTTCTTTACAAATTACTCAGGTGGTTCTGTCTTCCGTGTATGTGTGTGTGAATCCATTTAATTTTATTCCTAAACCTCTATTAAAGTAACTACTATGTTTCAGGCACTTTCTTTTATCCAGCACCTTTTTTGGCAAGTTTCCTTTTTTAGATCTGGGAAAATTACTCTCAACATCTGCTCTCCAGAGCCCCCAAACATAGCTCAGATAGGCTTTCTTTTGACCCTAGTTTCTGTATTAAAACCATTCTTTTCTCCCTATCTTGATCTCTTTTAAAGTCAACTTTAATATTTAAATGACTCTCTATTCTACAAGAAAACAGGGACTACAATGCAGTGCACAATAAAATATTTCCTCACCGCCTCTCAAGAGCAGGGACATCATGCTATTCAATTTTGTATACTCTGAGGCTAACAGAGTCTTGCAAAAATAGAGTGCCAATTATATTTTGACATGGATCATACAAAGTTTCAAACGTCCAGAAAACAGAGCAATTTATTTTAGATTATCCACAAGGTGGTAGGGAGGGGCTGCTTCATCTTCTCTATCTCCTTTCCCTTCTCTGTCTCTGTGAAATTATATAGGGACCTCCTAGAGGTCCTCCACTAACAAGAGGACAAACTGGACAAGAGTATAAATACAGTCCCTCTCCCCCAGCTCTTGGCTTGCCCCCTCATCTCCAGCCCTGAGCCTCTCCTCCCACTACAAAGAACGTCCGAGCCACAGGTGTGGACACCCACCAAGTACACTTGCACAAGCTCCATCCTCTGCAAGCTCTTGTCCATCTGGGCAGGGAGTCTGGGGCCCCAAGTACCCAATACCCAGAGTGTAGTTTCAAAGGGGGTGCAGGCTCCAGGTGGGCACACACCCTTGGCCCAGTCATCTCACTTTGTATGGAGCGGCAGGGCTGGGGGAAGGTCCTCAGCTCAAAGAGGGCTTTCTTGGGTCTAAGTGTGCAGCCAGGAATACATCATCAGCTTGTTTCCTGAAGAATTCCGAGTCAACATGCCATCATCATTTTAAACGTAGAATCTTAACATGTAAGAACTTGAACAGACCTTTGAAATCATTTCATGTAAACTTTTTATTAAATGGGGAAACCAAGGCCAGAGTAATGAACTGACTTGCCCATAGTTATATGACAGGGTTAGCATTAGACCGCTAATAGAAAACCAGGGGGCTGGAGGTGGGATGATCCTTCTCGCTCCCATCCTTCTAGTTATATAGTCACAGAGCCTATCACTGGAATTCCTGAATGTTTTGACTGAGGGTGTTGCCAGCTTTGTTGCTAGTGAAGGAAACTGACAAATGGTAACCGCAGTGGAACCAGCTTGGAGAGGAGGCCAAAGCAAAATGCAACCACATGCCCACAGTATCTACATAACTTAGATTTCTTCTCATTGTGAAATAATAATTTCCCTGTGATGAGTAGGAAATGTCACTTAAAATCAGACACTAGTGAGCTCTCAGATAAGTTGAAGTGCCAGAAGCCAAGTAATACAGCAGAAGGGAACAGCACTGTGTTGTTGGCTCCTATTAAAGTTGTCCATTTCCATACCTTCAAGGGTCTCTTCAGAGTAATTTACCCAAGACAACCATGCTGGATTGAACCTGGTATTTTAGATCAGCCAGCACTTGGCCTTGAATATTACAACTGTAATTCACTGAGTTTGTTCCTTAGTAAAGTGAAAAGAGAAGGAGAAAATAGCTTGGGGTCTATTTTCATTCTTTTGTGTATGATTTGTTCTTTTAACAAAGATTATATTTATTGAATAGTTGCTATTTACTAGGTCCTGTGCCGGTACCAGGAATGTAGAAGTGAACAGAACAGATACCGTGTTTTCCCGAAAATAAGACCTACCCATAAAATACAGGATTTCTAAGCATTTGCGCAATAGAAGCCCTACC
>VBSM01000413.1:5305148-5316907 GCA_008086735.1 Cheirogaleus medius
CTAGGTTTCAGAGGGCTCTTGTTAGACATCCACTCTCTAGATACCCCAAAAATTCTCTGAAAAAGCCTTACTCATCAGCCAGAGAATGCGTGTCAAAATGTGGCTAAGTGGGAAAGTACTTGTATTATTCACTGACCCAGAGTTTCACCTCAGCAATTAGAATAGCACTTTTCTTTGTTTTCCCCCGGGGGCAAAGAAGTTGCCAAGTATTTAGCAATCAGCTTCTAACAAGCCCCATGGAAGGAGCTATTGATTGGGCTGGAGAGAAAACAAGTACAATTAAGTTTCAGACTAATCATCAGAATTCAACACTGACCAAGTCATCCTGGAGATTCATTAAAACGCCTCTCCTTGCCACAGAGGAAAGGGGTTGCTGGCTTTTTCCAAGAGGGTCATCAGCATTGTGAAAAATCATGGTTCCAAAATTCGGTCTATTTTCTTACTCTCAAGGAACCAAAAATACAATGAATAAAAATTGTAAATCTCCACAGTATGTTCTGTGATCAGAAATGAAAGGCAGGTGAGATTTTAGCATTTAACATTACAGCCTGCTCATCCACAGCAATGCCGCTATGAATTATGCATACTTTTTGGCTTGGGAATGTTACAGAGCAACCAGGGCTGTTGCCACATCTGTTGTAGGTGCCTAGGTAGACTGTGTGGGACCTCAAGGATGTACAGAGTGGCCTTGGGAGAAGAAAATTGTTTCCATTGTGGCCATTTTCTAAATGTCTGCATTTAGCAGTGAAAACGGTTCTTATTTTGAAAAGCTCACAAAACAATCCTAGTGTGATAGCAGTGTATACTATTTTGAAGATGTAGTTGGTGTTGCATTGTATGTTATTCATATGTAAATCATGCCTTTTAAAATCTCTAAAGTGACACAGACCCCCATTGCTTCCTTTTTGGCCAATCAACCTTGGTCAGAGAAGAGAAGGTTGCTTGTAAAAGGAGCCCTGTGACCTTTTATTTCGTGCTTTGCAGTGTAAAGGGGTCCAAGCTGTGCTCTCTTGTTTCTATATGGAACTTAAGAGGCTCAGCCTGCTTCAGCTCAGAAATGATTGGAGTTCATTTTATGATACCATCAAAACAAAAGAGACAAATTTCTACTTATTTCCACCTATTAAGGTTTGTCACAAATATGGCCTGGACACATTGTAAATAAATTACTTTGCCCTGTTGGAAAAAATGCCATGCTGTTAATTTTATTGCTTTTTTGGCAAGCATATTAGTGTTCAGCAGTAGACATAATTGGAGGCGTATTATAAATTAGACATGACCACTGCTAAGCATGAGATCTCTAACAGCATTAGCTATAAGATGGTATCTGAATTCTTTCCTAGGGAGAAACAAGAAAGATGCTGACTGTGGTTTGTTATTGTTGTGAGAATTTGCAAACACTTTCCACAGAGATTGGTGATTATGTTACCTTTATAATAAGAAATTATTCTAAAATGACAATGTTACAATTTATAGACTACCATGATTTCACTGATACCCCAGGACCCGCGGTAGCTTCTTGAGATAAACTTTCCTCTTTCTAAAACAAAAAATATATAAATGTTAATATGGGGTAGAAATGTTTCTTTGTTTTGGACTTTTAATTTTGAACTAATTTTAAATTTACAGAAAAGTTGTGAAAATAGCACACAGCATCCTTATATGCTATACCTTTTGACCTGAAGGAAATTAGAAATATTTTTCCCCCAAAATATGGCATTTTGACACGCTGGACTGACTGAAGAAGCCTCAAGTTCTCTCTGAACTTCTCCCCCCAGCCCCATCATGGGCCTCTCTCCAAATCCTTTAAACTTCTTTATCTGCCTGAGGTCCATACCCAAGAGAAGAGAACAATTGTTCTTTTCATTCCCTCCCTTATAAGACCAGGAATGTGACCACACCTGAACAGACTCTAAGAATATAATGTCCCATCTTTCAGATCATTTAAATTCCAAGAGAACTATTTACCAGTTAATCTTTGTTCACTATCCATTCATCCTTCCTTAGTAATCCTTGATCACCTCAACAGAAGACCTCTTTTTCCCCTCCCATAACCCATTTTACCAGAAACACATATAAGCTTCTAACCTCACTAGGGAGTTGAATCTTCATTCTGAGAGTTCTCATGTATACACGTTCGATAAATCTCTATCTTTTTCCTCCTGTTAATCAATCTGCCTCATGTCAGTGATTTTTCAGCGATATGGTGACAGGGGCCTTTATTTACTCCCTACAGTTCAAACCTTTGGCAGGCTAGGGGCCTTTGATCCCTGGCCACCCCGCTGTTGGCATTTTACACAACCATAGTACGCTGATCAAGAGCAGGATATTAACACTGGCACCATATTATTAACTAAACTACAAATCTTGTTAGATTTACCTATTTTTCCATTAATGTCCTTTTTCTTTGCTGGATGCTGTTACCGAAAGTTTGGCCACTTGTCCATGAGACCGAATAACAAGGACAAAACAATTTGAGGAGGAAGGAAAGAGAGAGTTTACTTTGCCAGCAAAGGAAGAAATATGGTAGACCTTCTCTCTCAAACTCCCAAATTTCCCGAACATAAGCAGAAATACAGAGCTTTTAAAGGGAGGTTTCTGGGCTTCAGGCAATTACTGTGGTTAACTATTCTAATCTTCCCATCTCTACCAGAGACAAAGCCTGTGAACTCTGCCAGCCGCCCACTTGGGGAGGCTGGCACCACCTGGGAGTTTTAACTGAAGACTTAACCTGCCTCAGGGACTCAGGCCAGGCTGCAGTTCCCAAAAGTGTGGGGGATGTTTTAAAAAGACAGAAAATCTTTTTGCCCTTTTTTTCCCCCCAAGGCCATTTCCTCTGTTACAATACAGGACCTCAAATTGAATTTAGTTGGTATTTCTCTTTGTTTCTCTTTAGTCTTCTATAGTCTGTAACAGTGTCTTTCTCTTTCATGTAAATGTTTCTTAAAGCAGATGTGTCGGGTATGTAGTTGAAATATATATGAAAGATCCTGCACATGTGCTCGTGCTGGGGGCGGGGCTTGCGGTAATTGAACAGGAAACATTTGAACTCCTTGTTTATTTTAAGAGTAATAACAGGGACCTTCCCAATGTGTTACTGATATATGACAACTTAGTCCTACTCAGCAAACTTTACCAATTCAGATTAACTGAAAAAAAGCCACTAAAATTTGTTTTTTTAAAAAAGTCTGCATTCTAATTTAAAAATATATTTTCAAAATAGATCAAGTTATATTCCGTTAACTTTTAAAAACTCTAAATTGATACAGGTCTTTCGTTGGTCTTTCGTTCTAATTGCTCTCTATTATTGAATACATAAGGGCACTTTGTAATTAAGGGTAGGTATTAGTTGTATGTAGATAGTGTCAACTTTTTTGTTCTTAAATGTTCTCCTTAAGAAGGATTTTGTCTTTTTTTCCCACTACTAAAAAGTATTGGCTAAGCAAAGATAAACCAAAGCCCAAATCTTATCTATATTCTATAAATGTCACATTAGTATTAATGTTATTAAAATTAATAGGTTTTTATTGTAAGAGAAACTTAAAGTTTTTAATAAAATATGATTTAGGAGAGCAGTTGAAATATTTATAAATGAATCTATTCTTCGTACACTGGTCCTCTGCCTTTCTTCCACCACATAGCCACATGTACAGGTAAGGATCGTAGTGTGGCCTGGGGTGTAAATGTGGCAGGAATTCTCAACGCCTCACCCCTCCTTAAGAATGGCTGCTGAATGGAGATGTGCACACATATACCCCGGCCCCCAAAACATTGTGTTTTTTCTTCTGTGCATTTCTGACACTAGCCACCCAGTTAACGCAAACCTGATAAGTTACAGGGCATGATCCCCGATATAACTGTCCTTACTAAAGATGCCACCTGCAAATGGGGTTCACAGGCCACCCGCACTTCTGACTGCCTACAAATCAGGGGGTTCCCACTTTCAGTTCAAGAATTCTCTAGGACTCAGAACTCAAGGAAGCACTTATACCAGTCAACCTTAAATAAGGAGATTCACAAAATATGAATAAGTGTAGAGTTTATGCGAGCTTAAAGCTGGAGCGTGGCCACCAGGGAGCATAGATTCAAGTTGTTCTGGATATACAGCCCTGATCAGCAGCAGTTACCAAGTGGGTTTTTCAGAAAAAAAGAAGAGGTAGTTCCTAAATTGTTACCAGGAATTTACATTAATACAACATAAGCTAGCCAATAACATTGGCTAGACATTATTCTTTGTATCATAAATTCCAGGAACATGAAGATATTGTGCCAGGCAGCTAGGCTGGAATAAAATGCCTTTCAACAGTTGCCCCCAGGCATTGGGGGATGAGGAGTGACTGAAGTCCCACACTTATATCTTTCTGAGGCTGATAAATTTTGCACACGTCACATAGGGCAGACTGCTCCAAGCTATTTTTCCCCTCATACCTAATGATTACTGATTTGTTGCAGAGGATACAGATCAGGAACCACCAAGTGAAGAGAAGCTACATAGGGAGGGTCTGAATGCAGAGCTTGCTTTCTTGCTCCTCCTGGAATGAGGTCGCGTGGCACTACTAGCGAGCACATGGATGTGTTCACCAACAAGCAAACCCCACCACGTGGAGTTTTTATTAGGGTTTCATTAAGATTGAACATTGGCCATGTGATGGAACACAGTCTATAGAACCCTCTTCCCTTCTGGGAGGTCAAGCTGAGATCACATGGCTCAAAGCCCAAACCTCTGTTTACAAGGTTGGTCTTTCCAGCAGTGCCATCTGGAAACTACCGTGTTTCCCCGAAAATGAGACAGAGTCCTATACTTATTTTTCCTCAAGAAGACACCCTAGGGCTTATTTTCAGGGGATGTGTAATTTTTTTTAAGTACGGTACAAGAATCTACACTTATTCAAATATAGTTAAGTCGTCTCCTTCTAGAACATCATAACTCTCCAAACCCCGAATTCTTTCCTGAATTTCTTGCGACTCTATTTCCTTTAGAACCATTGGCCCCAATCTCTCATGTCGAGCAATAGAGCTCTCATGGGGCAGGTGAGAAGGGCTGCTCGTCTTCTTTACCGCTCGGCGAGGAAATGCGTGGGTTGTGCAGATGCGCTGCGTAGCCACGCCCATCACTAGGTCTTATTTTCGGGTTAGGGCTTCTATTGCGCAAATGCTTAGACATCCTGCTAGGGCTTATTTTATGGGTAGGTCTTATTTTCGGGGAAACACGGTAGCTAGGTGTCACTTCATCCCCATAAACCTTTAGGACAAACCATGAATTACAAAGGCACTCTCACCACTTAGGGGATTCCCAGGATTCAGAGTCTTGGTCCCAGGAAACAGGGACAAAGGCTACTGACATTTTTGTTTTCTCTTTTTCTTCTTTAAAATGTTGGGATTTTATTTTCTGACACTAAAAGTGACATTGCAAACTATTTGGAAAATGCAGAAAGGTATCAAAAGTATCCGTAATCCTACACAATGATAACGCCACCGTCAAAAGACAAAATTACAACAAATTTAGTTTAAAGATCTGAGTTGGCTTTATTTGCAATTCCGGCAACACTTCATTCCATAAAATAGAAAGAGTGTTCCAATGGAGCCAAGTAGAGGAGGCTAGTTTTGTAGACAGAAAGGAGGTGAGGAAAGCAGTACCAGAAAATAAGCGGATTGATCATTTCAAAGTTATTTTTCTTATAAAGGGTAAATCAGAGAAGACTTATTGTGCCTGCTGCGATTGGCATCATAATGGATTTGGATATTATCTCTCTCTCTCCTGGTTTATTGAAGGTCAGATAAACAGCTTAGTTTTGTCTTGGTGACGTGAAACTTTAGCATGAGTCACTCCATTTTGGTTTGGTCTGTTGGGGCCTAGTGCAGGAGCTTAGTCCAAAACAGTGGCCCCTGTCAATTTTGACACCACTGTGAATATTCTGCATACATTTTTAACACTATTTTGTCTTGCGTTTTAAACAAAATTAAAGCAGAGTTCATAGATATTTTTTATTTCACCGTAATTTGTGGGATATTTTCTCTGGGTATAGGATTATAGGTGATTTTTTTTTCTTTCTACAATTTAAAGGTATTATTTTATTGTCTTCTAGATTTCATTATTTCTGGTAAAAAGTCAGAGATGATTCGTATCTTTGTTCACCTGTATATATCTTTTTCTCCAGCTGCTCTTAAGATTTCCTCTTTATCACTAATTTTGAATAATTTGATTATGATATGCCTTAGTGTCACTTTCTTTATATTTATCCTGCTTGATGTTTGTTGCGCTTTTATAGTTTTTACCAAATTTAGAAAAAAATTAACCATTATTTTTGAAATATGTTCTGTTCCTCTACCTCTCTCCTTCTCTGTTGGAACTCAAATTATATGTACATTATGACCTTTTGTATTTTTCCATAGATCTCCTAGGCTCTGTTTAATTTTTATCAGCCTTTTTTCTTTTTGTAGTTCAGTTTAAGTAATTTCTATTCCTATGTCTTCAAGCTCACTGATATTTATTTATTTATTTATGTCTAATCTGCTAATCTCATCAATGAAACTTTTAATTCAGATATATTTTTCAGTTCTACAAGTCTTGTTGATTTTTTTTAACTCTTAAATTTCTATTTCTCTTATATTTAGATTTACTTTTAAATCCTTGGGTATAAATAAAACAGTTGTTTTTAAGTTCTTATCTACTAGTTCCATTATCTCTATTATTTGGGAATCTATTTCTATTGGCTGATTTTTCTCCTATGGTTCACATTTTCTTGCTTTTCTATATGCCTAGTAATTTTTGATTAAATACTGAACATTGTGGTGTCACATTGTAGACTCTTTAGATTTTATTTTATTCCTTTATAGAGTATCGGGTTTTGTTCTGACTAGCAGTTATTTGCATGATCCATCCAAACCTTGTTTTCAAGTTTGTTTGAATGGGTCTAGGGTAGTTTTTCCTCTAGGGCTAGTTTAGCCCTTCTCAGGCCTTCTGGGAATGCCACAGGTATTGAAAGAGTTTTCTCCACTCTTAAGGGTCAGAATTTGAATGATTCCAGCTTTCTGATAGTTCTACCCACCAACCACTGCCCAGAGGTTGTGATGTGCCCAACAGTTTTGAATCTCAGCTAAAAACTCAAGAGGATTTCTGCAGCTCTGCTCTCTGCAACTCTCTTCTCTCTAGTACTCTGCTTCTCGTATTCCAGTTGCCTTAGTCTTCCTGTGAACTACATCTCTTCAACTGAGTAGCACTGCTGAGATTTCTGATATTCCTGTCCCTTTACCACACACTAGAAAGTGTCTCCAGACAGAAAACTAGGGAGATTATAGGGCTTACTTTCATTATTTTCCTTTTCTCACAGAGCACAGTCGTCTTGTACTTGTCTGAACTATGGAAACAGTTGTTTTTTAAGTTATGTCCAAATTCCTAGTTTTTAGCAGTCAAAGGTCAAATCTGTTTACTGTATCATGTGCTTCATGGCTGGAAGCCAAAATTCTGCCCTTCCTGCAGAGTTTTGTGGGTTTTTAAAAAAAATTATTTCTCTCTCTTTTTACATTTTAAGTGTTATCCAAAATATATGGAATTCTCATTTTCTTTTTTTCTTTTAATAGATTTACGGGGTACAAGTTGAATTCCATTACATGTATATATTGTATAGTGGAGAAGTCTAGGCTTTTGGTGTACTCATCACCCGAATAGTGTATGTTGTACACATAGATAATTTTTCATCCCTTACTTGCACCCACCCTTCCCAACTTGTGAGTCTCCAATGTCCATTTTACCACTCTGTGTGTCCTTGTGTAGCGGTCATGTAGCTCCCACTTATAAGAGGGAATATGTGGCATTTATTTTTCTGTTCATGGGTTACATCACTTAGGATAATGGCCTCCAGTTCCATCCAAGTTGCTGCAAAAGACATTATATAATTCTTTCTTATCACTGAGTAGTACTCCATGGTATATATATAAATCATATTTTCTTTGTCCACCCATCAGTTAATGGGCACTCAGATTGCTTCCATATCTTTGGGATTGTGAATTGTGCTGTGATAAACATATGAGTGTGAGTATCTTTTTGATATGATGATTTCTTTTCTTCTCGGTAGATATCCAGTAGTGGGATTGAAGGATCAAATGGTAGATTTACTGTTAGTTCTTTGAGAAATCTCCGTAGTGACCTCCATAGTAGTTGTACTAATTTACATTCCCATCAACAGTGTACAGGTGTTCCCTTTTCACCACATCTGTACCAATAACGATTGTTTTGTTTTTTTTTTACCTCATAATAATAGCCATTCTAATTGGAATAAGATGGTATCTCATTGTGGTTTAATTTGCATTTCCCTGATGATTAGTGATGTCGAGCATTTTTTCATGTTTGCTTATCATTTGTATGTCTTCTTTAGAAAAATGCCTGTTCATATCATTTGCCCACTTTTAATGGGGTTGTTTGCTTTTACTCTTGCTGAATTGAATTCTTTGTATATTCTAGATATTAGTCCTCTGTTGGACATGTAGTTTGTGAATATTTTCTCCCATTTTGTATGTTGTCTGTTTACTCTTTTGATTATTTCTTATGCTATGCAGAAGCTTTTTAGTTTAGTTTAAGTTGCATTCGTTTGTTTTTATTACATTTGCTTTTGGGGTCTTAGTCATAAATTCTTTGCCTATGCCAATGTCCAGAAGAGTTTTTCTTAAGTTTTCTTCTAGGATTTTAATTTTTTCAGGTCTTAGATTTAAGTCTTTAATTTCTCTTGAGTTAATTTTTATATATGGTGAGAAATAGGGATCCAGTTTCATTCTTCTGCATATGGCTACCCAATATTCCTAGCACCATTTATTTAATAGTGCATCCTCTCACCACATTATGTTTTTTTCTGTTTTGCTGACGATCAATAGGTTGGAGGTATATTATGGTTTTATTTCTGGTTTCTCCATTCTGTTCTGCTGATCTGTGTGTCTGTTTTTATGCCTGTACCATGCTGTTTTGGTTACTATAGCCTTGTAGTATAATTTGAAGTCAGGTAATTTGATCACTCCAGTTTTGTTCTTTTTATGTAGGATTACTTTGGCTGTTAGGCTCTTTTTTGATTCCATATGAATCTTAGAATTTTTTTCTAATTCTCTGAAAAATGATGTTCATATTTTGACAGGAATTGCATTGAATCTGTAGATTACTTGGGCAGTATGGTCATTTTAACAGTATTGGTTCTTCCAATCCATGAGAATGGATGTTTTTCCATTTGTTTGTATCATCTACAATTTCTTTCATCAGTGATTTGTAGTTCTCCTTGCAGAGATCTTTCACCACCTTGGTTAAGTTTATTCCTAGGGATTTTTTTTTTCTTTTGTCTTTTCTCTTCTTTTCTTTTTGGCAGCTGTTGTAAATAGGATTGAATTCTTGATTTGGTTCTCAGGTTGGTTGTTGGTGTATAGAAATGCTATTGATTTTTGTTCATTGATTTTTATAATCTAAAACTTTGCTTAATTCATTCATCAAATCTAGGGGTCTTTTGAAAGAATCCTTATGGTTTTCTAGGTATAAGATCATAGCATCAGCAAACACAAATAATCTGACTTCTTCTTTTCCAAGTTGGATTCTCTTTTTTTCATTCTGTTGCCTGATTGCTCTGGCTAAGACATCCAGTACTATGTTAAATAGAAGTGATAAAAATGGGCATTCTTGTTCCAGTTATGAGGAGGGAATGCTTTCAGCTTTTCCCCATTTAATATGATCTTGGCTGTGGGTTTATCATATATGGCTTTTAATATTATGAAGTATGTTCCTTCTATGCCTAGTTTGTTGAGAGTTTTTATTGTGAAGCGATGCTGGATTTTATCAAGTGCTTTTTCTGCATCTATTGAGATGATTGTATGGTTTTTGTTTTAAATTCTGTTTATGTGATAAATCACATTTATTGACTTACATATGTTGAACCATCCTTGCATCCCTAGGATGAAACCCTCTTGAATGTGCTGTATTGTCCTTTTGATGTGGTGTTAGATTTGATTTGTTAGTATTTTGTTGAGGATTTTTACATTTATGTTCATCAGGTATATTGCACTGTAGTTTTTTTTGTTGAATCCTTTCCTGGCTTTGGTATCAGGGTGACACTGGCTTTGTAGAATGAGTAAGAGAGACTTTCTTCCTTCTCAGTCTTCTGGAACAGTTTCAATAGGATTGACACCAGTTCTCCTTCATATGTCTGGGAGAATTTGGCTGTAAATCCATCTGGTCCTGAGCTTTTTTTGGGGGGGGGAGACTTTTTATTATTGATTCAATCTTGCTGCTCATTATTGATCTGTTTCTTGCTAGTTCAACCCCAGGAGGTTGTGTGTTTTTGGGAATTCATCTGTTTCCTCTGGGTTTTTGAGTTTGTGAGTATATAGTTCATAATAGTCTCTTATTTTTATATTTCTATGGTATAAGTTATATTGTCTCCTTTTTCATTTCTGATTATGTTTATTTGTATCTTCTCTTTTCTTGATTAGCTAGTGATTTATCAATTTTGTTTATATTCTCAAAGAACCAACTTTTCATTTTGTGAATCATTTGTACTTTTTTGTTGTTGTTTGTATTTTATTTAGTTCTGCTCTGATCTTTGTTATTTCTTTTCTTCTGCTAACTTTGGGTTTTGTTTTATTTTTCTTGTTTTGTTGTTGTTGTTGTGTGTTTGTTTCTTGAGGTGTGAAGTTAGGTTGTTAGTTTGTGATCTTTCTACTTTTTTGATGTAGGCATTTAACACCATAAACTTCCCTCTTCACACTGCTTCTGTGCCCCATGGGTTTTGGCATATTGTGTTTGCATTTATTTAAAAAAAATTTTTAATTCCTGCCTTTATTTTTTCATTGACCTTTTGACTGTGTGGAGCATGTTGTTGAATTTCCATGTATTTGTATAGTTTCTTAAGTTCCTTTTCATCTTGCTTTCTTTATTCCGTGGTTTGAGAAGATACCTATATCGTTTTGATTTTTAAAAAACTTGTTAAGATTAGTTTTGTGACCTAAAATGTGATCTATCTTGAAGAATGTTCCATGTGCTGATAAATATGTGTGTGTGTGTGTGTGTGTGTGTGTGTATTGTGTAGTTCTTGAGTGGAATGTTCTGTAAATGTCTGTTAAATCTGTTTGGTCTAAAGTTCAATTTAAGTCCCATGTTTCTTTTTTGATTTTCTGTCTTGATCTGTCTAGTGCTGTGAGTGAGGTTTTGAAGTTCCCCACAATTGTTATTGTGTTGTTGTCTATCTCTTTTTGTAGATCTAATAATGTTAGTTTTGTGAATCTGGGTGCTCTGATATTGAGTGCATATATATTTAGAATCATTTTATCCTCTTGCTGAATTGATCCTTTCATTATAATATAATGATTTTCTTTGTCTTTTTTTTTTTACTATCTTTGGTTTAAAGTCTGTTTTATCTGATATAAACTAATAATAGCTACTGTCACTCACTTTTAGTTTCTGTTTGCATGGAATATCTTTTTCCACGCCTTTACTTTTGGTCGGTATTTGTGTTTAAGGATAAAGTGAATTTCCTGTAAGCAGCATATAGTTGGATCATGTTTTTCATTCTTTCTGCCAATATATATGTTTTAAGTAGAGCATTTAATCCATTTATGTTCAAGGTTAATATTGATGTCAGGCTTTGTTACTGTCATATTATTAGTTGATTTCTAGTTGTTTTATAATTTCTTTGTTTCTTTTTCTCTGTCTTTGTGGTTTGCTGAACTTCATGTTGCCATTTCATTCCTTTCTCTTCCTCCTGTGTGTGATTGTTTTATTAGACTTTTGA
>VBSM01000413.1:5334917-5406614 GCA_008086735.1 Cheirogaleus medius
GCCCAAAGCAGAACCCTTCCCAACCCTCCCATCATGTTGGAGTATCACTCAAGTTCAGTGTAAAAAGGGATTTAATGTAGAAAATTATGTGCTTCTATGATTAGGGGAATGGAAAAATTATACAAAGTTGCCTGGATACAAATAATTAGAGTACAATGTAGGTGAGTGGGTAGTCAGGGCTGGAGAGTTACCCAGCAAAGACTCAGCCTCAGGCCTAAAGATTCAAGTACGTGATTGCATTCTGTAGCAAACCCCCTGGGAAACAAATCCCTAGCAATCTTATAAGAAACAGGAGGGTCTTAGTTCCTGAGAATAGGGAGTTCAGGGATAAAACTAAGAAAAGGCCTGAGTTTCAGTAGAAACTGAGGTGCCAGAATCAAAGTACTTGGGCAGAGCAATGTCAGCTCTGATGTGCCCTGCATTTTAAATACCAGAGTAGATATCTTATTTACCACTCTATCTCCAAAGCCTAGTTCAGTGCCTAGGATGTAGAATGTGCTAAAAACAAAACAAAAATAGTTGAAAGAAAGAATAGATGAAATTCTAAGATAATTTATTCAAAATTCACCCCCTGGCTTGAAGCAGAGTGGATAGTTTAGATCTGGCTGAGATCTGGCTGCCTTTCCTCGTTGATGTGAAATCCTGCCCTGAAAGTAAAGGACTTGGAGCCTCTGGTTTGGGCTGAGTGTCTCAGAGAGCTGAAGCACAGCTAGTGAAACCTGCCCCTGGTATTCCTGTAAAATTAACTTTAGTCACGAGAGAAGAGATGTGAGTGCTACATTTAATTTCTGTACCTCTCAATAAGTCAAGAGCAATACTTATTTTTAAAATCCTTCAGTTAATATATTTTCCTGTTTCAAAATGCTGTTTAAATTTTTGAGAGATTTTACCATCATTTAATTTGACAACATGTGGCATTCTGCTTTGAAAATTAAAAGATTTTTTAAGCTTGCTCGGAATAATTGGATAGACCTGTTAAATATTTTGAAGGATGCATTTCAATGTTTTGACTGTGCCTCAAACACAAGCATAACCTTCCCTTAATCCTTTCCTGGTGTTTTATTAAGGGGATTTCACAAAGCCAGAAGTTTAGAAAAAGAAGCTTGAACTCAGCTGTCATTCAAAATGTGACCTTCATGATATTTCCTAATCTCTTCCACTATCCTTTCCAAGAACCATTGTAAGTAAAATAGTGCATGCGACCCTCCTACAAGAAAAGAAATTCAAATAGCCCCGTACCACATGGCTGAAGCAGTCATGATACCTTGAAGATTGACTCACAGATCCCAGGTATCGGAGTCATCTATTACAGTAGAGGTTTGGGTACTAACCCACTCAAAAGAACCTTTCAGAATTAGCAACTCAGAGAGGTTACAATAACTTGGTAGGAGAACTGGTTGAGGTCTTTGTTCTAGTTTAGATTAACTAGTGGAACTTCTAGGCTCAGGTTACCATGGAGCCAAGCACTGCCTTCCCTTCCATTCCTGGCCCAAACCAAACCTGGTGAACACCGCCCCTGCCTGGGGACTGCTCCCTCCTTGGGACCCATAGCAGCTCCTGTGCTCTCTCCTTGTCACATGGCCCTCAGCTTATCAGCCTTCCCTAGAGACCTGTGCCCTTATTCAGACTGCACGGTCTGCACACACTTAAGGCCTCCCACCATCCTCCATATCCTGCCCATAGCAAACACTTAGCAAGTGTATATGCACAACATCATTGTCAAGGACAGTGATGATGATGATGATTTATAGGCATACCTTTCAGATAATTGTAGGTTCAATTTCAGGCCACCAAAATGAAGCAAATATTGCAATAAAGCAAGTCATAGGCATTTTTTGGTTTCCCACTGCATATAAAAGTTATTTTTATCCTATACTGTGGTTAAGTATACAATAATATTTTGTCTATGAAAACAATATACATACCTTCATTTAAAAATACTTTCTTTCTAAAAATGCTGGCAATCCTCTGAGCCCTTGGTGAGTCATAATCTTTTTGCTGGTGGAAGGTCTTGCCTCTATGTTCATGGCTGCTGACTGATCAGGGTGGTGGTTGCTGAAGGTAAGGGTGGCTGTGGCAGTTTCTTAAAACAAGACAATGATGAAGGCTGCCACATCTATTGACTCTTCCTTTCATGAAGGATTTCTCTGTAGCATGTGATACTCTTTGTGGGTAAAATGCTATCAAACTTTCAAAATTAGAGTCAGTCCTCTCAAACCCTGCTGCTGCTGTATCAACTAAGTTTATGTAATATTCTAAATCCTCTGTTGTCCTGTCAGCTATGTTCACAGCCTCTTCACTAACAGATTCCATCTCAAGAAACCACTTTCTTTGCTCATCCATAGAAAGTCCTAGATGGCATCTTCCTCCAATATAAGGCTGTCTCATTGATACTGAAAATCTGTTGTTTAGTGTAGCCACCTTCGTCCGTGACCCTAGCTGTATCTTTTGGATAACTTGCGGCAGCTTCTCCATCAGCACTTGGTGCCTCACCTTGCACTTTTGTGTCATGGAGATGGCTTCTTTCCTTAAACCTCAGGAACCAACTCTTCTAGCTCCTATCTTTGCTCTGCATCTTCCTCACCTCTCACCTTCATAGAATTAAAGGGAGTCAGGGCCTTGCTCTGGATTAGGCTGTGGCTTAAGGGAATGTTGTGTCTGGTTTGATCTTCTATCCAGACCACTCAAACTTTCTCCATATCAGCAATAAGGCTGCTTTACTTTCTTATCGTTCGTGTATTCACCGGAGTAGTACTTTTAATTTCCTTGAGGAACTTTTCTTTTGCATTCACAACTTGGCTAACTCCTTGGCACAATAGGCCTAGCTTTTGGCCTATCTTGGCTTTCAGCACGCCTTTCTTACTAAGCTTAATCATGTCTTGCTTATAATTTAAAGTGAAAGATGTGTGACTCTTCCTTTCACTTGAGCACTTAGAGGCCATTGGAGGGTTACTAATTGGCCTAATTTCAATATTGTTGTGTCTCAGGAAATAGGGAGGCTTGAGGAGGAGGAGCGAGATGGGGGAATGGCTGGCCGGTGGAGCAGTCAGAACACACACAACATTTATTGATTAAGTTTGCCGTCTTACACAGACATGGTTCATGGTGCCCCAAAACAAATACAATAGTGATATCAAAGATCATTGATCACAGAACACTGTAACAGGTATAATAATGATGAAAAAGGTTGAAATATTGCAAGAATTACCAAAATATGACACAGAGACATTGAGTGAGCACATGCTGTTGGAAAACAGTACCAGTAGACTTGCTGGACAGAGGGTTGCCTCAAACCTTCGATTTGTGAAAATGTAATATTTGCGAAGCACAATAAAGTAAAGTGCAATAAAATGAGATATGCCTGTATTTCATTAAGGAAAAACTATGTTTGGAGAGCATTATGGGCAAATTAGCCATTAAGACAGTGGACTGTCTTTTCAGCCCAGGATGTGCAAGGTGCTTTTCAAAGCCTGAAAACATGAGGCATTAGATTTTGGTTTGGTTTGGTTCTGTTCTGTTTTTCCTTTTACAAAAGATAAAAAGCAACTTTTTGAGATATACCTAGGAATCGAGTTAATGGGATATGACTTCTATCTAAAGCTAGTCCAATGTCTTAATTATAAAGAAGCTCAGTGTTTGGTGATTGAATAAATGAAATGAATGAACTGGTTTTGGACATGTCATCTTAATTCAGAGATTCTACATAAAAAATGGTACTTTTGAAAGTTAAACTATTTGGATAGTCCACCTATATACCTTTTTCAATCCTCTGTTGTCTAAAATAAAAATAAAATAACATTCAAGTTTTTGTGTTTGGTAATGCCTGCTGTTGAATGCCATGCTACGATAGTACTGAGATGTGGCTGTTTGTGCATGGGTGACCCAGGCAGTTGTGTGCTGGGAACGGGAGTGAATGAGGCTGTTCCTGGCATCATGCACCCAGGGAGAGAGTCATATCTATCAGAAATGCAACCCTGTAAGGCAGGCTCCAGATGGGAGACAAAAGCATCTGTTGGACTTGTGTGTGACACATCAGTTAGAAAGTCTGCTCGGTTCTCCTCAAATGAGAAAAATGATGTGTCTCAGAAAATACTAAGGAAAATAAGGCAGTCTGACCCTCTTGGGAGCAGAACATTAAAGAAAGAGCAGTTTCCCCTGAAGGCAACATGTCAAAGAGAAACAAAGCCAGCCGCTAATTAAATGCAGTAAGACAGATTTAATTCAGTACTACTGCAGCAGAGGAGAGACCCCGGTGTGACCTGAGCTCAACTTCATGGAAACAAAAGGCAAGAGGCCTAAACACTGGAGTGTGCTAAAGGAAGAGTACCAAGGGGCCTGAAGGGGTGTGATTAGGCTATCTGTGTGTGCTCGCTGGTGCTTATGGAAGGTAGGCTCCTGCCCCCCCACAGAGACCAGGTGATGGGGGCTCTGTCCTTGATCATGCCCTTTCAAAGGGACAGCTCCCAGGTCCTCCTGAAGGACATTCCTGGCTTGTAGAAGATACATATCCATATCAAAAGGATAGAAAAAGAATTTACAGTGGTAAGTTTTCTAGAATAAATGCTATAGAAAAAGGGAGTTTAGAGGCATATTATTAGGTATTAGCTAGAACGAACAGAACATTCTTTTGGCAGTGTTGAGCTTTTTCAGGGAGACATTTAAGGGAACTGGTATTATCTTCATAGGGACATGGCTTTGAGCCGCTAGGAACTATGCTGGTGTTTGTTCGAGTCTCTTAGTGTGGAGGGTGGATGAAATCGTCTGTGTTGAAAGTTGCAATCCTTATCAGCCGACATTGAGGCCTACTTGAGAAGAGAGCTCGCAGAGCAGTCTAGAGTCTGGTCAAGGAGAGAATCTTTGTGACTTCCTTAGGAGAAACTCCATGGGAAAAATGAAAGGAACGTCAGACAGACCTTGGCCCAGCCACCCAGTGAGGAGGAGCATGTCTTTCTAGTGGTGACCCTGGAGCCTCCAATTGTATGTTGATGAGGAAAATGTCATTTTCTTACCCCAATAACAAGCATTTGTTCAGTGACTTGTGTTTAAGGATGCACTTTCTGACTGTCCCCTGAGATTTTCTTCTTTGTAAAGTCAAACATTATCTTATGAGAAAGAGTTAAGATTCCACATCCAAGGTTATGTTGATTTTCATCTATCTTGAGCTTGTTTACATCAAGAATCAGATATGGAGCCATGAAATGCATTCTTTGTTACACACACGCTACAGTTTTATACTTAGTTTTTAATGAAATCACATCAAGAGGGTTTATTTTGCCATTTGCCATTTTTTTGCCACAAAAGCTTGAAGGCTTTTTCCTCTTCCTTCTACTTATGAGAAAAATTCTAATTTTAAAAATTATTTTCCTTGGGTCTTCTACAACAGGGGTTAGCCAGCTATGACCCATGGGCCAAATCCATCTCACTGACTGTTTTGTTAATAAAGTTTTATTGGAACACAGCAACATCAATTCATTTGCATGCTGTCTGTGGTTGCTACAACTGAATTGAGTAGTTTCCACAGAGACAGTATGACCTGCAGAGCCTAAAGTTTTGGCTGTCTGGTCCTCTGCACGAAAGGTTTACTGAGAACTGCTACACAGACTAATTCTTTTTTTCCATTATATTTTCTATTTGAGTCATGGATCTAGAAGGTTTACAGAATCTGTATTGCTACCTTTGTATTCCCAAAAAAGTGTCATTTGAGGAATTGAACTTGAAAGAACAGTGTTGTTTCAAGCCCTAGTAAAGGTGCAAAGAAGAAGACCAAGTACGTAGCAGCTAGGCAGATTTCCTTATGAACGTCAAACTTTGGCTCACATAATTAAAGATCACACACAATGGAGGAAGATACAAATATTTGCAGGAAAGCTACTGTCCTTCATTAACTATAGAGAAATTTGTGTATAAGTCTCTATTTTGAAAATAAAAATAAAACAATAATAAAAACTTTCATTTCTTCCTCTGAAAAAAAAATGTTACCTTGCCTGCTAACTTTACTCATCTTTTCCACGAAATCCATCCCCACTTTTCCCGGGACAAAGAAATGAAAAGTCTTATAATCTCAAAGGGTCACAGGAGGACTTTAGTTTGTGATATTATTTCCGTGCCCCGAGGTGAAGAAATGACAACTTTTAAAAGCATTTCACCTCACAGCCAAATATCGCAACTCTGGATTCTCATAATTTCCCTATCCCTGAGTTTTGACATTAAAACTAAGCTGATCACCTCATACCCATTAGGATTATTTAAAAAATGGAAAATAGCAAGTGTAAGTAAGGATGTAGAGAAATTGGAATCCTTGTGAACCGTTGGTAGGAACATAAAATGGTGCGGCTGCTATAGAAAGCAGTATGGCAGTTCCTCAAAAAATTAAAAATAAAACTACCATATGATCCAGCAACTTCTGGGTATATACCGAAAAGAACTGAAATCAGAATCTCCAAGAGAGATTTGCACACTCATGTTCATAGCGACATTATTCACAAAAGCCAAAATGTGGAAGCAACCCAAGTGTCCGTTGACCGATGAATGGATAAACGAAAAGTGGTATATACATACAATAGAATATTATTCAGCATTAAAAAGAGAGGAAATTCTGACACATTTTTCAGCATGGGTCGAACCTTGAAGACATTATGCTAAGTGAAATAAGCCAGTTACAAAAAAGACAAATACTATATGATTCCACTTAATAAGTTACCCGGTATAGTCAATTCATAAAGACAGGAAGTATTAATAGAATGGTGGTTACCAAGGGCTGGGGAGAAAAGGGAGTTATTGTTTGCAATATGAAACAATATTTTTTTGCAAGATGAAAAAGTTCTGGAGGTGGTTGTACAACAATGTGAATATATTTAACACTACTGAGCTACGCATTTACAAATGGTTAATTATAATTTTATGTTATGTGCATTTTATCACAATTTTTTAAAAAAACTAAGTAGATGGCATCACTGAGCTAATAATAGTTTTGTTACAATGTATGACAGAGCCCAGACAAAGTTTCTGTTTAGCCTCTGTCTTCATGATTTCATAGCAATTTGTGTATTTAGTTCAGCTTTGTCAGGTGACAGGATGTTTTAATGGGGGGGGGGGAAATCAAATCAAGTGGATTGATCTATTTTCTTCACTTGTGCCTGCAATATTGTGTAGACTATAACCTCGGGCAAGATTTTCTATTAAGCTGATGATGAGGACCAGTCCCTTCTATGAGTTTGCCAGAAAGAAAAAGAGTGGGTCGGTTGTTTGCATTGCCTTTGACTACCGTAGAGATCAGCTGGGTTTCCATCAGTACCGTGGCCAAATACTTTATCCTCTCACTGACTCCAGCCAAGATTGTGCTAAGAATCAGAACTTGAATTCTAAATTGCCACCTTGGCCCAGGCCTTTACTCAGATCAACCCAAGTCAGATCAACTGGAAGTCAGTCTCCAGACTTGAGAAACCACTGGGCAATATGATGGAACAAAGTTCCATGCGTGATGCCATAAACAACCAGACTCATGCAAATGAAAGAAAATGATTTCTGCTATTTTTATTTGTAAATTAAGCAGTGCATGTGTGTCAGCTTTCACTATGCATGTTACATTGACTTCAAAAGAAGTGTAAACATACCAGTCAGAAACAAAACTCAGACGTCGCAGTCACAAAAGATGAGCGGAGAAGTCTGAGGATTCATTTAGGGGAGCAATGTGCGGCTTGTCATGTCTCACTGCCTTGTCACAACTGTGAGGAATGGTGGCATTCTTTAAGAACAAGAACGCCTCAAGGAAAGCTTTGAGTAGCACGGTGCTTTTAGACCTTTCTTCTCTATTGCATGCATTATGAGATTGCTTCATTCTTCTTTTTGTGGTGCTTGTTTTTCAGTTTTTTAAATTGCATTTAGGGTAAATGTTTGATTCACAAACCTGCCACTTAAATATTCTGGGATTTTTTTTCAGGAGTGGTAAAATTAACTAAAGGTTAATTTTCCCCTACTACAGATTCACAGTTCATTTCTCCTATTTGAAATAAACTTGAAATGTATATTTTGCCGTACTGTTTTTATCATTAGCTAACAAATGCTTGAGAGCAGTGTGGTCAAACACGGCCCCTGTTTCTGGCTGGAGCATCTTGTCATGTAAGAGGAGAAGGCTGAGACAGGAAAAAACAAAATATGCTTAGTATGCAGAATAGGAAAGGACATTCGTAAATTACTTGGATTTTTTCTAAGATTTAGAAGGTTTTGTTATTCAATTAAAATAAAAGCACTTTAAAAAATTTAAAAAGGAGAAAAACGAAGTAGAAAACATGACAACCACTGTATCTATTGAACAAATTGGATTGATAACTACCAACCTTGCCAAAAGAAAACTTTAGGACCAGATTGCTTCACTAATAAATTCTTTCAAATTTTTAATAAGGAAATAATGTTAGTCTTACACAAACTGACTCTAGACAGTAGAAAAAGAAAAAAGACTTCTCAACTTGTTTTAAAAGACTAGCATAAATTTGATACCATAACATGATAAAGATACTACAAGACAGGAAAACTGTAAGCTAATATCTCTCATTATATAAACATAAAAATTTTATATAAAATATTAGGAAATTGAATCCAATAATATATTTAAAAGGATATATCAAAATTAAATTGGATTGGTCCCGTGAATGCAAAGTTGGTATAATATTCCAAAAGTCAAAATTATTCATATGATTAGCAGAAAAAAGGGGAAAATGTTATGATTGACTCACAGATGCAGATAAAATTTAATAAAATTCAACATTCATTTATGTTTAAAACTTTAAGCAAAGTAGAAATAGAAGGGAACTTCTGAACTCTGTTATAAGGTACCAATAACAAATAAAAATAAGAAACACCACAGCGGAATCAGACTTAATTGTGAAATAGTGAAAGATTTTCCCCTGAGATTAGAACAAGAAAAGAAGGGCTATTCTCACTGCTTCTGTTCAACATGAGCCAGAGCAATAAAGGAAGGGAAGGTAGTAAAGGTTTAAAGATTGAAAAGCAATAAATAAAACCATTATTTGTAAATGACATAGCTATGTACCTGCAAGATAATAGTTAGGTCCTCATAAACTACTAGAAGTAGATGACTTTAGCAAGGTCCCTGGATGTAAGGTCAATATATAAAAATAAATTGTATTACTATATACCAGCAATAAGTATTGAAAAATAACTTTTAAATACCGTTTATAATAACAACATCAGAGAAAAAAATAAATGAAGAGATGTACCATATTCATGGACTGGAAGACTCAACATTGTAAAGATGTCAATTAATGTCTACATTCAATGTAATTCTAATAAAAACCCAGTAGGTTTTTTATGGACATAGATAAGCTGATTCTAAAATATGTATAGAAATTCAAAGGACCAAGAATTGCAAGGGCAATTGAAGAACTGAGTTAAAGGATGTATATTACTAAATGTCAAGTCTGATAATGAGGCTACAATGATTAAAACAATGTGATATAGGTGCAAGAGAGGCAGAGACACCTAGAAAAGAAGAAAGTGTCTAGATTTACATCCACACATACATAATCACTTAATTCAAGTCAAAATTCCTATTGCAACGAAATAGGGTCTGTAAAATAAATGATGGCTAATCAATTGGTTTTCTATTTTTAAAAAGCAGGTACTATGCATTTCTTCCCCATGAGCATTTCTGTTCTGCTTTGGTGTAAAAGTCTTGATGTCTCTCAATATTTCAAGAGTAGACAGCAGAATCAACCACAGATCTGCATCCTTCCTCCTTGTATAGTTCTCACCACCTGAAATGAGAAGTAACTGAGCAGATATTTACTTTCAAAAACATGAACATTACTGTATCATATACATGCAAAAGAAGAGAATGAAATTGTACATTTGTGACTCTTCGTTTCCTTTGGACAGTTTAATTTTTTTTCTAAAATGGGAGAGTGGTAATAATAACAGTCACAGCTGATTGAGTTTTATGTGCAAGGCAGTGAGCTTGGTCTTCGTATGTGAAATCTCATTCAATGACATTTAACTGCCAAACTTAATAAAACGATTTAAGAAGTAATCAGCTTACAGGTGTTATAGACTGAATGTTTGTGTCCCTAACCTAAATTCATATGTTTTACCCATAACCCACAGTGTGGCTGTATTTGGTATAAGGAAGTAATTAAAGTTAAATGAGGTCATAAAGGTGGGGGCCTGATCCAATAGAATTAGTGTCTTTAAAAGACAAGACACCAGGAAGCTCTCTTTCTCTGAGCGCATGCACCAAGGAAAGGCCTTGTAAGCTCACAGCAAGAAGCCAGACCATTTGCAAGCCAAGAAAAGAGTTCCCACCAGAAACCAAAAGGGCCAGCACCTTAATCTTGGACTTCTGGCCTCTAGAACTATGAGAAAATAAATTCCTGTTGTTTAAGCCAACTAGTCTGTGGTATTTTGTTATGGCAGCTCTTGCAGACCTACTACATCAAGCCAAAATTCTGTCCAGGAGAGAGCAAAAAATGATTATCTTTAGTTCTTCTATATATATACTATAGCCTTTCTGTACAAGTTTGTTCATTTACAGCTGGGCTTGACATACCCTAGACTATATTCCTAGCTTGTTAAGGCTTCAGAGGGCAGCATAATATTATGCTTAAGCATTCACACGCTAGAGTCACGTGGCCTATGTTCAAGTCCAACTCTGCACCTTCAGCAGGTCCCAGAAAATCTTCTTTATCTGCCAAATGGAGATAAAAGTACCACCCACCTAGAGTTGTGAGACTTACATAAAGCATTAATACTACATGGAAAGCACATAATACATGGTTCCTAATTTTAATACATTGTAAGTGTTACCATGGTGATGATGGGGAGAAATCAAGTCTTCTCACAAAATGTCCCTTTCAGGCGAAATATTTATCTGGGTAGACATCTGACATAACATACATAGTTATGATTTTTAAAATATTAGTTTAAAATTGTTAGCTGACTTTAGTTCTGACTGTAGATAAGAACAAATAAAAATGCTCAATCTAATGCTGCTGTCTTTCTCTGTCTTATGAAGAGTCAGAGAAGGAAGATTTTGTAGCCTAATATCTTAACACTATCTTCGGAAGACTTCCTTGCAGCAAGGTGGATCTGGCCACGAGTAGAAAGGCAGGCAGCGAAGCAGGCAAGCTTATTTCCATTAACTTGGCACCACGAAACACTTTGAACAAGGGCCCTATTATCTTTTAGGTAACAGGTGGTAGCCGGGGTATTAAGCTGTTCTGGGCAGGATTTCAGATTTCCATTCTTCAGTGCTTTCGGCAGTACACTTCTATCATAAAGCGATCAATAATAATTTGGTGTCTGGAATGAAACACAGTACACCATTATGCGTTCTACATCTGGAAGAAGAAACTCACTTAACTAGCTCTAAATCAATGAATTTTCTTTTTATTCCTGGGAGGAGTGTTACAGGCAGCAGCAAACCCGGTGGAAATGTGAATTGTGGATCTGAGCACAATCACAAAAAAATTTAGATGTTATGACACACTCTCTTACGAGTAATAGAAGCAAGTCCCAAAGCACTGAGCCTTTGCTTCTAACATCAACACTTTCATCACGTGACATTCTCTGTCACTGCAGGGTCACTTGTTTCACATTTTATGAAAAAGGAAAAAGTCTGTCATAATGGGTGATATGTAGGTGAAAGGACAAAATAAAGGTCAGACATGGGGCTTAACACATTATTTTCCAGATCTTAGTTTTATTGAATCATATTCTATTAATACCATGTTCCCATAACAGGGGGCCAATAAATGGAAAAGGAATTATTTCTTTTGCATCTCGTAGATCTCAGAAAAGACAACTGATATTCATTCTGTTAGAATTTGATTTGAAGTTTCCCGTGCAGATTGGGGTAGAGACATAGAAAACAGATTCTGTAAATTGTATTAATAACATAAATTTTCCTCGGTGTACTCCCGAGAGTGGCAGCCTGATCCTTCCTAAACCATCTCCTACAGGTTGCTTCTGACTTGTCACTTTAAAGATGGACTCTGAGAATAGTCAATCCTGTTTTCCAAATTCAGAATCCTAACTTCTGTGAAATTACTCACCTCTAAAACTCCCTGCTAGCTTTCTTTGCCCCAGAACTTCAGGCCCCAGCCCTGCTCTTTGGAGATGTGGGAAGAGACTAAGCAAGTGTTAAGGGTGACCATTCTACACCCTTGTCTGACCTACTTGAAGAAAGGACTAGGAAAAGACTTATTATGGCATTTATTGCCCTATAATCGCCCTTTCTTTTATTAACGGGAGCTAGTTTCCTGGCCAGCTACATGATTTCATTGTATGGTGGATGAGTGTTTTATTCCCCTTCGGAGACTATTGCAATAATACAAAGAGAAGCACAGTTAGAAAGAATGTCCTTTGAATGTTTTTATGTTGGGAAATAAAACATGGATTGAGAAAATGGGTTAAGCATCAATACACAATTTAACAGATGGTTGTAAAGTGAATGCCATGTAACCACTGCCCAAGTCAAAAAATAAAATATTGCCAGCACCTGGAAGCCCCTCAGTGTACCTCTCTGACTACGGTTCCCTTCCACAGCAGAGGTAGCCGCTGTCTTAATTTTTATTGTAATCATATCTTGGCTTTTCTTTGTAGTTCTAAAGCTTAGAGTTATGCATTTCTAAACCATATACTTAGTTTTGCCAGTTTTTGAACTTTATATAAATGGAATCATGGTATATGTGTTCTTTGCCTTGCTTTTTGTCACTCAGCATTGATTGTAAGATTCATTTATCTGTTTCCTTTTTATTTTAAAAATTTTCAAATATAGAAATTGAGAGAATTGTATAATGGTATAACTGTATATTATGTTACTGTATAACCATCACCTAACAGTTACTAAGATTTGGCCTTATCTATTGCTTTTTTTTCCTGAAGTGTTTTAATGTATCTTATAGATATCTCTAATCACACATCTCTGAAAAATAAAGAAAATGTTCTGGACAACCACAAGACGATTATCATATGTAGCAAAACTAATAATAATTCCCTAATATGATCTAGTACCCAGTCCATATTCATATTTACCTAGTTGACCCCAAAATGCTTTAACAGCTGGTTTGTTCAAACCAAGATGCAAACAAGGATCCTGAAGAATAAATACACTTTGAGCGGCACAACTTACAGCTTAAAATGAGGCTGTCCCTTCCTTTTTCACATATACCTAATTAGTTATCAGAGCTCCTGCAAGGACCTGGCTTCAGGCACTTCTTCCATAGTGAAGAGGAAAACAAGACCATGTTAATGACATGGTCCATCTCATACTCTGTCACCTCAGAGGGAAGTATTAATATGCTATCTGAGTTACTGTCAGAAGACATACCTAATACCAATCATATCAGAACCACAGTTGTTATGTCGGGCAGGTGCTCTGTGGCAGTGGGCTGCTCGAGGTTCAACCAGGCTGTGGCTTTACTTAACTGGAGTAATGCATGTGAAGGCTGCCCCACCTGAGGGAGCTCACCAGAATGCAGGTCTCTACTGACAGAAGTTTCTACCAGGACCACAGGAGGGCAGGAGGATAGATTGGTTGGTTGTTTTGCTTCAGTGGGATCTTCCAGGTCAGTCATAGCGTCCTTGCTTGATATTGTAGGATTTGGGGTTTTCAGTTGTGTTTGATTTAAATATTTACTGGGAAACTCTTGACAAAAGAGCTCGGCCCCTCCCCATCTAACTATATTGCTGCTGAGTGAGCTGACGTCGCGGTGCCTTTGTACGACAGAATGCCACATTTGCTTCCTGCAACCTGGTGTTCAGATCAGCGTCTCCCAGAGGCTTTTCCTCAGAGCACAAGTCCCATGGTACTCCATAAAAGGGTCGTATTGTCCAGTGAACTGTGGAGACACACTGAGTCAAGTCGAGTTAAACTGCGTTGTGTACCTTGGGTCTTCTCCTGGCCTTCAGGGTGCTAATGAACACTGAGTATGTGGCACGTCCCAAATTATGTGTCCTCAGAACCCTTTTCTCAGAGCATCTCTGGGGGTTACTATTCTGCAAAACATACTTCTGAAAGTGCTGACCTACATGACTTTGGATATCAACACAAGCAACAGTACATAAACAATCTCATCAGCGCACCTCTTGGGCCATGACGAGTTTATCCAGGCAGCTGCACAGTGTTACACAAGTAAAATGGTTGGGTTGCCACTTTGGAGAAGAAGAATTTTGTTCATGTGCCCCCTCTGCTTGGACTTTTGCTGACATTCCTACTGTCACACGGGAGTGGGCTGACCCGGAACCGAGATCAGGACCTGTGCTTATTGTCTTGCAACAGGGATGCTTAGGCTTCAGATTTTTTTTAGATGGAATTTCCACATGGTTTGGCTCTTTCGAGGGGCAAAAAAGTTCTAAACTGGTCAGAGTCTCTGATTTTGAGGATCATTTGGTCTTAATTGCCAAATATAGTAAGACTTTTTTTTTTTTTTTTCCATTTCAGTGATTCGGTAAGCTTTCTCCTTGGCTAGTCGGATTAGTACATAATTGAAAACCTTGTTACCTAGTAATGACCAGGTTATTGGTAAAATGTTCAGATATTCATAGCACTCTCGAACATCTGAGTTAGTGAAAGACAATATTTGGCAATCATACTAATTGCCTCTAGATTAACATGACTTTGTCTTGAGTATGTTTACCAGACCATGCTGTTTCAAACTAGACATTCAGAATTGCATTATTATTATTATTTTGCTTTTCCTTTTCAACATAGCATTTAAATCGACAACTTTGTTGCTTTTCTCGTTAATTTCCACATGGAATAAAAGATCAACTGGCACTTGCTGTCTAGTCTTTCAAAATGGGAGACCACCAAGTTTTTCCCATTCTCCAAATCCTTGTTCCCCTCTCTCCTCTTTTATGTCTTGTATGTATCAATTTAATTTTGAAATAGTCTCTTTATCTTAAAAAATGAATATATTTTCTCTAGAGATAGCATAAATGTGGATTGATTGTTGCATTTGGAATCCTCTGGGCTATACTTGTTGCATCATATTAATATGTGGGATGATTATTTTGCTTTTAGGTCTTTCTAGGCTATAGTTGTTGCATCATATTAATAATTCTTATTATTCACGAAGCCAGATGGGAAGTGGAGGTATGTTCTAGGTTCTGGAGGCCCATTCCATTTGTCACTTGTGGATTTCTAGCCTAAAATTCCTTTTCACTGGAGCTGTGAAATTTACAAAGGATAAAAGCTACAGATTTTACTTGCAAGTTGACTGTTTTAAGGACTGAAGGTGTAAGACTCTGCAGTAAGCTACTGAAAATTTCATCATTTCTCAATTGCTTTTCTCCCTTCAACCTTTCATTCCCTTCAGAATATAATTTAAAGGCAGTTGAGCAGAGAATTCAACAGAGATGGATTATCCTAGAGAAAAATCTAAACAAGTCTCCCCTCTGGTACTTAGCACCGGACCAAATGACTTGTTTCAGCATCAATATTGCTTTTTCTTCTACTTCCTCATCATTTTTTTTTTGTTAATAAAAAAAGCAGTACTTAAAAGTTATAAAACATAAGAGTTTCTTTTTTCCATCGTATTGGGAGCACACAGAAAATGCCCTGCTCGAAAATTGTACCTCTAGCTATGTAGCCTAGAAAAATCCTTATACATGTTCACATGGGTACCTGAACAAGTATGTTCACGGTAGCGATGTTTGTATGCCAAAAGTGTGGAAACAACTTTAATTGCCTTCAGTTGCAGGCTGGTTAAATAAATCATGGTGCATACATCCCATGAAATGGTATGCAGTACTCAAAAAGAAAGAGGTGGTCCTGTGTTTACTGATGGGAAGATCCCTAAAACCTGTTGATAAGTTAGAGGGAGAAAAAGACTTGTAGAACAATATGCGTAGAATGATTCCATTTATGTTTTTATTAACAAAAACAGTGTTTGTCTGTAGTACTGGGCGGGGGGAAGTGAGTAGTTGTGGGGAGAGGGAGGGAAGGAGAGAATGAGAATATCAAGGCAGGCAGCGGTGGGATTTGGTGAATAGGGTCTACAGAGGGAGAGACAGCGAAAAGGACTTTGTGTTGTCTGTTTCTTGAATTATTTACAGTAAAATGTTTTCTTGTATTATTTTTGTAAATAGAAAAGTATATGTGTGTATGTGTGTGCATGTGTGTGTGTGTGCAAAAAATAAAGAGAAAATGCCCTATTTATTTTCAACAAATTCATTCAACCCAGATATTCACCAAGGAGAAAGAGCCCATCCAAGATGCTTATTTTAAATAAATTGATGTCAAAGAGGCAGAGGATTCCTTGGCCACTGAAGAGATAGCTGGTTATACTCTCAGATCCCAAGAGAAGGGACCACACCACCCAAGCAGGGCCACACGGGGAAGCACTAGGCTGGTCAGCAGGCAGAGAGGGAACAGGAAGAGCAGGGGAGACAGGGTGAGCAAGTTTAGGATTGGCTCATGGGAATACTTTCAGTGGACTGTGGAACATAGGGGCTGTCTGTAATGGTCTGTTACCTGGACCTGGGAAGGGAAGGACAGGTGGAGAGTGTCCTGGAGTACAGGAGCCCAGTGAAGGAGGTGGCTGGGATCACAGGCTCTGGATTGGTGGTTTGCACATGAAAGGCATAATGCGCAAAGACACATCGTTTCCTGTGTCTAGGAATTGGCTAGACCTGGGAGAGACAGTCCTGCCAGGGTCAGCAAGGCCTCGAGATGTCAAAGCATCAGAATACAGAATAAAAGTACATAGTTCATACACAGTGGCAAAAATGCAAGAAATAACCATGCCTTGCAAGATTTCCTGCTTAGTTTTTATATTAGGGCAGAATTTGATCGAAAGCTTAGGGACCTTTCCTTGGCCAACCTTTGAATATGGTTTTGGGACCATTTTTGGCCACTTTTGAGACAGTAATTGAGGAATTACCTCAGATTTCAGGCAAGAGGGAAATCTCTTTATGTGTTTGGATCTACTCAACTAACTCATTGTTGGTATAAAAGCAAATCAGGATTTGTTTTGCCCTTTCCCTGAATCTTTAGCTATCTCCTGTGTTGGTTTAGAACTTCAGACTGGATTGCCCTGGAAGTAGTCTGCACATTTGCTGGTGTATGTTTTCGTTTTGATGTTTCAGTTGCCAGAGTACCATTATAAAGTGCAGGTGTTTTGCATTTACTGCAGCCCAGAAATTTGGTTATTTTCTAACGATTAGGGAGTTGCATTGGCCACTCTCTGAGATGCATGTTCATTTTTGTTGCAATCAGATTTCCTGATTTTTAAATTTTGGTTCTACTGTTAGATGTTAGAGGTTTAAAAATTGATTTTTCTTTTTTTTAGAAACTTGCCTATATTTATATGCTAGCTTTCTTTCTTTTTTTTTTTTTTTTTACTTAATGTTGGCCTCTTAGCTTCCTGTGGCCTAAAGCTTATTACTTTCTTAATGTTAGATTTGCTATTTTTATTTTTTTAACCAATGCTTTTGCCATCATGGGTATTTTCTTTTGTGGTGTCAATGGAAAAGAACTCAAACTCTATAAAATAATTTAGAGAGCTTTATTCTGAGCCAAATATGTACGACCATGGGCCGGAGAGCCACCCCTAAGAAGCCCTGAGCAAGTGGTCTCCCTGATGGTTGGATTATAGTTTGGTTTTATTCATTTCAGGGAGATAGGAATTACATGGAAAGTCATAAATCAATACAGGGATGGCATACATTGGTTTTGCCCCAAAATGCAGGACATCTCAAAGCAGGGGATTACTGGTTTTAGGTCGGTATGAAGATTCCTTGATTTGAAATTGGTTAAAGAAATGAAACTTTGTCTAACGACTTGGAATGTTTTAAGTTAAGATAAGGAAGTCTGTTAATCAGAGACAAGTCACGGGACAATTTCAGGACATACACCAAGACTTCATGATCTGTTAAGTAAATTGATGACCTGCAGGTATGGTTTAACCTCTGTCTTACATGGCCTTAGGCTTGTTAATGATTTTTTTATCTTATCATGATAAAGAATAACTCCAAAAGGGACAGGACATGACTAGGTACGTCTGTCCTCCCTTCTCCTCATGGCCAGCAACTCAGCTTTAAGCTTTTGTTTTGTTTTTTTCCTGGCAGGGCTGCGTCCCCTTGGCCAAAAGGGGCCCATTCAGTTGGCTGGGAGGCTTAAGATTTTATTTTAGTTCACAGTGGTTACCCTTCCTCACCCATTTCTAATGGCTTTATTGAAATATAATTCATATACCGTGAAATTAACCCATTGTAAGTGTGCAGCGCAACAATTTTAGTAAATTTATAGAGTTGTGCAACCATCAGTCACCACAATCCAGTTTTATAACCAAAAAATTTATACCAAAACATCTCACTCAGATTTTATACTGCCCTGTGCTTAAATAATTGAATATTATTAGAGTGATCCTTGCATTTGAAGATAGATTTTCTTCTTTTAAAATAAGTCTCTACTGACTTTATTTTTCTTTTATATAAAGTAATACCTGCTTGCATGTTTTTGCCTCATGTCTAACAATACAGATTTTTATTCCTTGTTTTTTTTTTAAAGGGATGGATGGTTTTGTTCTGTTCACTTTCACTTCCTACCTCCCAAAGACCAAAACACTCCCAAGTAATCAGCTCCCCTTCATGCCTCGGCTCTCACTGAGCTGATCTATTTCAGTCCTGCCATCCTCTGGGCAGGTGCAGTACAAGCTACATTTTACACCTTCCCTGATGCCTCACTCCTCTTCTGACTTCTTTAACTTTTCATAATTTCTTCTCTTTTCTTTCTTTTTAATATCTGTTTTACTGAAAACAAAAATCATCAGTGGGGGGGAAGGTTAGACCATTTCCTTGGTTGGTGACAAGGAAACCGTTAACATTTTTTTTTTGGCCACATTAACCCCACTTGTTTTATGGTTCAGTCATAAACCGGGCCACATGGTTTGAGTTGTCCTTTTGCGCCTGACAGCCCACTTTATCTCACTTCCCCGAGCGGCGGTGGGCTTGTCTTTGGCCCCAGTGAAACTTAGCTGTGTCTTTGGAAAGGCTGTTGCGGGTGAGATCAGGAGGCATCGCGCATACCTTGTAAAGAGAGATGATCAGGGAACAGTGCCTAACAAGGAGGAAGCTCCTGAGAATGAAGTGGAATTATGTCGCTTTGCCATGACTCTCAACCCCAAGTAAATTAGTAATCAGATAGCCTTCCATTTGCAGAGCCTTACTGTTTCATATACTATCCTCACAATGATGTGATATCCTGGAGAAAAAAGGAGCATTAAAATCTCGTTCTGTTCTTCCACCTACTGCAGTGTGACTCTGAGCAAGTTCATTTTGCTGGGCCTCAAGTACCTCATCTGTATAATGGGAATGATAACCCTTCATGGGAGTGTGGTGAGGATTAAGTTAAATAACACAACTTTTCACCTTTCTCAAAGTGATCTGCGCTGCATGTTCCTGGGGGCTCAGGGTCCTGTATCAGAAAGTGGACAAAGCCATAGAATAAATTAGCCATCTCTTCTCAGAATGTTAATTTAACTTGGAAAACTGGGGGCAGGGGTGGGGTGAGAGTGGGGTTTCTTATTTAAATTAGAGCAGATATATGATGTGAGGTCCACCTTAATTTTTAAAGAAAAGCTCAATACATTACAGAAATGGCATGCTTGGGGCAGGCAACTTCAAGTCTTAACCTTGGGGCCCCTGACATCCCTCCTTTGCTGTAACCAGTGTTTCCATGGGAAAGTCTGAGAAGCACTTGGATGTGAAGGTGTCTGACATAGTCTATGCCACAAAGCACAGTCTCATTTAACTTCCCATTCCTGTTTTATGAAGTATCCAGCTACATTTCCTAGCATATATTTGATACCTCCTCTTAGATGTGCAGCTTATCACCTGCCCTCCAGACCCGATTCTCAGCCTGTATTTCCTGCCTTAGTCACTGACAGCACCTTCCATTCCGTTACGCAAATCAGGAAGCAAGGGGTCGTCCTTGGCCCCTCTCTTTCCTGCATATACCTCGTCCGGTCTTTAACTTCTGGTCGCATCCGTATTGCCACCTTCACGTGTCTTGATGCATCCTTTGGCTCTGTTGCCAGCATCTTAGTCTCAGCGGCCATCATCCCCTGCCCAGATGTCTGCAATCACCTAGTAACTGGCCTCTTTCCAATCCATTCTCCACACTGAAATAAACATGCATTTTTCAAATACTCAAATCTGTTCATTTCTTCCCATTGCCCAGCCCCCTGCCCCTCCAGCCTCATCTCAAACATTCCCCACCTGGTGCTGGTGGCTGCAGCCACACTGACTTTCTTTCTCCTCTGCCACAGCACCATGATTCCTCTGCCAGGAGCCATTCATTGCCAAGCCTGCTCTGTCTGGAGCATTTCCCTTGGCCCCTACCTGACTGCCCTTTGCTGAGATAAGATATATTCATCTTTCAAATGTCAACTCAGGGATCTTTTTCAGGCTAGGTGCAGTGGCTCACACCTATAATCCCAGCACTTTGGGAAGCTGAGATGGGAGGATTGCTTGAGACCAGCCTGGGCAATATAGCAAGACCCTGCCTCTACAAAAAATTTTAAAAATTCACCAGGCATGGTGGGGTACACCTATAGTCCCAGCTATTCAGGAGGCTGAGGTGAGAGGATTGCTTGAGCTCACTGAAGCCTTAAACTCTTGGGCTCAAGCAATCCTTCCACCTCAGCCTCTCTAGTAGTTGGGACCACAGGCTGCCATGCCTGGTTAATTTTAAAAATTTTTTTAGAGTTGCGTCTAGGATCATGCCACTGTACTCCAACCTGGGTGACAGAGTGAGACCCTTTCTCTTAAAAAAAAAAAAAAAAAGCTTTTTCTAACACCCCATGTGGGGGACATTATTTATCACATGCTGTGACATGACCATGTCCCTTTGTCCCTTTCCTTTGAGAGAACGTATCTCAGTTTGTAAGAACACATTAGATAATGTCATTATTTGATGATAGACTGAATGTCATGGTTATCTGTAAACACTAGGGGGGCAGGGGCTGTCCCTTCGGTCACCACCACCTCCAGCCTTAGCAGGTGCCCTTCACCATGTGCCGTGGGTCCATAGCGATTGGATCAGTGTGGCGGGACAGCTGAGTTCCCGACGGCTAAGTTGGCCTGAGAACATCCACATGCCACAGGGATCTTGGGCTTCCAAGTCCAGGGTTCTGCCCACCTCATTGCAGATGCTTCCTGCAGTGCTGTGGACCAGGTCCATCCACTCTAGTCTGTGCTTCTGAAAAGCCCCTGGGAAACATCATTTTAAAAGAAACCTGTTTGGTTTATGTGGATAAGGACAGGATGGCAAAGCATCTCTTTATATCTGGTGGCTGTGTGTCCCCCAGAAGACCTGTAACAAACTCCTTGCTTAAAAGCCCTGTGTCCCCTTACCTCTCCAGTCATCTCCCACTGTGCTGCTAAGCAGATCTTTTCAAATCAGGCAGAACTTTCCAACCCAACTACATGCATTTCCCTTTCCCTCCTCCAGCCATTCCCAAGCCCTGTTCTGCACAGAGAACATCCTTCTGCTTTCCTGCCACCGTATCATGTCCTTTGGTCTGGGCCATAAAACTCTTGAGCCACCAAAACAAATACCGCTCTGGTGTTGCTGCACCCACCTATTCCCTTGTCCTGTGTAACCCTCCTGCCCTCACCTCTGTGCTTGTAGATTTGCACGTCTCCAACATTAATATGTTCTCATCAGCTCTGTGTGAGCACAACCTAACCTAGCATTTCCTTTTCTCTCTCATACCATTTAATTCATCATAATTTAACAGAGGGAGCTAGAATATAACATTTCCTAGTAAGTTCCGAAATACATAATCGGTGACTCTCAGCCAAGCTACACCTGAGAATAAGCCAGAGAGCTCTCATCACAGCCAGGATGTCCTGGTGCCATCGTGGGCCCGTGAAACTGGAGCAGCTGGGCTGAGGCATCCGTGCTTTCCCAGACCGGCAAAGTGACTTGACTAGCTTGTGGGTGACAAAGAGTTAGGACCACACTCCCAGTTTCCCTGCTGTCTTTTCTAGTTCTTTGGACTAAATTCTATTGAGAGGTATGAGCAGTTAATTAATTTGTATCTGAATGCGTCTGCATACAATAGTTCCTTTGTTTTATAACTGGTTTTATCCCCCTCAATAATCGTGTTTCCAAAGGACGTGGAGATTTTCAAGCTGACAAAGGCAACAGAATGAAGCGCTCCCCTCCCTGAGTCAGTGTGGCCCCTGCCTGCAGGGCCAGCCGCGGGAATGGCCCCGTCCTCCCTGGGCTCTGCCCGTGGCCTCCCGTGAGCTATGGGCCTGCGCTTTGGGCAGCCCCTCGCTTCTCCACTCCCGGCTCTGCTTCCACGTGATCTGTCCTCAGCATGCTCGGTGCTCCTTCTTTCCTCTTCTAGCCCCACCTGTCCGAGCAGTGGGCTCAGGTGCGCAGCCAGGTGTGGCAGAGGCACATTCAATAACTGAACAATTCCATCCTCACGGGGCCGCTCTGCATTGGAGCATAAGATAGGAAGGCAGTGGGGACGTCCCGTGGAGGTCACCAGCCACCCCTCAGAGAGTCTCACCTCAGCACCGTGGCGGGCCAGTCCACAGAGCTGCTCAGAAGATATTTTCATACCATTAAAAAAAAAAAATAATTGGAAAGCAACACAACCTAAGTGAGGGGCGATCTCTGTGAACTAGGTCATCGAAACAGCAATCCCACCTCTGAGGCAGTGCCATGCTCCGGGGAAGCTCAGTATGACATAGAGGGTAAGCTGAGATCAGAGGTAGAGTTTCTGGCGTTGGATCCTGGTTCCTTTTCTCAGTAGCAGCATGACTCTGACATTGAGCTTTTCTATATTACAGTTTGCTCGGCCATAAATCAGGGTTAAATAAAATTAAATAAAAATGCCTACCCCTTAGGTAATTGGAAGATTATTTCGAAGATTAAACGACATCTGGTTAAAAGGCTTATGATAGTGTCAGAAAGTATTAACTGGCATATCTCATTAGCTTACATTAACAAAGCATAATTTCCAGAAGCTTCCCCCTACATTACATTGCTGTGTGTATTAACACCGGATACTTTAACAAATAGCTTTGTGAACTACTCACATCTGCTTCTCTGTTTGCCTTTTGCATGTAGCCCTGGAAAGGAAAATATCAATGAGGCAAAGCAGAGAAGAGCTGATCAAGCGAGGGGTCCTGAAGGAAATCTACGATAAAGGTAAGGAGCGCCAGTCGCCCATGGGCCGAGGAGCTGTGCTCAGAATCCGTTTGCATATGTCTTGGAGTTGCATTTAGTTTTCTGCATCACTTGATCCGGAGCTGAATCCCTAAAACTGCAGACAAGTCTGGAGAGAAAAGAGAACGTAGCAGATAGTGCCAAAGCTCTCAGTATTACATGGAAGGAGGGAAACAAATCTCTTTTCTCAGCATTAGAATGAAACGACAGGATGCTGAGAAAAATGAGGTAGCCCTGGGAATGCTGTAGGAACTGGTGTGAGTGTGTTGTGCACAGACACACACAGCTGGGGTGGATGTAATTGCTTAGCCTCCTGCAGGCAGTAGGGTTCCCACGACAAATGTTAAAAATCCACAAGCATCTAGGAGTTCCTTAACAGGTTGGTTTTATTTTTGTTGTTGTTGTTGTTTGGTTTTTGGGTAGTCTGTCTCCCACTGTAGAAGAAATTAAAGAAGAGAAAATTATAATATAACTATGCACATAAGATATTTTACATGATAATATACACAGTGCTTCAAATGCTCTGCATGTGTGTCCACAAGTGTTAAAGAGTGAACACCGTATGCCTTTTGCCTATCGAATCACTGTCATTAAATACAAATGTATGCAGTGGTTTACACAGTATATCAAATATTCTTCTCTCCTCTTTTCTAAGAGCTTTGCTGGTTGAAATTGAACTTGCAGGTACACTTTCTCTCCACTCTCTTCTGTCTTCCCTTTTGTTCTCTCTCCCACTCTGAGGACTACACTCTCCCGTTAGGGCTTTAAGTGCAGTAACAGACTGTCGCTTCCAATCTTTTTACGGTCATCAGTAGTAATTGTCTGTGTCAGGTCTTCCTTTGTCTCAGGCTGGTGTTATTTCTTGGGCCAGATTATTAAATCACATGATATCCTACTCTAATGATTCATCCTGGTAGTCAAAGTGCTCCTGTAATTCTGCCGAGGCAGTCGGTTTACCGTGTTTTTGTAGGTATCCTCCCTGCCTCGTTTGTGTCCTAATGCAAAACGGCAGGTTGGGTTTCTGGGTTCTGGTACATCTCTCAGATTCCACTGTTTTGTGAGTCGGTCTTTATTCCTCTCGTACATCTCATCACATCCATTCCTGTCATAGGGCTTCCCAGTGGTACTTTTGAAATATTTTCTCTTAGCACAAATTACCAGCCTGAAATACAAGTAGAAAGTGGCATAGCTCTTGCCCTGCCCTGGTGGCAAGGGATAACAGAGACTGTGTGTGCGGTTGTACTATCGCAAACCACGTTCTGTCGTCATCAGAGCCTCCTGGGGCCAAGGAAACCCGGTGGTGAGTCACTTTACCCGTCTGCTTCTGGGAAGGCTGTACCAGAATACAACTTCTTTGATTGATTAAGCTCTCCAGGGGAAAAGAATCCATAATTTTGTCACTTTTCTTTCCAATGTCTTGCCTTTTGTTCACTCTGCCAACCCTCCCTTGTTTGACCTTAAATCTCCATGCTTCCTGAGAAGCCCCTTCCTCCAATTCACTCCTCAGGAGAGATGGAAAACATCTGACTACAAATATAATACTATATAATAAGCACCTAAGTGCTTATATAAATATTACAGTCCCAGCTAAAGCCTGATCAGATCCAGTTCCACAGTCCCTCTCCTCCACCCTCTCTTCCTGCAACTAGTATATCTCTCTTGCAAAACTTCAGGAATACTCTAAAGGAGAAAATACAGTTTTACTATATCATTTATTATTTACATTATATCTAATACCTGGGTTAAGGTAAGTATTGCCTAAGTGGCTTCCTAATTTAATGAAAGAAGTCACAGATTGTTGGAGCAAAAGCCTCATTTTATAGGGAAAGAAACAGAAGGCCATTGCAACGGGGCCCGTGCAGTTCCCCGAGAGCAGGAGATGTACCTTGTTCACACCTGCTTCTCTCTCCATCGGCAGGCACAGAGCTGACAGGCAGCCCGTGCTCCAATAGTGGCTGTGGACGGAAGGACCGGTCTGCTCCTCACCTGGCACTTGTCACAACCTCTTGTTTTATTTTCGTCTTTGCACTTATCACTGCCTGCTCTGTTTTGTTTGTTTGTTTGTTGACTGACTTTCCTTACTAGCACATAAACTGCAGGAGACCAGGGACCTCAGAGGCTTATTGCAGGATCCCTCAAGCCTCAGATAACGTCTGATGCAGATTAGACTCTCAAAACTGTTTACTGTTTGGATTACGGGAATAGGAAAAGAAAAGAGGGACTAAAATTGAAACATCACTGCACATAGTAGGTTTACAGGTTTGCGTTTGCTATGGGATTTTCTGATAGAAACACCCATTTTATATCACCATGGACATTAGCCTCATTAGCTTATGTTACATTGTATCAGCTGTTTGGAGCATGAGCCCTGGGAGCAGGTTACTTGGATTCAATTCCAGTTCCACTGCTGACTAGCTGTGCAACTTTAGTCAAGTTGCTTAACTTCTCTGTGCAAAGTTCTACGACCTCCTCAGAATGTCCTTACTGCCGTCAGTGACCACTGAGAACCCAGTCCCCTGCGGCCTGGTCAGTGCCCTGTTTCCGCCTCCACCTCGCTGTCCTCTGAGCCTCTCGGCGAGTTAGTGTCCTGTGATTCCTCCTTTCCTTTCTGTAGTCTCATTCTTCTTGCTGAATGTGAGATTCTGGTGGGTAAACAAAATAAAATTGTTCTGCCACAACCTGATGAACAGCACGTAGCAAAGAGACTTTAATCGGTTTTTTTTTTTTTCAAGTTGTTAGTTTTAAAGATAAATTTCATAGATTTGGTGCAATCATTCCAGATTGCCCGGCTGGTAATTCCTCATTTTGTGCCACCCCCTCTTCGTGTTAGCACACACGACTCTAGCTAGTTACCGGCAGCAAAATAATTCCCACCAGAGACGTGTGGTCTCCGACAGCTGCCGCATTGATCTGTAATTACCACGTCAGCCCAGCCGCCTGCGTGTGGCCCTGCAGGTCCTACCTCTGTTGGTGCCGCAGTCATACTGTTTGTGTGCGTGATACTGCTAATGTGGTGAAAAGCAACTTGTTCTCTTTAGTAGGTAAGGTTTTCTCTTCCATCCTCTTTTACATTATTGATTTTGCCTAATAATGCCCCACTTGTTCATAGAAAGTATGAAAATAAACTATAGTGATTTGAGATTCATAACTATTTGAGCAGGGTATGCTCAGAATTAATGAGGGTTTATTACTCTGACAGTTCTCAGAACTATATTTGTCTTAGCAGGTTAAAATCCCCAACTGGTCAATAATTTCAAATCAGGCAAAACGAGAGTTTGTGTCTAAGAAAAATAACCCCAAATGTCTATAGGAACTAGTGCAGGAATGATTCATTTAATGAGACAGGTTAGAAGTAAAGACCATATTTAATAGCTTATATATATTTTTTATTGGCTTCCCTGTAGAATCACATAATTTTAGAGTCCAGAGGAGCTTTAGATGAAAGTTTTAAAATCAGAAGAAAGCATTTGATCTCTAGCTATATTGAGGCCATGGAAGAATGCAGCATACTTTGAAAACTACAGAAGAGAAAATTTTTCATTATATTAGTTGCGATGGTAGTAGGGACATACCATTGGAAGTTATTTTTCTCCCATTTCCCAAATTTTCTACAATGTAACTGTAATAATTTTATGAAGAACACAGTGCAAACATTAAGATGAACCATCAACACTCTAAATAATAAACATGTTAAACCAACTAAGGTGGAAAATAATATAATTTGACTGACAGCTTGTTTTATTTATGCCTCAATCTTAGTGTCTGTTTGCTTAAATTAGATCTTTGAACAAACTAAACAAAGTTTAATTAAACAGAGTTCTCCTGCACTCCCAGAATATTCATTCATTCATCCAACAAATTGGTACCAAAGGCTCCCTGTTTGCCAGGTAGTCGTGTAGGTGTTGAACTACAGTGATAACCAAACAAGCAAAATCTCACCTTCTTAGAGTTCACACTCTATTCAAGAAAATAAGAAGCAATAAGTATATAAGTATATATTGTCAAGGAGTGATGAGCACTCTGGAGAAAAACCAATTAGTGGGGAAAGGGGGTGTGATTTTAGATAAATGCAATCCCAGTGGACCTTTCAGGGGAGGTGATATTTTCATAGAGACCTAAATGAGGTGATCAGGTGGCTGAAACAGGGGTCTGGGCACTCAAACTCTAAAACTTGGCCCTACTGCTACTTTAAAGCAAAGTGTAAATTAATTCACAAGTTCTTAAGTTCTTTAAATGGACCCAGTATGTTCTTTTAAACTAAACCCCCATGTATTGCATTTGTCTCTCTCTCACTTCTCTGTGCATCAGAGCAGGACACCTGCTGCCCAAGACCTGTGGTGGCTCTACACTTCACTCAGCAAACCCAAGTTCCTACATGATCTGCCCTCCAACCCCTAATGTTTGCTTTAACTCCCTGCATACCTCCTACAAATTCCCTCTCCCTGGTACCACTCTAGAACCATCTTCTAGAACCCACTTCCCCCGGATACCTACATGGTTAGCTGTTTTTTCCAGTCTTGGCTCAGATGTTCACCTTCTCGGGAGGTCTCTTATGCTGGGACCACCAAGTTTAAAATTGCCATCGCCTTCTCTGAGTTCTTAGGCCCATTACCCTCCTTCTTGGCAGTTTTCTGTCTTCTTCTTTTCTTTCTGTCTCTTATCACCATCAAACGTGCTTTACTAATTATGTGTTCCTTATGTTAAATTCGTCTCCCCTATCTCTCCTCACTGGAAGTAAGCTCCACCAGGCAGGGCAGGGGTCTTTGTCTGCTTTGTTCGCTGAGGTAGCCCAGGGATTGACAATGGTACCTGGGACAAGGTTGACATTCAGAAAATGCTTATTGAAAGCAACAAATGCAATCATGAGGTTATTTTTGCATGTTCATGTGACTTGGTTTATTCATCTTCACTGGCAAAATCCAGAACACTAGGAACACTGGTCCCTTTATTTATTATTCAGTTTTATGGCCCATGAAACTTTATTGCCAGTTATTTAAGTAGGTTGTATTATATTAGGTATATACAAGGGCCGTCCAGAAAGTATCCAGCCAAATAGAGACATGTATTATATTAACAATGGCTGCAGACTTTCCGGACAGCCCTCATATTTATATATATGGATGCCAAATACTCTACTTTCAGAGAGTGTCTCTATGTGTTATGAGGAAAAATATACCAAAGACAGTATAGCTGTCCCTTGGTATCCGTGGTGGGTTGGTTCTAAGACTGCCCCCCAACACACACACACTAATGCACATACTCAAAATCTGACATACTCAAGTCCTGCAGTCGACCCCACCAAACTTGTGTATAGGAAAAATCAGCCCTCTGCATGTGGGTTTTGCATTCAGGGAATACTATATTTTAGATCTGTGTTTGGTTGGGAAAAAAAAATATGTCAGTGGACTCACACAGTTCAAAGCTTTGTTGTTCAAGGGCCAATTGCATACTGTTTGACCATTAGTAAAATAGTGATGATGTTTCTCAGACTTGGCAGGGATCTCAAGAAAGTCACCTGGCCTAGCTACTGTTCTTATTTCCATGTAGAGATGATGCAACTAAAGCCCAAAGAGGGGACTGACTTCACCTAAGTCCTAGCCAGTAAGTGTGAACTCCTAAAAATCTCTGCTAAGACCATGTGTCCTTCGTTGGGAATTTATAGGAACAGAGGAAAGCTGTACACATTGGTAGTTGGAGGATCTTAATAAATATTACTATTAGTGGTTATCGTATAATAATCTCTACAAATAACCACTGTTGTATTTATAGAATGCTAGGGGTAACAGTGGTGGTTGTGCTGTTATTTTCACCACTGGATTTCCTTGTGAAACCTCAATGCGCATAATGTCACTTGCTTCATATAGTATGGGTTTATTTGATTTACGTGGATGCACCCCTTGTGGGGAGCTGGGGAGAGAGACCACCTCTCTACCGTCAGATGAAACGACAGCATCCCTGCATGTTAGACAATGTGTCGGCCTGCAGTGATATAGTTGAGGCTGCTCAACCCACTGCAGCCCCACTTAGACCTGGGGAAAGAGATAATCCCACAGGGAGGGGAAAAGATCAGGAAGACGTGTATCTTGCGAGAAAAGAATAAAACTGATGGTGTCCCAGAGAGCAGCTTCGCTTTTCATTGTGTGCTGGGAATTAGAGATAACATTTCATAGCACACAATAAAGTGCATTGAAGTGTGTTTTTCTTTTCCTTAATCAGGTTAGAGCAACATTTCAGAGGTTGTTATTTTTAATTATAAACACAAACAGAAGCTTTCTGCAACAGACAACTCTTTTACACCGACGTTGCATTTTTCCTTCTCCGGCACTGGGGAGGAAAAAGCCTGATATTTAAATGAAAAGGTCATCATCTTTTAGAAATAAAAACTCTTCTGTATTAGAGGAGACAGATGTAGGCTTCAGCCTTCTTAAATCCCACGGTTTATCTGGTATTCCAGGTGCGTAGACTTTTAAAATCTTGAAGATTATAGGAAATGCTTTTCACAACCTTTACCAGGCACTGTTGCTAGTCACATTTTTAGCTGTTTCTGATGTCTCACCTAGAAATGGCATCTTCAGAAAACTGTGATTTGTAGTAACTGTGTGAAAATGAAAGGAGTGTTTGCTTTCAGCATCAGCAACATATAATCATTTGTGTAGCACCTGAGTGCTTAATACAATGGATTTACCTAGGCTTGTTTTTTAAACAAAATCCACCTTTAAAAATGTAAAGGTGTCAAATTGAGACAGATGGAAAGTGGTTTAAACAATAAAGAGAAATTGTGATAAAGATTATCTTAAGCAACACTGTTCTCTCAGAAAACCATTATCCCAAGCCAAAAGAATTAATGAAATTATTATTATGATTATGATAATGAGTGAGCATTCCCCAGTACATTTATTTATTCATCACATATTTGTGAGTGCCTGTTATATTGCAAGCACCATTCTGGAATTTAGGAATGCTAAAAAGGACAAGCCAGGCACTCCTGGCTAATGGGTTTAGGCAGCTTGGCAATTATGATGGAGAAAGTATAGGATTTTCAGATGGCACGTGGAGGCATCACCCACCCAGGCCTGGGGACTTAACGATGGCATCGTGGCAGGAGCAGTGTCTTAGCGGAAACCTGCAGAATGTGTAAGAATTATCCTAGAGAAGGTGGGAGGGTGAGGGGGAACATTGCAAGCAGAACACTAGCACAGTTGGAAGCACCAAGTCAGGAATAAACTGAAGGGAAAGAGTGAGTGTCCAGCATGTTTGTAAGGGAAAGGGGAGTCAGGGCAGATTGTTCAGGCTGGAAAACCATAGTCATTGTTCATTCTTTAGCTCAAGAACAGTGAAGTGCTGTTGGAAGGGTTTTCTACGCAATCAAATTTGCAGCCTCATCACTCGGGCTATAGAGGGGTCCCGGCCATGAGTCGAGGAGATGAGTTAGCCGGCCGTTGCTGGATTCAGATGATGTGATGGTGGGTAGCGGGAGCAAGGGGAGTAGCCATGGGGGAAAGGCAGAGAGGACAGATTGGAGAGTTAAAGGAGGACAGGGCAAGAGGGCCCTGTGACAGCTTAGATTTCGGGGGGGTGAAGGAAAGGGAGTGGGCAGGAATGATACTTAGGATTCGGGCTTGAACGACTGGGTGGGCCAGGACAGGGCCACTCCGTGAGCTGGGAACCCCAGAGAAGTGAGTTTAGGACACAAAATATTGCGATGATTTGGCCCCGCTGAGTTTGAGTTATCTAAATGTCTAAGTAGGACACTAAATATGTAGATGTGAAGCTCTAGAGGCAGATCTGGGCTGGAGATAGTTTGGAATTGTCAGTGAATACACAACATGCACATTGTGAAGTTTTATAGATGGACAGTATTTCTCTGAGAGAATGTGGAGTATGAAAATAAGTGGCCCTGGCAGAGAATCCCGTGGAGCCCCAACATTTAATATTCTGGGAGTAAAAAAAAATGATCTGGGAGTAAGAAAAATCCTCAAAGACTGAGAAGTGGCCAAAGGATTATTAATAATAGGAAGTAAACCAGAAATACCTCTTCGTCGCATTATGGAAGCCAAGGCAAGAGGCTATGGCTTAGTGAGGGGGAAAATGGCCCACAATTCCAGATGTAGGCACGTCAAATAAGATAAGGAACAAGGAAAAGACAAGGAACAAGAAGAAGTGTCCTTTTGATTATTTTTGTGCTATTTAATTATAGGTTCTTCAGTTACCTGTGAAGCCAATATGCAGTCAGCAGGGTGTAAGTGAAGATGCTCTGCTTGCAAATAATAAAAACCTTAACTCAAAGAGGCTGAAAAAATAAGCAAATTTAGAAAATCTGCAAGGCCAACAATTTTTGTGTGTTTACCCTCTAAAGTATCCCAAATGTCTTCAACGATGCTTAGAGAGTCCGTCGGTGCGCGTTTAATACTTACTGTGTGAATGAATAAGCGAATGAATGCATCTCACACAATAAAGTCCAGTGGAAGGGCAGCTTCAGGGTGGGTTAATTCGTTGGCTATATAACGTGGCTGAGGGATGCCATCCTCAGGTCACAACTCGTCATAGTAATGAGATGGCTACAGTAATTCCAGCATCACGTGCACATCCCACAGTATGCAGAGGAATGAGAGAGGCCCTGTATCTTCTTAGTATCTTTTTCTAAGAGCAAATAAACCTTATCCCAAGTGTTCTTCAGAGTCACCCTCATGTCTCATTGATGAGAATTTTTGGAGATAACCACTAGATATTTTCCCCCTAATTCTGACAAATGTTTCCATAAACGTAAGTGTTGCAAGGACAGTCAGCTCCCTGAGTGCTGCTGCCTGCTGCGAATTCATGTTGGGATACCGCCATGAAACCGCCCTTTCAAACCACCTGTCTGGACCCTCCTGTGAACTCAGAGCAGGGCAGGGCGCCTTGAGAACAGGGGGCATCCCTGCCTCGCCCACCTGCCCCAGCCTTCTGACGCCCGCCCCGCCCTCACTCCACCGTCACTGACCTGCGTGACCTTTACCGTGAGAGGGCCAGCCGGCGCTTGGGAAGCTAGTAGCTAGTGAAAGGAAAGCCGGCCATAGCTTAGAGAACCTTTTCGAGGCCGGGTGCAGTGGCTCATACGCCTGTAATCCTAATGCTCTGGGAGGACGAGACGGGCGGATCGTTTGAGCTCAGGAGTTCGAGACCAGCCTGAGCAAGAGCGAGACCCCGTCTCTACGAAAAATAGAAAAATTAGCCGGACATGATGGCGCATGCCTATAAATCCCAGTTACTCGGGGAGGCTGAGGCAGGAGGATCACTTGAGCCCAGGAGTTTGAGGTTGCTGTGAGCTAGGCTGACGCCACGACACTCTAGCCCCAGTGACAGAACGAGACTCTGTCTCACAAAAAAAAAATCTTTTCTGAATTCATACTTTTGCCTAGAACTTAATGTAGAGTTAAACAAGGCAATGGAGCATTCAGCCTTAACCACCTGCCCCCAGTAAATATCTGTCAAACAGCAGTCCTTGTGGGAGTCCCAAGCCTGGGCTTCTGGTCCTGGCTGTCTCATTTTCCATCAGTAGAAAGCACAGCACACCTTCGCATCCCTCTGGACTCCGCTTTCTGACTGAGTTGAACTCCACGAGCCCAGACTGCTCCAGGCTGCAAGGCCACGCTTTCCTTTAAACCCTCGCTCGCTATTCCGGGCCCAGCCTGTTGGGCTGAAGGCGTTCTGTTAGCAACCAGGTGATCGTCCTCCGTCTCTGGGAATGCCCGGGGAGTGACGAACTCTCCAACTCCATTCTGGCCCTTGCTGTCGTCTCACGGCGTTGTTGGAGGATAAAAGGACATAACCCGACTTGGGCTCTCAGGCCACTGCTGCCTGGAGTCAGTGCTCAATGGACATGAGCTCTGGTCTCCACCAGCCACCTGCCCTGTGCTGCTCTTCCGCCCTCCCCTGATGCTCTCCCACGTCCTCTTTACCGTCCCTGATTCCACCCAGGCAGAGCTGGGACTCCGCCGCCAGACCCAGGCCCGCCCGAAGGCCCTGCCCACCTTATGGCTCTGTGCTGCTGCTCTCGGGGCTCCCGCTGCCACGTGTGCTCCAGAGCTTGTCCCCTGTCCCAGCGCCACAGCCTTCTCACCAGTACAGTTTCTCTAAAGGGAATACAGTCCACTGAGCCGACTACTCACTGTGATGGAAATTAGTTTAGCAGCATCACTTTAACCTCTCAATTCCAGAGATGGATTTACTTTGGCACACGTGTTAGGCCCATCGTTGTGATTTTTACGTCTACCCTGAGCAGTGCTGCCCGGTGGAACTTTCGGCAGGAATGGAAACAGTACATCATTCGTGCTGGCCGATACACCAGCCACATAGGATAGTGGAGCACTTAAAATGTGGTTAGTCTGCCTATGGAACTGCATTGTGAATTTTGTTTAGCTTTAGTGAATTTGAATAACACCACATGTAGCTAGTGGGTGCCCTTTTCAACAGCTCAGCTAGAGAAATAGAGCTGCTTAAATTCTGAAATGGTCAGCCCCAATCTCTTCCCTCCCCCAGCTCTAGCCATTAAGGATTTTTTTAAATCTTGGATTTCAGTCTGAGCCAGGCTACCCTATTAACAATGAAAGGCCCCTTGCACAATGCTATATGATTCTGTGAGATTCAGACTGTCCTATTGCATTGAAGAGAAACTGTGACATTCTGTTCATTTTATATTCAATCCCTGCTCTAGTTGCATTTCTGATATCGAAATGCCCAGGGATGGTAAGATGGCAATTCTTCTTTCAGCTACAAATCTTGAAGCTAGAGTCATTACCAGAAATAGTGGTCAGAACCATCAGAGTTCATCAGGATAGATAATGTAGAGCCAATGCACTTGGCATGAGAATTGCTGAGGAGATATAACCATGCCTAGGACAGGTTGAAGAAACACATCTGGGAGTCAGGCACAATTTGATGCAACGAAGTGTTCATGTCACCAGTAGGCTCGAGGTCCGAGAAGCAGCCCAGATTCCACATGAGCAGTGGTTTCTTGACCATGAGATGCAGACAAAGGGGTAAATACTAATAAATTCAGCAGGAAATAGCTACAGGGATGTGTAACTGAAACAAGCTATTCAAGGTCAATGTCTTTGCCACTTTTGTGATAGAAAGTCATTGCACTTCACATATTTAATGTTTTAGGCAAAGACCTCTGTACAAAAAGGGAAAGCATATTAAAATCAAAATGGGATATTAAATCTAGAACAACAGCAACACTAAAAAAGCAAGGTGATTCTTCAAGCACAGAAACACGTACCATTCTATTCCGTGTATGAAATCATCCAATCAGAGTGTTACAGAATCAATTAAATTCTGAGATTGAAATACATTTTGCACAGATCTTCAAGGTAGTTGGTTCAGAAGGATTCTGAGAGTCACAAAAATGCCTGCATCAGAAAGTAAAGAACCTCATGGCTCTTGAAAAATTGTTTTTGCGTGTATGCTGAATACATGAATAATCCAAAGACTTCTGCTGCAGATAGGAGTAGAAGATAAACTGGAAGGTTTTCTTTTGGGTCCTGAACATATAGATTCCTCCATCCTGTGGATCCTTCAGTGTCTGCCATAAATCCTGATGCTGCACAGACACGTTTAAACACACTTATACATAAAACATGCACACGCACACACTCTGACAAAATGACTTTGCCTCACTGGAAAAGAAAAGCTACTGCAGTTGATTTTTTGTTTGCTTGTTTTAAATAAGACTTTCAAGTCATTTTAAATGCCCAAGAATCAAAGGATAATAACACTCCTTAGAAAATAGGCAGTGTTTAATAGAAATGTATTGCTTTCTATGCTGTATATATGTTTAAAATTGTATAAAATTATAACTGTACTATCATTGTAGTCATATCAACTCCCTAAAATGAGACAAATTGAAGAAAATGCCTCCAATGGAAGTTGACAAATGCCAGGGAGCTATTTTCAACTTCTTAGGCTTAAAGCTTTTAATCCATCAATGAAATCCTTAGATAAATGATTTCTTAGTTAACTGTTGCTCTAGCATATCATTTTATTGACCGTGGGAACCACTAGCAGCTTCAGTGTTGCAGTGATTTAAAAGATTATTGGGATTAACAGAAATTTGTTCAAAGCTCTGTGAGTTACAAAACAATGGTTATGCCCCCTTAATGAGTGAATTTTTTTTTCTAGTGGAAAATGTATATTAATGTAAAAAAAAAAAAGGCTCACTAATATTAGGACCACCACCACCACAACCAGAGTTACACTTCGGTGGGTTGCACCTTCGACTCTGAGTTTGAGATGCACTTTTTGGTCAAAGGGCATGTTGAAGCTAAAATGAGAACAGAACAAGCCGAACAGCAGCTCTTGTCTCAGAGGGAAAGAGCAATTAGCAAATGCTTGCATTAGGTTCCTCTTCCGTGTCTTCATAAGGATAATTATTTGCTTCAACATAGAGTGGCTTGACTTATTTTATTTTGCTTTAATTATAGACAATAGTGATCATCAGTAAATGAATGTGTTTGAATTTTCACAAGAGTGCATGTGTAAATTCTACACATTTGCATTATAAACAAAGATGTAGTATAGCTAAGGCTTCCTAATGTTTTCAGTCTAAAATTGTCACATGACATTTCACTTATATAATAAAGTGTTTTTTAAAACAGAAGCATAAATGTAACCATGATTTTGTGTTTTTCATTCTTCTCTGCTACGAAGACTAACAGTTAACAGAATTTGAGTTTTAGCTGTGACAACTATGTGTATTATTTATAAAGGATTGCTAGATTCATCTTGCCATCCTTAAAGAATTAAGATTTCAAAATAAATCACTTTAAATGAGATCTCACACACCACATGGTGCTAGCTCAGCACCTATTCCTTATGTGACTTCACACAAGTTACTTCTAGTGTTCACTTTTCTCTATAAAATTAGGATAATTTAGGTACTAATTTCATAGGATGGATGGGTAGATAGATAAAATGAACACAGCCTAGCACATACTAAGTTCTTGAAATATTATTATCTTGTTTCAGGGGTGGTTAGTATTACTATCATTATAAAATGTCCAACATCATACTTCGCACAGAAGATACTCCAAAAATGTTTCTTTTGTCTTTCATTTCTTCCTCCCTGTCTCTCTACTGTGTACAGAGCTTTGTATGTAGAGCACAAACCTCTGAATCTACATGGAAATTTTACTTACTAGTTTTTTAAAAATAAGAATATGAAACTTTATTTAGCTAACAATAAAGCAGAAATCCATTAGTTTACTTCCTAGTTCTTGCTGAAATAAGCCCGAACAGAGTAAGTCAGATGGGAGAAAGAGAACCTGCATGTAAAATGCCTTGCTGTATTAGCTCACCTGTCATTTCACGCTGATTTGCAAGTTTTTGGGGGGGATTTTTTTTTTAATTTCTTCCAACACCCATGCAGAGAATACTTTGATCTGGAAGCAAGCAGGGCATCATCTAACACAGTACTTTTGTTTTCAAGGGACAGAAACTGAGGTCCCCAGAAGTTAGGTAGCTTGTCGCAAGCCCATGATGGCAAGAGCAGCAACACGGCTCTCCCCATACTCCGGGCTGGGGCTCCAGCTGCAGCTACTGCTTCTTTATACCTGAGTATAAACGAGAGGTGCTCGCCAGCACAGCTCTGCTCCCTGAGATGCAGGCGTCCCAGGAGAGCGTGGTTTATAGTGTATGACACCATCCTTTCTAGCGCCTATCCGTGGCTCCTTCCATTTCTTTTTACCCCAGATGGAAAAAGCATTCTCTTCCCTTGAGTCTTCAGATTGTTACAGATTTGAGGGACCCATGTGTAGCACTTTCTTCCGTATCTGAGTTTCTGAATCATGCAAGAAATAAGACAAATGGGAAAGCAGAGTAGGGTATCGCCTTTATCGCTGTTAAAAGCCGGCATGGAGGAAGTGATAGATGAGCCTGATAATTCTTCTCCCCACAAGCCTCAACCACGAACCAGTCTCCCAAGTGGGGAAGTTGGAGTCCTGAATCAACACTGATCCAGGGTGGGAAGGAGAGAGGATAGATGGCCTCACCCAGTGGAGACACAGGGACCTGTGCTATGTCCCAGCCACAAGGCAGCAGTGGAGAGCGTGGGGTGCTTGGGGGAAATTCCTCCTCACAGAAACCTGCAGAATGGGTTATCCCCTCTAACAAAAACCATTATTTTTTCATTTAATTTAACATGACAGCATGCAATTTTTCTGTATCAGCTTTTATAAAGGTGAGCATCTTTACAGGAAAAGAAGAGTTAATGGTCATTAAACTCTACTTATACCATGCCTAATTCACTTCAGAGCTTGGCCAGCCTGCACACGTAGTTCATTTCAAGTCATTGTGATCAACGTGTGCATATTGTTCTCCATTCCTGCTGTTGTACTTGACATTATTTCAAACACATTTTCATGCATCAACATCACCCACATGTCCATTTCATTTGCATTTCTCTCATTCCTAACGAGGTTATACATTGTACAAGTGGCACCTGGGCCTTGATTTTTATTTACCTGAACAAATACTCTTCCTACTTGGAATAGTTTGTTCTTTTATTAGTTATGTTTAGCATACACGTTTTCATTGTATTGCTTTTTTCTTCTGTTTGTTGTACAGCATAAATGAATGCAAATTAAAAATCAAAAAGTTTTATGAGTGAGTCAAAACTATCCATCTGGCTTCCCTCTTGCATAACCTGAATAAGTAAATTTATTTCTACTCTTCTATTTTTTTCCTATTTTTTTAATTCTAGTTTTGAGGTTTTAATTTTAGTTTTTTGATCTATATGAAATTTATCACCATATTGGTTCAATATATAGATGTAAAGTAATTTTTCATACTCATCTTCAACTATTATTTATTAAATAAGAATTTTTTATCCCACTAGAAATATACTTTTAAACATGTTTTTATATAAACAATAACTCATCTCACAGAAAATCGGATTCAGTGGTGAGCTTAAATTTATTAGAATATTTTTGTTCTTCAGAATTAGAATGGACACTTTCTTAAATTTCAAAGGGCCACGAACCCTGAGCCTTTTCAGAGCTAAATGTCCATTCTTCATACAGTTTTTTTAAAAGTAGAAACTGCTATTACATAGATATCCATGAGACCCTGAAAGTATTCCTGTCATCCATTCTCCGTGGTGACATTCACCTATAAAAAACAACTGCAGTTAACCTTGAGCTTTGAGAAAATTTAATTGAGCAGAAGTTGATGTTGGTCACCCCAAACCAGAGAATATCTCTAAATCAAACAAAGAATAATAATGAAACAACAAATGAGAAGAAAAAAAAAAAAAAAACAAGCAGGAAAACACTTGGAATACAACCACAAAGGTGACATCCAATAGAGGCGGATGCAATTAAACTAAACCAAGCAAAAAATGTTTGCATGTGTCTTTTGAGCCAAGCCTCTGAATCAAAACTTTTACATAAATCATACTTTTAAAACATCGAAAACAGTCCTGTGCCGGACAAGATCCCGCTCTCATATGTAGTCTCCGTCTATTCTGAGTACATGTCTTCTGTTTTCCTTCACCGCTTATCTTCCTTCATCTACTTCTGAGGGCTTAACTTCTCCCAGCTCTCACAGCAAGTAGCTCCCGGCAGCTCCACCCTGGGTCTGCCTTTCTGCAGCCTGCCCCCCCCCTCCTCCCCCATGGCATGTGTGTTTTCTCCTTAGCATTTGGCACCACGCCTGACTTTTTGGAGGAGGGGAAGGCTGGGGTGTGGTTAAGCTCCCGGGCTCTGAAGGCAACCAACTGGGCAGTAGTTTCTACGTGTGTCATAACAAGCTAATGGCAAACCTCTACCTGCCTCACGAGGGTTGGCGGTTTCTGGTACATGATGTGTGTTGTTACTACAGGCTCTCGACAGCTGTTTGCCAACTGAATGAATTCATTCACGCTCACTGGTTTGGTGTTAACTTGACTGTCGTAGCATCTTTGTTTCTTATTCCTCATGAGAAGAGGAGGATAAGGCTGGTACGATTTCCATGGCCAATTTTACATCTCAGATTCATTGCATTTCTATGTCTCATTATTTAAATAAATTCATGACATTGACCTACGCTAACTTGAGCATACTGCTCTCTGCTGCCTTTGTGACCTGATTCTACCTTGGCAGATGTGTCTGCCTCTGGCTCACTTCACCCTCCTGCCCTCTCCAGCCCCGTTGTCCTTTGTGACAAGTTCATATTCGTGATCCACGGTTAGAGGCTGGGACCTCCTGCTTTCTTGTCCTCTCTGAGGCTTAAACCAACCATCTCTGTTCCATGGTGGCCACACAGTAAGTGCTTCCCGCCCTAAACTTCATCAGGACCAGGCGCAGTTGTCATTGCAGGCTCTCTTGCCTCCCCAACTCCTTACCCCTAACCTGGTGGTTCTCACGGTGTGGAACCCTGACCAGCAAAAGCAGCGCCAGCATCACCCAGGAACCTATTAGACATGCATGTCCTCAGGTCTCACCCCACACTTACTGGGTCAGAGACGCAGGAGGAACCCTCCAGGGGATCATGGTGCTCGCTAAAGTTTGAAAACCATTGATCCGACCCATCTCATCTCTTCTTCCTCCTGTTGGCATTTTACTAATTCTTGTAGTTGTAGTTGTCTCGTAGTTGACCTCTATCTTATGATTGGAGGTCATCGTGTGCCATTTTTGAAAGCCATTATCATAGAGAACTTCAGAAGGTAAAACATCAAAATTATTTCCAACACTTGGTGAGCTCTATCTCATCCATGGTAACAAGATGGTGAAGACCTAGATAGATGAAAGTGCAAGTAACCCATTTTAATCAGAAGGGTTAAATTCTTCCTGTGGGGACAAGGGGACAAGTTTTTTAAATAATATGAATTTTAAAATGCTGGTAAAGATGCTGATAAACAGTACTAGTAAATAGTGAAAGGACATGGAGAGCCTGACTAGTCTTCAGATTACTCACACTTACAATTACCAAGCATTAGGAATTCCCAGCTAAGTCTTTAGCTCGATGATGGGTATACAAGGACCATTACAGTAATGTTTCTACTCTGTGTGTGTGTGTGTGTGTGTGTGTGCGTTTGAAAATACCATTAAAAAGATTTTTAAATAGTACTTAAAAGTGGCAGTATCATTCTGTCCCCATATTATATGACTCAAAATAAAATGGTTTTCACTCTTGTTGCCACCCATCTTAGTCATAAATGATAATAATGAATGTATCGTACCTATTAGTTTTCTTTTATTTCTACTGGATATGTGCATCTGTGTGTGTGTGTGTCTGTATAGATGGACAGATGGATAGAGGAATAGAGGAATAGATAGATAAAATGGTTATCAATGTTAATATTAAAGAAATTACCAAAAGCTAAGATGTGAATGTGGTGTGTACATTGCTGTGTAAATTGCAAAACCCTTTAGAAAAACAATTTCACAGCATCCATTGGACATTAGAATATTAATACATATATTAATTATATAAATAATTAATACATATAATTCATTTATTGAAATTTATTCTAAAGGGAAAGAATTCTGATTGCAGAAAAAACTATATACAGGAAAATGGTCCTTGTTGCATTTTTTTCATAAGAGCATAAAACTATCCCTTTGTGACCAACCATAAGGAGATAGCTAAGTAAACATCTGTATATTCATCCAGTATGATCATTAAGATGCTAGTTATGCCAATTATAATGCTTATAATAGTAGGGAAAAAAGCAAGACACAAAATATGGTACATAGTAGGAATACAACCAGAGAAAAATATGTACAGAAAAAGGAAACTATTGTTGCTATGATTGGTGTCTTCTATCTTCTCCCATTTTTATTTTTTCAAAGGAAATATATATTTAGCATTTAGGACAATGGAATTCCCAAGCTTTCTTCTTCCCCAAAGTGATTTGGGCCTTTGTTACTCAGCAAAGGTACTTTTAATCCGTAGGGAGCTCAATTTTTCGAAAGTTAATATGTCCCAAGAGGAGTGAGCAATACTCCTCTGTTACTAGCCTGAGCCGCTGCCTTCGTGAAACCAAGATGCATAGAGAGAGTTTTGATTAATCCAACTGCAGTTGCGTCTGTTTTTTTCCCAATGTTGCTTCTATGGTATTTTTATTAATAACGGTTAAAGTGTATGCTTTCCTTGTCCCAAAGAAGCAGAACTTGGCAATAGCCCTGAAACCCCCCTCCCCTCCGATTGTCTCGACCAGGACTTTCACTATACCTGGAACATCAGAATCAAAGTGGTTTCCTAGAGGTGTATTAAAGTGAATGGCAGCTGCATCATTGTTCCTCCAACTGGGAACTTTAAGCAGAGCCACTTCCCATGGCGTCAGTTTGAACATGCTAAATAAAAGCATGTTAAGAGGACTGGGGAACATCTATTATGGGATGGTGATGCATTAACACTCAGCCCTTCCTATGCAGAAGACTCCCAGTTCAGCTGTGTAATTTCCACAGCATTGGCTTAGAGTCTCCTCTGCTCTCGTTTCCTTATTAATGAGTAGTAAGCATATTGTTGATCCCAATTACTGTGTTTCCCCGAAAATAAGACCTACCCATAAAATAAGCCCTAGCAGGATTTCTAAGCATTTGCGCAATATAAGCAATATAAGCCCTACCCCGAAAATAAGACCTAGTGATGGGCGTGGCTACGCAGCGTATCTGCACAACCCATGCATTTCGTTGGGGAGCGGTAAAGAAGACGAGCAGCCCTTCTCACCTGCCCCATCGTGACAGCTACTATCCCAGAGGTGACCAGAAATGTGCGGGCAGCCCCACCAACAAGTTCGGCTCCCCCTGTCAGGTCCTGGCCATCCTGTGCGTGCTGCAAGCTGAGGCTTTGAGGGGAAAATAACACATCCCCTGAAAATAAGCCCTAAGGTGTCTTCTTAGGGAAAAATAAATATAAGACCCTGTCTTATTTTCGGGGAAACACGGTATAATGACTCCTACTACCATTTGAGGCATACAAAAAGGCTGAATTAAAAGAAGAAAAAATCCAACACAATCTTAAATGCCAGTGCTTGTCTGCTTCAGGTGATTATTTTGGTATTCATTATATTTTTTCTGTGTTTACAGGAGATTCAGGTCAAATACCATATGTCCTTGAATCATATGCTATTTAAAGCCTGAGGGTTTGTAGATTACTGTATTGCTGTATTGAACATACATTCACTGGGCCAGTTCTAATTGGTGGGGGGGGGCGGAGATAGAGGAGTCCTGTATGTGTGTATATATAGATAGATACAGATATAGATGTCATTGCTATATAAAATCATAACGATGGGTGCAACATGGCAAAAGGAAAGGATTATTTACCCAAGATTCACCCTGGAGTCACCTCATTGTTTCATTTCTACAAGTAAGTCATCTTTCTTCCCGTTTTAAGTCAGACAATTGCTCTGCTGGTTTCTGTGTTTCTGACGAGGCATAACTTAGTCTTTCATCTGGGTGTTTATTCATCTTACTGGAATGGCTTTCAGTCCTCTTTAAAAATTAATTTGACTTTAATGTCTAGTTATCTAAGACTCCCCTGGGCTAGGATGAAATCACACTGGGGGGAATTTCGATTTGACAAATGGCCATTGTGCAGGAGCCTTTGATCCGCCACTGTGGTGTTAACTAGCTGGCCCTTGTTTTGCTGAGCTTGAAGCAGGATCAAAGTCTGCAGCACACGGCATGATCGGTGGTGGGCACCGGGAGAATCCTGGCGCTTCCCGCTTCCCAGCATCCTTGGGAGAGTAGAGCCTGCTCCCACCCAACGTTAGCACCTAGAGAAGTTGGACAAGGAGGTAACCTGAAGAAGGGATAAGTCTTTTCCTAGGATCTTGCCGCTTGTTGAGTGACATGAAGCCCTTTGCTCCCTAAAGTAGGAATTCCCAATCCTGGTTTTCCAACCTCTGAGATCTGCTGAATTTTTCCACGTTTTTAAAAATGACGAGGAAAAATTAATTTTAATTCACTTCATTTTTTAAAAAATCCAATGCCTAGAAAATGTGATAGATGCTAATTAGAAAGACAGAGAAAACAAGCAAATTGCTGAAGATCACTGGAAATTGTTGTCTGTGGTTAGACAGACATATCTCTAAAGATAAGATAAAGTGTCTTAAAAGCTAAACAACAGATGTCGGCTTTTGATACTGACCTTGATAAAGACTGTTCAGAAGCATGCAGCAGGCAGTAAGCATCGCCCTTTCGTGGAAGGGAGACATTGTCTAACTCTGCAATCTCTTTTTCTGACAGATGGGGAGCTTTCCATATCGAATGAAGACGACTCCTTGGAAAACGGGCAGTCCCTGAGCTCCAGCCAGCTGTCTCTGCCTGCCCTGTCCGAAATGGAGCCAGTCCCAATGCCCAGGGACCCCTGCTCGTACGAGGTGCTCCAAGCTTCAGACATCATGGACGGGCCAGGTAATGCCCTTGGCAGGGTTGCAGAGTGGGACTCAGAGTGTGGCGCTAGGACCTTTGGCCTGGCTGAACCCGAGACTGTATTTTGGGATATTCTGAGCATAAGGATCTGGAAATTTGGATAAAACTGACCTCATAGTAGTTTTTAGTACATACTGAGTGTTTTCAAAATGGAGAATATTTACACTTATTGTTCCACAGTTTTTTAAACATTCTTTATAACCTTAATCTCATTTAAGAAGATAGGGCTTATTTTTGTAATATTGCTCATTTAAAATGTCACTGTTTTATTTTCCAACACTGATCTCTGTTAAGGTAAAGCTGAAGAATTCTACGTTTCTACTGGTACCTACCTAATTTGTCTGTTCAGAATGCCTGGGCATACCCTTCAATATACGAGTTAATGGTGGTATTATATCAATTTAGTAAATTGTATCAATTTACTGGATACAGTCAATTAATTTCATTGTCAGCTAAATTGTGTATGGTTTACTGGTTAAATTATATCCTGCCGCTAGATTATTTTTGGTGCCATCTGACCGTCACCTCCCTCTTTGGTCCGAAGTCGTCTGAGTGGCCAGTACTCATTCTCTCAGGTTTGCAGAGTGGTCCTAACTAGCCCCAAAATGGGTCCCCCCACCACCACCAGCAGCTGGTGAGAAACGGTATTTGTTGTCAGGAGACTAGTCTAGGGGAAGGAACCTGTTGGGATATGTGGAGTATGGTCAGAAAGGCCATGTCCCTTTGCCACATCATGGCTAAAATCCACAGTCATGGGAGGTCACCTGAGAGGGCAGGAGGGATGTTGTGTCACAAAGTCAACTCCCATGCTTCACTTTGAGAACTGGCGAGTCATGGCTCCATCAGGGGGTCCCACACTGATAACAGTAGTGTCCCTTGAGACGGGGAGAAGTTAGTGCTCACGAGGACTTTTTGCAGGGCTTTGATGCTGCACAGAACACTGTCACCCACATCACACGGGAAAACAGGGCAGAGCAGGGAGGAGTCATTTATAGGTGTTCTTGCTGTGGCAGTGATGGGAGGTGGGAGGGTATACAACTGAGTCACATTCCCTGTCCCTCCCCGCTGCCTGGCCCAGGGAGAGTTTGCCAAAGAAAGCAGTGAATTTTTTAAATCCCATCTCCCTTGTGACACTGGAATCAGATGGATTTGATTGTTTTAGTGCAATCTGTCATCCCAGAGTAGTCATAGAGTTTCACTTTGTCATCGGCCAAGCTACCAGCACGAGAGGAAGGTGTGTGCCACTGGCCAGGGACAGCTCTTAGCAGGAGCCAGCCAGGGGCTCCCCCGTGGGGGAGAAAAGAGTCAGGCCCAGAGCAGAGCAGAGAAATGGGGGAATTGAAACAAGAAAACTGTAATTCTGGTGAGCAAGAGGAGAGAAGAACGGGAAAGAATGAAAGATGTTGACTTGAAGCATTGGTGCCATGTCAGAGTGGCAGAGGCAGGACGGTGTCCCTAAAACTACGGAGCACTGACTTGGAGGAGGCTGCTCAACACAGAGCACCCGGAACCCAGAGGAGCAGCCACCCAAGGCGTGTGGGTGCAGCCTGTGTGGTGTCAGCCTTGCAGGCTGGCATCAGTCCCTGGTGTCCCAGACCTGAGGGCAGGACAGAGCGGGACCCAACGAGTGAAACTGAGACTCCCTGCGTGTTTGAACCCACGCGCTCCTCCCCACAGCAAAGGGCAAACGGGCCTGAGCCAGGGGTAGGAGGGGGCTCTTCATCCTTGATCTTCTGTACCTGCCATCCTGTCGCTTGTTGCTGTGGCCCCATAAGTCACATTTTAGAGTATCCTTAGGATTTGTATGATAAACGCTGAGTCTGAAATGGTAAAGTTTCTGATTTTTTTGAGAAAACGCCCTCCTCTCTCTCCCTCTCGCTCTTTCCATCTCTCCCTCTCTCTTCCTCAGCCTTGCTCTACATCCCTCTTGCTCTACTGGATTTCCGGTGTCCTCACTGTGACCCTCCACACGTGCGTGGTGACCCCAAGCAGTCGGCGCTCTGCTGTGTTGCTATCCCGTGTCCCTGTCCTGTGTCCCCCGCCGGCCCCGCCTGCACTGCGTTTGTGTAATGTCTCCTGTGTATCATGTGGTTGTCCCCTCAGTGTCTGAAGAGAGTCCCTCTGCCAGTGAGTGTGGAGTCCTCCTGTCCCAAGATCCTTCAGCCAAACCAGTCCTGCTACTGCCCCCCAAAAAACCTGCTGCTTTCCCTGGAGACCATGAGGAGACCCCAGTGAAGCAGCTATCCCTTCTCAAGCAACCCCCGGCCCTGCCTCCCAAACCCACTGCCAGGATTGCCAACCACTTAACAGGTGAGTGGAGCTGTCTTCTGCGGGCGTGCTGCCCCTCCTTCCCTTCAAGGGATCATTTCTTTCTCTCTTGTTCTTTCTATTTGAGGTGCCTAAATGCGCCTCTCTGGGGAGGTCACCCTGTGGGATGTTGGGGTGTTTCTGTGTGTGTCTTGGTACCTACAGTCATGACCGGGGTTTCTGCTTTCGTGTCAAGAAGCATCTGAAATACACCTGCCAGCCATTTGCCTGGAGCCCTCAGTTGTGTGTATCTGTAAATATGTGCGTTGTATTTATGTGACTAATTTAGGATTATTTGCCCATCTGGGTGAAGTCGATTCAGCATCACCATCTTTTGCAGAAATAACGAATAGTGCCTTTTTTCCTTCATGAGGAGTTTGCCAAGGCTTTAAGTTTTTTGTCTTTAAGTTATTGATCTGAAGCCCAGTATCTTTCTTCTATTAAAATTCATTTCAGTACTGTCTGTTCTCTTAAAAAAGAAAAAAAACAAAAAAAAAGCAAAGATAATCTGCCAAGCACATGGGAAATACTTTTAGAAGAAGAATAAGCTTAGCAATGTTGTCCTAAAATGGTTTTTGTGTTTTCATTTTAATGAATGTATCCACAGTTATTAAATTGGGCATTCAGTGAAATTGTACTTCACTGCACGTTGGCACATGAATTAGATACCATTGTGTGATTTAAGGCTGTGGTAGAATCAGAGATTAAAAGATTTCAGGGGGTTGTTTCTCCAATTTTGATTATAATCCTTACCTGATACTGTCTTTTTATAATGTATTCGGTATTTTTATAAATAGTATCTAATTGATCTCTATAGCATTTTGTAACATTAATGGGGGTGGGGGTAGGGAAGAGTATTCACCTGTCTTAGAGTAGAAACACTGAGGTTTAAGAAAAATAAGTGACTTTTCCAGGGCTGACAGGAATTCTGGAATAGAGGCCCAGTAAGACCCTGTGCTTCCCAGCTCCTGCTTCAGGGAATGTCGTTTCCATGATCGCAGCTGTCTCTCCTGTAGAATTTTAGGCATGGGCTTGTGTCAAACTACCCTGCTAATGTGTTTGTCCACCCAAGTCAAATGTTTGTGGCTTCAGAGAGAAAGAGCAATGTTTCCATTTAAAAGGGCCATTCAACACATTCATAACATGTTAGTTCAATGCCCCAAAATTCAAATTCACAGGAGAAAATGCCCTGGAAGCCTCCTTCTAAGAGATACCAACTGTCCATTTATCTAATAAAAATCAAACATTGCTGTACATATTGTTTTATCACCTGGTTTTTGCACTTGGTGATACATTGTGAACTGATTCTCATGTTAGTAAATATTCCACGACATGATTTTATTAGCTGCTTAGCGTGGATCAGGGTTTACTTAACTGACTCCTTAAGAATTTTGCATCTTCTCTATTGCAAAAACACAGCAGCGAACATGCACAACAGCCTGCATATGTCTTTACAAGCCTCTCTGAGCTTTTCCTAATTTATTTCTAGAGCTAGAATTGCTGAGTCAAAGACTGTGTATCTTTTAAGGTTTGATGTCAAATTTCCCTTAGAAGGATTAAATATTGTACAAAATAACCCCCTTCATGTAATACATAATTATTTAACACACCTACTGTAGGCAGAATACTGTGCGAAGTATCAAAGCGAATTCGAGTATATGACAGTTTAAGGAATACATATACGTATGTAAAATAGAGTGCTAAAGTGGCTGCTATAAAGAATATTTCTTATAGTTCAGTGTGGTCTCGTAAAGGGGTTACAGGAGGAGGCTAAATCTTGAGCTGACTTGTCAAGTGTGAAGGGCATTCCAGGAAAAAGGACCCTGGACAAAGGCTCAGAGGTGGCAGTGTTTTGGGTCTTTGAAGAGTTGACTCTTCTGGAGTGGAGGCTTCATTTTGAGGTGTACTGAGAGAGAGGGCTCACTAGGTAAAGGCGTGCAAGGATTTAGATTGTATTCGCTAGGCACTGGGAAAGCCTTTGGAGGTGTTTGAGCAGGGGAGAGATGTGATACAAACTGGCCTTTAAAATGTATCTTCCTGGGCCACTGTGTAGAATGAGCAGGAGGAGGAGAAGGTTGAAGGCCTGTCAGAGAAGCTACCTCCGAGGCTATAGCTCTAGGCCATGTACTCCAAAATTACTAGTTGAATATTTGGACCAATCTGAGCCAGGGAGACTAAGAGACTACTAGAGTCACTGAAATATGAGCTAACAATCATCTGACGGATAGCACTGAGGAGAGACCAGACCAGTAGATGAGACATTGTTAAAGAAGAGTTGACAGAATTTCTTAACTAACATCACCTTCTAATTTATAAAATTATCTAATTAATGGATGCAACTTGAGCTTCATCTGTGAGCCCAGGAGCTTAGGTGGCCTGGTATCGACAGGCCTCTTTACATGTGAAAGACTCAAAGTATCTACATTGGCCTAATCTCTCTGGCTTCCCTGGTCTTTCCCAGGAGAGCAGACTGTATTATCTGTACTCGTCACCTCCATATAGCTTGGAATGAATGAATAAAAATACACAAAAGCTGATATCTTTACCATAGCTGTACCTGGTAACCTCTAAAATATGGTAAAGACAAGACAAGTAGGGAAGTCTGTGGACTGTGAGTCTAGTGCTACCCTTTTGGGTTTAAATTCAATTAGACTTGCTTAATTTTTATAAGTGAGCAATCAGTCGTAATGAATCTGCATCGCCGTGAAGCAGCTACATTAACCCTGTTCTGTTACTAATTACTCCGGAGACATCTGGGCCACGTCAGAAGGAATTAATAAACTACGAATTCCAGAACTCTAAATCGAGACCTGTGCGTTTTAGTATGTTCTCAGTGTCTGTTGTTTTGTTGACATGTTTGCAAGGAAACACAGGACGATTGAAAGACATCAAGCGTGATTAATGGAGAGCGACAGCGGTTAATGGTCTGGTAGAATACTAGAGGAAATATGAGCCTCAACCAAGGCCATTTCCAAGTTCACAATCAGGGAAAGACATGCAGAAATATCTCTACTTTGGCATTTGCTTCCCCTCTATCAGGAAAACCATAATTATCTTGGAAGCTATTTGTCTTACAATTTTTCTCTGTTTGGCAGCCAGTCAGGGAGAAGCTTTCTCACTCTCCGAAACTGTCTTCTTTTTCTATCGTCATACTCTTCCATCTCATCTCCTCCAACATCGGCCTGTGCAGTGGCACATAATACGAGGTCAAGAGCTGTTGGACATCGGATTCCTTCCTTTCTGGAAGTCAGTGTCAGACAGAGCTGGTTGTATAATGAATGTGATCCGAGGTGAACCGAGTCTCAAAATGCATCCTTCTTAGAATGATGGATGACCCTAGACGAGAAGGGTGTTGGAGGCAAAAGCCCCTGTCTCCTGCCTTTCTAAGTCTTCATCAATCACCTCTCTAGGCATCCTGGCTCCAGAAGCCAAATGTTAAACTCTGCATGAATAACCCATGCCTTCTGCATGCAGGTACCCCGTGTGTGCCAGTTGAATGAGGGATAACCATCTGATGTAGCTGCTGGACTTCACAGTGGGTGATAGTAATGGCAGCTAGCATTTTTTGAGAACTTCACCATGTACCATTTAGTACTATGAGGTAGATACCATTATCATTATTACCTCCTTTTCACAGAAGAGCAACTTGAAATTTGGAGAAGTTAAAGGACTTGATTATGGTCACATAGCTAGTAAGTGGCAGTGATAAGCATGAACCCATTTTGTTTGAGTCCAGAGTCCTCACTTATAACCAAAACTTCATACCATCTCCACCAAGATGCCCATTCCCAAATTTTTTAAAAATCATCAGCTTTCTTTGGCTTTTAGTTTTGTATGTTTTAATCCACTTAAGCGGTTAAAAAATCTGCTTCATTATTTTTATAACTTGTATTAGTCATCTTGGGCTACCGTAACAAAATAACATTGACTGAGTGGCTTATTAAACAGAAATTTATTTTCTCACAGCTCTGGAGGCTGGAAAGTCCAAGATCAAGGTCTGGGAGGGTTCTGTTTCTGGTGAGGGCTCTCTTCCTGGCTTATAGACAGCTGCCTTCCTGCTATGTTCTCACATAACAGGGAGAAAGAAAGAGATCTCTGAAGTCTCCTGTTATAAGGACACTAATCCTATCAGATTAGGGTCCCATCCCCAGGATCTCATTTAACCTTAATTACTTCCTTACTCCAAATATAGTCAAATGAGGGGGCGGGGTTGGGGCTTCAACATATGCATTTCGGGGGGTATGGGAGAGACACAATTCAGTCCACAGCATAATCCAGGGACAACAATTATCTAGTCTTTCAAAAATAAATAATGTGCTCAAGGCACTTGATTATAAAGAGGAGAACCTGAGTTCAGTTAGGTTGGGTTTTAAAGCAGACCAGAAGGGGACAGTCTATGTAAGAATCAGGAGCAAGGGTGCACCACATGGCAAGCAGCTGACCACAATTAGAGACTGGCAGTTCAGCAAAGAAAGGGAACTGTTACTGATCCTTAAAAACAAGTTCTTCTGATAGTACCCACCTGCCTAGGATTTATTTGCACTGTCTTTAGAACCTGAAATACAAGGAAACTTACCATATTCTCATAACTCAGTTGACTGCTAGTTTCAATGTTGCCAAGGTGTTTGCAAGTACAGTTTTACCCGACAAATGGCATCTGTGCCCTGTGGTGTCTTTCAGCCCCAGCACCTGTGAGTGTCTAATGAGAATCCTCTATCCAGTGCTTCTCAAGCCAAGACCAATATTCCTATTTATAGCTGTCTCTCTAGTGTCATGGACGCGGTCCCTGTTGTGCAGTCACATTCTGATATGGGGTTTCATCACGTTGCTCTGTTGCTGATTCTCTCTCCCCTGTTGCACCCCAACATCCCCTCCTCCCTCCTCTGTGTCCTCCTCTCCAACCCTACAGAATCATTTGGCTGCTTCTGCCTCTGTCCTTGCCTTCCCTCCCAGCATTCCTGACTGTACAAGAAAACCAAGGATTAGATTGCTGTGAACCTGGACTTTTTGTGTATCTTTAAATGGAAAAAATGGGTTGTAACATGGAAACCTCCTAATGAGGTTTAAGGTTTACACTCTTTTGGTGACTGATACTCGGAAGGTGGTGTGTGTTCATTATGTGATGGTCAGTCAAGTGAGGTCACAAGGTTTATTATACTGGTAGGCCCTAGAGACAGGAGGCTCAGCTCAGCACACAGGGCACATGGGAAAACCTGGGGGGCAGGGGTGGGGAGCAGAAAGCAGGAGTGAGGGGAAAGCCAAAGTCAGAGCCCTTATTGGGGTTTTTGTGGAAATGCAGGGCAGGGTGAGCAGTTTAGGACTGGCTAGTTTGAATAATTTCAGCAGGCTCTAAGCTATAGGGGTGGTCTCAAGGTGCCTGGTACCTGGCCCTGGGATGATTAAGGCAGAAGAATAATGTGTCCTGGGGTGCAGAGGCCTGGTAGAAGACGAATGGACTGGCTCATTTGCATCTCAAAGGTTTGCTCCCAGCTGAGCCTTTACTCTCTCTCTAAATTGGCCAACCCGCCCCCCCCCAGTCTCTTCCCAGCCCCAGAAGGGTTTTTAAGATGTCAAAACTTACAATATACAGAAAGTAAAAAAAAAATAAACAATACAGACTATAAACAAGGGAATTACCTGAATTTACTTTTTGTGCCCATTTTTATACCCATTTCTCCATGTTTTTCCAGTCTCGATTTTCTTTTCTCAAAATGCAGAAGTTCTTTTCATAGTGCATATGAACATTATCTTATTTAAAACATTTAAAAACATTTCTTAAAGGGTGCTTTCTGCTCTGACTTCTATGACCAGGGCAAAGATCACAGCAAAACACCTGTCATTTTTTGTAGCGCTGTTAGGTTGGAGATTGAATTCACTCAGCACTTAGGTTTTGAGTGCCTGCTGTGTGCAGCGTGCTCTGCCAGTCCTCGTATAATGTACAAAAATTGTTAAGGCCATCAACCGTAGGGACTATAAGCTGTGATAAGCTACAGAAAATGTTTCATAGGAAGAGGTATAAACATGGCTCTGAAGAAATTCAAATAGTAAGAGCTCAAATCCTTTTGAAGGAATCAAAGAAAGCATCATTAAGGAGCGTGTATTTAAAACAAGCCTTAGAGATGAGTAAGATTTTGACAGGATTGGAGGAGCAGGTTGTTCTTAAACAAGAAGCAGAGTACAGAAAGGCACATGAGTACAAGGCTTATTATGTTCAAGAAATAGGAAACAGTACCGCTTGACAGGAACATGGGATTCTTGTAGTGTAGTAATGAAAGATGGGGCTGAAAAGTGGTTTGCAGTGAAACTGTGGAGAGCCTCGAATGCCACCACGAGGGACTTAACTTGGAAGGAAGAAGTAGGCGGCTGTTGTGGACTGTTAGCAGCGATTGCACGATTTCAGCCAAGCTCGTCTCCTTGGTGTTCTTGGGGATAAGATGGACAATGATGCCGTTGGATGGATTCATAACTGGATGTACAAATGTAACCGAGGGATGTCAAACATCAACATGAAATTGCGAAGGGCACTGAGCTGCCGCCCTTGGTTCTTCCTGTACAACATTTGCAAAATATCTCAGAGCTAAGTTTCAGGAAGGCAGGGATTTAGTCTGCTCTGTACCCTGCTGAGTGCTTAGCCCAGCAGGAGGCCTCGTGAGGGAGAGAAGCCCCTGTCGCTGCAGGCATTTAGGAGGAGTTGGATGATCGTTTGCCTGTGAGTTCATAGCAGGATACTTGCTTCGTCAGCGAAGGTGAACAAAACGTTCTCCACTTCTGAGTTCTGCCGTAAATGAAGTCTGATTCTCCTGTGTTCTGTATTGTTTGAAGGAATTATGATAACCTAGATGGAAAAGCAACCCCATAAAAGTGTAGCAGTTAGAACATGACAATCACCCTATTAGTCAAACTCGTGGTCCAGCCCTAGGTCTCAGGGAGTGCACTAGGAATTTCAAGGGGAAGTGGGCATGCTCTTATAGACACCAGCTACAGATGGTTAGAGCAGCCACCATCATCACTATAAATGTGACTTCCAACAATGCATAGATATCGCGTATCCGAGAGATGCAAGATTGGAGATGAGCTGTAGCCATCCTTATTTTTCTTTAAAATATTTATGGATCTAGCTTGAACTTATTTACACCTTCACCATGAATATTCATACTAGCTCCATATATAGTCTCTGTAGTATTTCCTTTTGTATGATCTAAATTTACTTCCATCAAACTTCACAGATATCCCCTGGCTCCAGTGTTCTGAGAGCAGATGAACGTGTTTATTCTCACCCTCATCACTTTGTGATTTCAATTCAATTCCTTCTCGGCTGTGTCCGGGATGGTCACAAACAGCCGTCCTCCATGCCTGCCCAGCATGGGCTCCGGGGGTCAGTGCTATTTTCATTTGTCCTCTGGAATTTTCACCTTCCGTTTTGCTTGTCCTGCAGAAGGCTCAGATTCAACACCTCGGTTATCAACTGAAGGGCACTCTTCTCTCCCAGTCTCCCTGGGAGCAGTAGCGCTAGTCCACTGCTGCAAAAATAAACAATATAATCCACTTTTATAGGCGATTTATAATTTCTAACAAAATAGTCACTGATCTTCTCAACAGGTGTTTGTTCCCATGATTATAGGAACATCTACTGTTTTTGGCTCTTTGGGATCAGTTCCCTGGCAATGAATAATGTGTCATTTTACTTAAAAAAAAAAAAAAAAAGTCTAACTGAATTGCGTGCCCTGCAAGAGTGATATGCCAAGTGACTCAGTTAACTGGTGAGTGACCCCCATCCCCTGCCCAGCACCTCTGTCTCAGTGAGGCATGGTCCTCCCGAGTCATTGTCATCTTCCCAGATGGTCTTGGGAGAGGTACATTTAATAATGCCTTGTATATTTCAAAATTGCTAAAAGAGTAGATTTTAAATGTTTTCACCACCCAAAAATGATAAGTATATGAGATTATGGGTCTGTTAATTAGCTTGATATAATCATTCTACATTGTAAACATGTGGCAAAATGTCACATGGTATCCCATAAATATATATAATTACTATCTGTCCATTAAAAATAAGATTTGAAAATATTTTTCAAATGTTTCTTTGTGGACAATGGCTCTGGAACAGCTGCCGGTGCTGGTGATGTGTATGCTGTCACGGCCCTCAATTTTAGGGTTCCAGAAGGTCTCAGGACATACTCCTTACTGTTAGCTGTAGGTTTCGCTTGCGGGCCTGGCTTGGGAGGGAGAGCTAGGTTTGGGCATTTAACGCAAATACCTTTTTTTGTTAGCTATTGTTCCCTTCCACCATCCCTCTCACCACAAGGGGTCAGTCATCACCTTTTGCCTTTGACCAAGGCAAAATGCCAGGCTACCTTGTCACCCCTAGGGTGGTCTGGTCTTCTCAAGGAATTGATGGAGCTCCTATGAGCTCCTTCTTGCAGCCTAGGGGAATCTGATTGATTAACAGTAGGTTAGTGACACTGGACTCTCATTCAAGTTTCATATACACTTCTAATAGGCCCTTTATGTGTTCAGGCAAAATACCTATATCTATGAAAGGAGACCAGAGATTCTAACCCACTGAAACCAGGTGGCAAATGACTGCGAAATTCTTACAACACCTTTGTTCATTAAACACCGAGTGCTGCTCTCACTGGCAAGTACTGCTAACACAGCAGCAGTCATAAATGGGCTTCTGTGGCAGCTGCTAATTTAAAAGTTCATCTATGATGGTGAGCAAAGAGACCAGAGGTGTATTCATTTAGCCCGCACTTAACTCTGTGTAGGCTACAGCCCTACTGTGCAGGAACTGACTTCAGAAGTAATCTCAGCTTTTCATTTGCTCGTCTGAAGTCATAAGCCAGAGCTGTGTCATGTTTGGAAATACAGCCCTCTTGGGTTTTATGGTTCTGTGGCATTCACAGTTTGGGTTTATTTTCCTTGTTCTCTGGAACTGGTTGTCTTTGCTTCTTCCACTCCATCAGCAGAGACAGTTTTATGAATACATCGCATCTCAATCAGTCTGGCTGCAGAAGTAAGTCAGCACACAGAGAGCTTTGTGTGTGCCCAGCAGGACCAGCCAGCGCCATCATTAGGAATGCAAGTGGTACTGTGTGTCCTCCGATAATTGATCAATATCATGCATCAGACAGATGCAAAGCATTTTATTCAGCGAGGTGCTATCCAGGTAAAGGAGGTATTTTTTTTTTTATCCCTGGATCTTCAGCAGTAAAGAGACTGAGTCCCAAGAAGGTTAGATGTCTTCCCAGGCTAGTTAGTAACAAAGGATCCAAGTTTTCTGACTCCCAGTTCCGCGTTCTCATGCACTAGCTCTCGGTACTGATGCAGTGCGGTGTGCGGCAGTGACACGCTAAAACCTGGACGGCCTCTCCTCCTCCTCCTGCAGTGTTTGGTTGCAAGCATGGAGAACTGCAAAAATGTCCTTTGGAAGCCTCTTTGCGGTCCTACTTGATTCACTCTCCAATCACCACTGCTTTTTTCACCTACTTACTTACGAGGGTACCACCACATATTAACACACTCTCCATTGCTTCTTTGGCTTCTGTTCTTCCCACCCCAGGCTAGAAAGTGTCAGGATAGGTAGATTTTCCAGAAGTGTGGCAAGAGTCCTATTAGCAACAGTGCAAATATATATGATGCTTTGCAATTTACAAAGCATGTTCACGTGATCCTGCCAGACCCTCAAAATAACCCATGGCAGAGGCAGGGAATGTATTATGATGTTCATTTCAGAATCAAGACTACATTTGTTGAACTGTGATGAGTCGAGGACTGTACTTGGGGGGTATTTTATACTCAGACCCTCTACTAACCTGTATGGGGACTTTGTGAAATTAGAAAAACATAACTTGTGGAGGATTTCTCTTCCTCTAGGGTGACTCAGCTCCATGCCAAGGCAGGCCTCAGCTTTCATCCCCCTCGTCCCCTCAGCACCTTACATGGAGGCTGCGGAGACGTTAATATATTTACTTCTCGTGGCAGACCTACATGGTGGCAGTACTCCCTTTCTACAGATGAGAAAACTGAGGCTCAGGAAGGCTAAGTGCAACAGAGCTTCTTGGTCTTGGAGCTGGGCTTAACCCCCAGCTGTTCTGAGTTCTAAGCCAGTGGAGATTTCCCAGGACAGTCTACCCTCAGCCTGCAGCCGCATGCTTCTGCAGCCCCTGCCAAACCCTCTAAGAGCATCACTGGGCTGAATCTACTCCTCTGGAAGGCCTTGGGCATTTGTCATTTTGCCTGTGGAGGGAGCAGCCTCTTCAGAAGGGAGTGCCTCTCTCAGGGATGCTTCCCAGACCTGATCGTGCATTGTCCCCTGGGGATCTTGTCAGAGGGTCTGGGCAGAGCCCTGAGAATCTACATTTCCGACAAGCTCCCAAGTCACATGGTCCATGGATCACACTTTGATTAGCAGATCCTTAGCATAGCAGAAAATGGTCACTAAGTTCTAACTTTTCCCATTGCCCTGAAGACATAATGAGAAGGAAAAACAGAAGTTTATTGAGCACTTACTGTGTACCTGCTAGTGGTTAAAACAGGTGAGGATATAGCCATGCTCAAGGTGATTTAATTACTATAATACATCACACCTCCCCCCCTGCAAGCAAGTCAGCAAGTCAAGGAAAATGAAATGGATTGAATCAACTCTGTAGGAAATGTTGTGACAAAGGGACGCATGTGGCCACTGAGAGTCCAGTGGACAGACACCTAAACCAGCCCCCAGGAGGGTGGGCTTCTGAAGGAAACAATTCAATGATGAGGCTGGTGATAGCAACAAGAATTACAGTTACCATTTATTGAGTAAATGAGGACCAGGCACTATGCTATGCAGTTTATATACTTTATCTTATTTAATCTTCAAATAGTTCCATGACATGTTATTTCATCCCCATTTCACAGGTTGAAAAACGGAACATCAGCAATTTGCTGAAGCTAACAGAGCTGAAAGAGTGCCTGATTTTATAATTTTTCTTATATTTTTAGTCTGACAAATTTTGAAATGATTTTGTGCTTCTTATAGCCCTATAGTAACTTGTGGCACCAAGTGTGGTTTCCATCTATGTAGATCAGAGTGATCTGGGAGGTTATTTACAAAGCAGACTGGTGGGCAGGCCCTGTGTAGACCTACGGAATCAGAATTTTGAGGTTGAGGCCCAGGAATTCACCTCTCCTGAGTATCAATGAGGTTGATGAAACACTACTTTAAGAAGTTGGCATCTTGGGGAAGAAAAATGGTGCCATTCCCTACAGTCCTGATCCACTCATCTTACTTTGTAATCCTTACTACAAAAATGTAGTAGCTTCACTAAGCAGAAATGAGTATTGGTCATAATGTTTCTCTATTAAAGTGTTCTAAAGCAAATAAAATAGAAAAACCCACCCACAAGATTATAAGATGTCATATCATTTACAGAATGCTCAATGATAAATGATTTTTATAAAATTCAGTTGTAAGTGCCATTAGACAAATTGGTTTAAAAGATATCCTTTATTTGCACATTTTAAATTTAGACCAGATAGTCATTAGGTGAATAGATTCTGGGCAAATTAGCCTTTAGTAAGTTGGTTTAGAGCAAATTGATCTGTTACATTTTTCACATTTGGGGCATAGATATGGAACCTGGTGACTATCCGATGACCTGGGATATTGTGCTACGATATCCAGCCTCAGGCGGCATCCTACTCCACCCATCTTAGTGCCCCTGAATCAGTGATTCTCAGCTCCTTATGTGTAATAAGCACCTAGGAAGCATTTTAAAATCAAATACCTGGCCCAGAGATTCCTATTCAGTAGGTCAGAGGTGAAGCCTGGGAATATGAATGTTTAGCAAGTATCAGGCAAAGTTGTAGGTGGCTCAAGAACTATAAGAAACAGTGTCCTTTTGTTCACAAAAAAGGACAAGAGTGAGAGAGGCCAAGAGTGGTTTTTACCCCTGACTTTTTAGAAATGTAATGCCAGACCCCACCCTAGAATCCCTGAGAAGGGGAGATTTGGGGTGTGCATCGGTGTGATCCTGATGCACCCCCATCCCAGGCTTGAGAACCATGAGGCTGTGAGCCCATGCCATCACCACGTAGCCCCGGTGTCCGGAGCCTCCCCTGTGCTCCCCACAGGGCACCCTGAAGGGCCTGCTGAGGCACAGGTAGGAGGAGCCATCCGGAAGCCAGTTGGGAAGACAAGGCTAACACACATGGAGCCAGCAGCACCAGCACAAAACAGAGCAGAAGTGAAGGGGCTACTGACTGTCGGAGTTGCAAGGGTTCAGGAAGGAAAGGCTGCATGGGTAAAGTGAGTCTTCAGTTGTGCCTTGAAGGGCAAATGAAGTGTTAATCATCAGGCAGGAACAGGAAAGGCATTTTGGGAGGTGGGTACAACAGAGGCCCTGAAGAGGGAGTGAATGTGGTTACTGGCAACCCAGAGGCCAAACTAGTGAGCCAGGGAGATTTAGGGTAGGAGGCGCCTAGTACAGCCAAGACTGAGAGTCGCACTTGGACTTGCAGTGTGGACTTGCGTGTGGAGCCAATGTGGGCTTCGAGCATGACCAGTGGGTGCTTTAGGAAGATGTCTGGCACATGGTGGGGATGGATTAGAGAGCTGGGACCCCATTATCCACACAATAAGAGGAGAGGTCCCAGGCTGGTGTAGTGGGCAAGGGACCAGAGAACACAGACATTTGAGAGGGATAGGGAGGCAAAAGGATGGGCAGAGATGCAGAAAGACACATGGTGTACAGCTGGTTCCACATCATGCCTCCTGCTCTGGAATGACCTGGTATTAAGATGTCATAAAAATATAAAAATAGGCATTGCCGCATTAACAAAGACCTGAGCTGCTCAGCCACTCTCCAGTTATCCACAATGTTGGCAATGATGGGAGCAGCACGGCTAATTCACAGAAAGCAGAAAGTTCCACCTGATTTTAGCCTTTTTGTCAATTTCCTGCCAAATCCACCGAGACAACCATGATTTTAAGTGATTCACTTTTGTTCTCTGCCCTTATTTAATTTATAGCCAGGTGTAGTGAAGCAGCCAGAAAGGAGTTGCAGGCAGGAAGAGGGGGCTTCCCCATGGCCCCAGCATGCCTTTCCTGGAACAGCGAGAGTGGCCATCTCTGCTAATTTGGTCTGGCTGGTGGTTTCTTCCTTGCCTCTTTTCATAGAATTCCTGGGACCCACTTGGCTGATTTTGCAGTGATGAAACCAAGTCAGTTTTGCTATGGAAGTAGTGACAAGAAATACTGTGGTGGATTGAGCACAGGAAGCTACTGCTCAACAAGACGAGCAGAACTCAACATGATCTCTGCCCCTCCCTAGGCAGAGAATTCCACTCTGCCCTTCCGGTTCTCCTTTCTCCTGACCAAGCCAGTGAGCATCCACCTACCTTATACAGAGAACCAGAACCTACAAATGACCATGGGTGAAGGGTCCCTGGAGGAAACCCTTAGCACTTGCAGACACATTGTATCCGCTAGGTTTGCACTACAGCTTCCAAGAGCCGCAGCAGTGGACCCTTCAGTAACAGGAGCAGGATGAAGGTGTTGAGTTTCTGCATCTCAGCACTTTGGAATTAGCTAGCATTGCCTGTTAAGTTCCTGAACGTGGTTACCTTGCGTCATGTCTGTGGGAGATCACAGTGGACAGGATGAGCTTTTGGGGTGAGCATGCAGGAACCCTGTGTTTGTGACTGGTGTGCATTTTGATGTTAGGGCAGTCTTATCAGGGCTCCTGAAATTATTAGATTTCTCTGTATCTTAGCTGTAAGATCAGCCGTTCAGTGTCCATACACCCACAGCTGCATGATCTTAAAACTGTAAACCACTGTATGGTCACTCCTCCCTCCTAGCCTGGCCGTTTCTGAGGAAGGTGTGAGTTCCTCCCACGGCAGATCATCGCAGCTTCAGCTCATCCCTTAGACATGGTTTGCGCCTCTTGCGATGTGAGCCGGGCACTGAATGAGATGCTAAGGATACGATGATAAGTTACACACGGTCTCTGTTGTGCAGGAGAGGAGACAGTTATGTCAACAGGAAGTGCAGCATAGTGTCTTCAGAGTCTCTGCTTCATCACGTGTAAACGTGAAATAATAATGGCGCCCCCTTCAGGCTTGTTGAAGGATTAAATTTGTTGTAATACAAAAAGCTCGTGGAACAATATGTGGCACGTAGTAAGCACATGTAAGTCTTGACTGCTCTGACGACTCATCGTCATCACTGCCGTCACTGTCAACACCAACAGGACGCACGTCCGTGGTGCAGAGTAGGAAGAGTATACAATGATCAAGGAAGCCTTTTGGGGAAGGTCGTTTGTGAGCCGGATGTTGAAGGGCCAGGAGGAATTGACCAAGAAGACAAAGCAGAGAAGAATATTTCAGCTGAGGGAAGTCACGTGCAAAGGCCAGGGGCGCAGAAACGCCAGGCAGTTTAGATAACTCAGCGGTCCGGGAATGAGGGCAGATGCGTGTGGGCGATGGTGAGAGAAGATGGCTGGATATGAAGGGCAGGAGGGGAAGCCTGGGGTACTCCCCTCCGGGTCCTCAGCGGTCGTCTGCAGCAGGGAGGAGGCTGGAGGAGGCTGGGGAAGACCACAGCCGCTCTCCTGGGGCATGGCCAAGGCCACCTGGGAGACCTAGCTGAGGGGGAGGCCCTGAATCTGTAGGCCACCAAACAAGAACAATCCACAGGAGAAAAGTGATCTGTGCCTTAGGAGAAACTCTGCTCAGGGGCTTTTCATAGAAAAGGTCATTTCCAACCGTGGAAGCTAGAGCAGACCTCAGAGGTACAGCGTGGACATGAAGAGATGAACCACACAGCAGACAGCTCAGGAAGGTTCGGCTCATTGAGGGGTTTTCAACTGAGGAGCGTCAGGATCAGATTCAAACTCTGGGAGGGTCGTTTTGGCAGGGCTGTGGAGGCAGACTGCAGGAAGGCCACATTCAAGGCAGACAGATCGGTGGAGAAAAATCTAAGTCCTCAGAGACTAAGAGTCAGAACCACGTAGTGCTCGTGACGTGGGGCTGAGGCTCCCCAGTCCTCTCCTGCTGCCCCCTCCAGACCATGCTGCTCCCAGCAAGCGCACAACCCTCGGGGCTCAACCAGGTCCCCTCCAGTGCTAGATGGTTTCCAGGAATGTGGATTACAGCCGACTGCAAAGTCTTTCCAAAAATGCCCTGGGGGTCTGACCCTGAGCCCACCTGAATGTAGAGTGTCTCTGGGAAGCCTCAGCAGCACTGTCATGGAACCAAGACTTGGTTCTGTGTGGGTCCCAGAGTGCCCGGTGGCGGCCTCCTTAGCGTTTGAGCAGCCCGCGTGGCTGGCATGCGAGTGGGCCCACCAGCCCAGCACCCAGGCTTGCACCTGAGCCAGGCTGTGCGACAACCAGTCCTCACGAAGCATCCTCCGAGGTGGGATGATCATCACCAGGTGACCATCACCAGGGAATTAAGTTTGGCAATGTCAAAGGCACTTTCCGAGCAACATGCTATTAGTGGACTTGAACGTAGGGCTGGCTTCTTATCCCATGTCTGTTGGGAGGGGCCGGCTGGAAGGATCTGTTCGCATGGCAGTGGCGAAACCATCGGCTTCGTGGCCTGTCCTGGTGCGTTCCGTGCTGCTATAACAGAATCCCTGAGGCTGGGTAATTTATAAAGAAAAGAGGCTGATGTGGCTCTCGGTTCTGCGGGCTGTGCAAGAAGCGTGGCCCCGGCACCCGCTAGGCTTCTGGGGAGGGCCGCAGGCTGCTTCCACTCATGGACGGAAGCAGAAGGGGAGCTGAAGTGTGCGGAGATCACATGTGAGAGAGGAAGCAAGAGAGGGAAACCGAGGAAGCCAGACTCTTTAAAAACCTGCTCTCTCGGAGCTAATCCATTTCTGCGAGAGTAAGAACTCACTCACCCCGCCCCCCCGATTAATCTATTCATGAGGGATCCTCCCTCGTGACCCAAAAGTCCTCCACTAGGCCCCAGCTCTTAAAAGCTCCACCTCCCAACATCCTTACATTGGCAATTAAATTTCAGCATGGGTTTGTGCAGGGACGAACCACATCTAAACCATAGCACGGCGTATCCCAGAAGAGATTTCTTTGGTGATCCAGGGGTCTCTGTGGGCAGAGGAGGTCATCACACGCTCCCTTCCCTCTGCCGCACCACCTTGGCCACTTGTGGGACAGACACCACTGACACCTGAGTTCCTGAGGGCCCCTTGAGTGGAAAACGAGAGCTGGTGGCTGCTTGCTGAGTAGCACTTGCCACACTGGTGTCCTCAGTTGATGCATTTGTCTAAGGGTCCACCTCAATGGCCACAGTCCCCAGGTAGGCACGTGGCGTGTTCTGGGTTTCTCCTGGTGCCCCCAAACTCACACGTGCCTCTCGCCCTCCTTCTGCTGCAGATCCTGGCGCCCCTGTGAAATTGCCTTGTCTGCCAGTGAAACTGTCGCCTCCGCTACCTCCAAAGAAAGTCATGATCTGTATGCCTGTGGGGGGGCCGGACCTCTCGCTGGTGTCCTACGCAGCCCAGAAGAGCGGCCAGCAGAGCGTGGCCCAGCACCACCACACCGTCCTGCCGTCGCAGATCCAGCACCAGCTGCAGTACGGCGGCCATGGCCAGCACCTCCCCTCCAGCACCGGCTCCCTCCCCATGCACCCCTCGGGCTGCAGGATGATAGACGAGCTGAACAAGACACTGGCCATGACCATGCAGAGGCTGGAAAGGTACTGGTGGGGTCGGGAGGGAAGACAGGAGAAGGGTTGGCAGGGGAGAGGGCAGGGCGTTGGGGGTTTAGACCACGACTGAGGAATGTGAACAAGGGCCTATCCCTAGTAGGGAAAAAAAAATGTTTGAAAGTGAAATCAGACCGAAAACTGAATGTCAAAGAAAGCATGGGAGAAAAGAGTAATGGTGCCAGTTGACACACTATAGAATAATCACATTTATCAAAAAGAAAAAATAACACACACACACACACACACACACACACGAGGCTATCCGGAAAGTATCCAGCCACATAACCATTCTCGTCTTATTAACAATGGCTGGATACTTTCCAGACGGCACTCATATATAAACAGTAAGTCCTCACTTACAGTAATTGGTTTGTGGAAACTGCAACTTTAACAAAACGGCGTATAATGAAACCAGTTTGACCATAGGCTAATTGATATATACAAGAGTGAAGTTCCCACAGCATATTTCTCATCACAAAAGCATCACTGAACATGTAAATAAAGATCAAAACACTTCTGATGTTAAAAATTAAAATCAATGTAGCCTACATATACCTTTAAGAAAGATTAATAAAAACAAGGAAGATACTTATTTACCCAGTTATTACAGCTTAGGGTCGTGGGTGGCCACAGCCTGTCCCAGCAGCTCAGGACGGGACACTGTCCCATCTCCAGGTGCACTCCCACACCCTCGAGTAGGGACCACATAGACGTGCCAGTTCACCCGACACACAACTTTGGGCTGTGCAAGGAGCTGGAATACCCGAGAAAACCCACGCAGACAAGGGGAGAACATGCAAACTCCACACAGACAGTGGCCCCTGTCGGGAATCGGGTTTTTTTCTCATCAACATTATAGCAAAGTGATGTTGAACAAAATGACCTTATTCAAGGACCTGTCGCCTACACATATATGTGCGTGCGTATACACACGCATACACACTAGCACATACTATGTTTCTGTAAACATTAACATTTTGTGCAAGGATGTATACATGATTATTAATAGAGTTAACCCCTGGAGCAGAGAAATGAAGAGAAAATTCTTTTATATTTTATATCATATCTTTCTGCACTGCTTACTTTTTAATTTGTGTGTATTCCCTTTATGATATGCAAAAGACAATTTAAAGGTAAAATAAGAAAAGACAGGGGCTGGTGGGCTGGTGGAGGGAAACGGGCTGGGAATGGTGGAGAGATTCACCCTGCTCTTGCTGGCGGAGGGAGCAGAGCACAGAGCCTGGTTATCTCGTGAGCCCCTGACCTTTGGGAACCGCCGCTGCGACCCCCTCTTTCACCACACTCTGCCTCCAACAGTTCTTCTGAGAGACCTGCAGAGAGGACCCCTCTGGGCAGGCCTATGCAGGGACCCTGACTCCCCACTGCCCAGGGAGACCTCTCAGCTCTCAAACTGGTTCTTGTTCATGTGCATGTGTGTGTGCACGCGTGTATTCAGACACCATCAGTCTGCGAAGGGACTGGGATTTCCCACTATGGCTCCAAGTCACGTTGCTTCACTGAATTCCCTGGTGTTGTAAGGAGAAAGTGTTTGTTTTGATCTGGTTTGAAGGGTGTGTCTGACCGGCTCCCAGTTTGTCCCAGAGCAGTGACTGCTGGTCACAGGGTCCCACAGATGGGAAAATTGAAGTCTGGAGGGCCCAGCAGATCTCTAGGGAGCCAAAGGCACGGCAGACACAGGCAGGAGCTACAGGTTGGGGTTTCTTGACCGTCAGTGTCTTTCTCTGTCCTGCCTCTCAGCTAAGAATTCTGAATTTGATAGGAATAACATTTATCGGGTGTCGGTCGGGTGGGAGGGGGGAGGAGGGGATGGATATATACAAACAATGAGTGAGATGTGCAACGTTTGGGGGATGATCACGCTTGAAGCTCTGCCTCGAGGGCGGAGGGGGGGCATGGGCAATATACGTAACCGTAATATTTGTACCCCTATAATATGCTGAAATTAAAAAAAAAAAGAATTCTGAATTTGGGAAATTAGCGACTCACAGAGAAGTTGTTGTCACTGGGAATTCTGACTTGGTTACTTTGTGTTAATCCCTACCTTTGCTGCAAAAAAAAAAAATTAATTTGGCCCCTTGCCATCATTTTCAACTGCTCTTTTTATTAATTAGAACAATAATTAAAATATGAGTGGAACCTTTTAATCTATTACACATGGATAAACATCGTCATCGTCACCGTCATCATCTTACTCAATCCTCACACCACCTAAGGAGATGAGTAACTAGACAAGCTCACGGAGGCTGAGGAAGTTCCCCACAGCCACCTGCTCGAGGGTGGCCCCCAAACTGCTTGTCTCCCGTCTGCAGCCATGTAGGTGCAGAAATGGAGAACAAGCTTTTAGATACTTTTATAGCAATTTGACAAAATAATTTCACGACTATTGAATCTTGTAATTAAAAAGGATTTCATTGTCCAGGCATTTTTATTATATTTTACAAAAGCATCAATGTGTGATGGATTGAAAATTAAAAGAACTAAACGGTAAGAACAGTTCCTTCCCCATAGACATTTAAAAGGCGCTGCCCTAGGTAGTGAGTTGATGGGCTGGCCGTCCAGCCGGGCTTTTCCTGCTGCAAGCTCCGAGTTCTTTCTACTGAAGCACAGATGCTGCCTGAAGACACATCGCAGTCAACGTCACTGCCTACCCCGTGCCTGTTAGGCACCCAGTAAGTTTTTGTATCTCTCATGAGCTTTAATCATCTGAAAAAGATACTCATGGCAGTCTGTTATAGTAAGAGGATATTGCTAAATATGCTTCCACTTAAAACATGCAATATGAAAAGGTTCAATTGAAACTGCTAACAGACAAGCTTCATAATCCTTGCAGGTATTTGTGGAATATTCCAGTTGAATTTAGATCACTGAGTGGGTCTGTTGCAGTACATGGAATGGGGGGTGCACAGCATGATCCTGGCAGCTGAGCCAAGGCAGTCTCCCTGCTTTGTGCCACCCCAGACTCTCGTCACCTCCTCTGTCTCCCTCACCTTCTACTCAAGGTCAAGGCATAGTGCTGTCCTAACAGGCCAGCCAGGATGCAGGGAATTAATGCATACATCATTTGACAAGATTGCCCCTGCCCAGAGAAAAAGCAGCTTTCTTCCAAAACAAATAAAGGTTGGAGAGATTTCTCTGTTCATCCCCGTCATCTCTCAGGAGTCCTGGAAGAATCTTAGAGCAGGACAAGGTCACCAGCCATTTTTCAGTGTAGGGAGGGAACTGCTGGCTGTCTCAGGTGATATTGCCCTGCTTTTTGCTACCTAAAAATTCTTCCTATTGCCTGTCAACATGATCTCGTTCTTGTTCTAACCAAGTTTCATACAAAAAGAATTATTTCTCTATCTTCCTGGCAATTTCCAGTGACCCCCAAAAATCCTGCAAGAAGGGAGCGACATTACTGAACACGTAGGCATTCTACCTACAAAGATCCTTGGACCCTCCCCCCGCCATGACCAACTGTGCCATCCTTGCCCCTGAGATTTCCTAGAGTGTCACCGTAGGGCATCAGGCCAGACCAGTAGTCTGATCCTGATGAAAACATTGTAGATGATGTGAAAATCGAATGATGAATTAAACAGTAACAACACCTGACATTGGACCATACATTTGCACAGCTGGTCCTCTAATACTTGAAGGAGGCCTTGAAGACCACAGGCCACCACCTCCTCCCCTCTGCAGCATGCTTGACCATTTGTCTCCCGGTCTCTGCCTGAACAAGACCCTTGCTAGGCCCCAAGATACCTGCCCCACTGTCGAGGTCTGACTGCCACAAAGTTCCTTCTCAAATTAAGTTGTACTTATTATAATTTATACTCACCCTCCCAATCTTGTTTCTAATCTTCCTTTGTATGAAAGACTTTTAAATCTTTGAAGATAGCTACCATTACCTTTATGTAAGGGCTTCTAGACTTTTGACCATTGTGCTCATGTTTCCCTTGTGCTGAATCTGTTCTGATTTGCATGAAGAAGTTCTTGGTCATTACTCTAGTCTGCTTGATTTCACTAAACAGTGACATGTAGTTATTTACAACCCCTGCTTACCAGATTTGGGGGGAGGGCTACAGAATGAGGAAGTAGAAACCAGTTGAAGCAAACTTAAAGGGGGTTCATATTCATCCAAAGTCACAGGGCTGCCCTAGGGTGTGGGTTCCAGAATTAACTGCCGGAGTTTGAATCTCAGACATACTGCTTATTAGCTGCATGACCCTAAGCATGTCACTTAGCCTTCTTTTGCCTTTCATTCCTCATTTGTAGAACAAAGATAAAAATAGTACCACCAACCTCATTAGGGTCATTTGTGAGGATCAAGTGATTCATTCAATCCAAATCAGTCTGGTTATTGCTTGGCACACAGTAAGTGCCCAAGAAATGGTAATGAGTATTAAGCAAAATTAGTGAGCATGTAAAATTTGTCTTCAGTGCCCCTAAAAGGCATATTGCAAATGGTTTTCACCAAGTCTTGTAGGAAATTTCGTTTGTTTGGATCAATTTCCTCAAATTAGATTGTCTTCATTTCTCTCCACTGGTGATTCATATCATTTTTGAAGGTGATATTTTATCATTTCAAATATTATACAATTTTTTGTTTTTAATATCTGTGGTAAGCTCTGTGATCTAGTTGGCATCAGCCTAATCAGCCACTAATTTTCTTTCTGTTCTTAATTCAGTGGCTCTGTTCTCTGTGCTCTAGTTTCCTGTTTGTAAAATGAAGGTGGGATAAGGACCCTTCCTTGTTGACCCTGAAGGAATTTTAGGAAGATTCTTAAGGGCCTGCTCTTTAAAGACTGCCTTCTCAATTAAAGGCAACTTCATACTTCCGGTTACTCACACCAAAAACCTGGGGTCACCCTTGATCCCTTTTTTCTCTGGTACCCCAAGTCTGACTGTCAGCAAATCCTGTCTGGTCTACATGGAGAGCACATGTAGCTAGGATCGGCCACTTCCCACCTGCTCCTGATACCCCTGGTCTATGCCTCCAGGTGAGTTGGTCCTCACCGGCTTGCTGCAGAGCCTCCTACCTGGTCTCCTGAGTCCACCCCTGCCCCTTCAGCCCATCCCCAGCAAAACAGGGTTTAATGAGAATCAGATCATGCCTATATTCATTTGCTAGGGCTGCTGTAACAAAGTACAATGCACCGAGTAGCTCAGACAACAGAAAATTTATTCTCTCTCGGTTCTGGAGGCTGGAAGTCCAAGACCAAGGTGCCAGCAGGGTTGGTTTCTCCTGAGGCCTTTCTCCTCGGCTTGTAGATGGCTGTCTTCTCGCTGTGTCCCCTCAGAGTCTTCCCTCTGCATGCATCCATGTCCTCAGCTCCTCTTCTGACAAGGACACCAGTCATGGTGGATTAGGGCCCATCCTGTGACCTCATTTTAACTTAATCACCTCTTTAGAGACCCTGTCTCCAAATACACTCACACTCAGGTCCTGGGGGTTAGGGCTTCAACATATGCATTTGTTGGAGGCAGGGGGCACAGTTCAGCTCTTAACAGTGACTGTGCCAGGAATGCTCCTGTAGCCACCCAACTCACTAAGAGCAAAAAGCACAATCCTCGTGTGGCCCAGAAGCGCACCACGCCTCCCTCACTTCACCTGCCGCTCTCTGCCTGCTCCTCTCCCACACGGCGGCCTTCTCCCTATTCTCACACACCTGGGATGTGCTAGACGCCTCATGACGGAGGGCCTTTGCACTGTCTGTTCCCTCTGTCTGGACTGCCTTTCCCTCAGCTGTCCTCAGGGTTCCCACCCCACCCTGCCCTGCCTTGGATCTCTATGCACCTGTTACCTCCTCGGCGGGCCCTCCCTGGCACCCTCCTCCCAAGGCTCCTTGTTCAATTTATTTATATTCCTCCCCATTTTAGTCTTTTCATAGCATTTTTCACCATCGGACCTTTTATGTCGATTGTCTTTCATTTGGCTTGTTGCCCTTCTCACCTAATAGCACATACACACAAAGGCAAGAACTGTTGTGTTCACAGTTGTTTCTAGGTGCCCAGAACAGGGCCTGGCTTGTAGGTTTGAGTGAATGAATGAATGAATGAAAAATGAATGAATGGAGAGGCCCTAGTAACTGCTATGGTAACTGCTTATTAGTCCACTTCCTTCTGATGGATTGGGTTCTTACAAGACATATATTAAATATAAATTTTAAGTGGTATTGGTGGCCTTAAGCCTTTTATATGAATGTCTTTAACCTTTTGTGTTTTCCTTATTCTAACGATTGGAACTGTTCCCTCTGTTTGGAATGTGCTCTCTTCCATCTTCTCCTCTACCACCCACTCCAACTTCTTTTGCAAAGAAAAATTCTACTTATTCTTCAAGACTTTATTAAAATGCCACATCCTCTGTGATCCCTTCTTGGATTCTCATACAGAGCTCGGCCCCCCTTGGGGCTGCCTCTGTCTCCACACACCCCTGTTGTGCACTTGCATCATGTTTTGTGTTTCTCTGTGTGTTCTCTCTTAATTGTGGGCAGGGACCATTCTTGTCTTCCGATTTGCTGTGGTTTGAACGTGTCCCCTTCAAAATTCAGATGTTGAAACTTATCGGCCAATGTGATCATATCAACAGGTGGGGCCTTTGAAAGGTGATAAGGCCGTGAGACTTCCTCCATCCTAAATGGGATTAAGGCCCTTTTAAAAGAGGTTTTACCCAGCAGCTTTAAGTTCTTTTGTCCTTCCACCTTCTGCTGTGTGAGGAAACTGCATTTCTCCTCTCCAGAGGATGCAGCCCTCACCAGACAGCTAAACCTGCCAGCGCTTTGCTCTTGGACTTCACAGCCTCCAGAACTGTGAGAAGATACATCGCTGTTCTTTATAAATTACCCAGTCACAGCTATTTTGTTATGGCAGCACAAATGGGCTAAGACCATTCTGCCTTCAATCTGTCATAGTACCTGTCATGTAGAAAGTATGCTGAAAACATATATTGAGTGGGTTTCATAAAAAGTCATTCTGATCTTTGACATAGAAAGGTATTTTAATTTATTATTGCAGCCAATGTTTTGTTATAAACTCCCTTAATTATAGGAACAAGACTTAGCTGTGGATATACTGTCACATCCCCTATTGGGCTGTTCCTGTTTTGTTTGATCTTGGAAGCAAGGTATAGAGTTCCTCCTTCAATGTTAAACCTAGGTCTTTGCTTGTCACATCTGGTAAGATCAAACTAGAGCTCAAGACACTATAATTCTGATTATGAACTTCAGCTATTGAAGTACATTGTTCCTTCTTTTAATTGCCTTGGAGCAAATGCACCATAAATGATAAATTGAGGGTGGGGAGATGATCATCCTTAGCTCCTCCAGCAGATGGCTGAGGTATAGGGATTCATATCTGATGGTCTAGTTCTACTCATACCCCTGGACTAAACCTGGAAAGTTAACTGTCAGAATATTACACTGAGACCTGAAAAGTAGGACCAACTAGGTAAAGGGAGAGAAAGGGAATGAGTATATATCCTAGGCAGACTAGTAGAGGAGTGTATTAGTAGACCAGGTATATTCACATGGAAAGAATAATTGAAATCTGAGTTTGAACTAAAAAGGTAAAATATTAACACATTTTGGTTACTGTTGTCATTCATGCATTATCAATAGTCCATTGATGTTTTTAATGATGCTTTGTTTTCACCCAATGGGTTTTGGTTTAAGAAATTTTAGGTACCACACATTTAGTTCTGCTGAGATAAATTTATATACATATTGGCCTTAAAAATGAACAAATAAATAACATTTCTAATTAATTCATTCTTTATCTACCTTTTCCTATCCCGGAATCCCTCAGGAGCTAGATCAGGAAGGCTCTGACATTTGCCAAGAGAAAATTTCAGGCAACCACTGATTTGTAAACCTTGAGTTTACAAAACAGACCCTGAAAAGAGAAGGGAAGGTACCTGTGTTTGCTTAGCAACCAGAAGCTCCATCAACAATTTTTTATGGAGTGCCTTTTCTGGACCAGGCTGTGTGCTTGGTGCTAGGGATATAGCAGTGAACAAAATACAGGCGGTGGCTGCCCGCAGTGGAGCTTGGAGTCTGCTGGGAGCATCACTGGGCAAATAACGCCCGTGAGGGCTCAGGGTAGGAGGAGACTGTACAACAGAAGCATCAGCTGGTCTGTGGGATTCAGGGTGGTCTTTTCTGAAGAGCTGCATTTAAACTGAAAGCTGAAAGAGGAGAATAACCAGATGAAGAAGGAGAAAGGGAATGAGAGAACATTCCAGGCATATTAAAGGAAGGAGTGATATTCTGTCTCCAGATGAGTGAATGTGATTTTTAATAAGAAAAGGAAGGAAGTTGGCATTTATTCTCCAGGTTTTTAGAAGACAGATCAGAGAAAATGAAAGTAATGATGGAAGTTTGTGATCAAACTTAAGGAAAAACCTAAGAACCATTAGAGAGGACATTGGAGATCTTTAAGAAAGATCAGGGCAACAGCAGACCTGATGGTTAACTCATGTGATTCCATAAAGAAATAACTCACGGGTCGAATCGCCTGATAAGGACGTGTCCAACTCGATAATTCCAGGTTAGATATATTAAAGTAGATTAACTCTAATGTGAAAGTTTTAGAAAATAGACTGGATTTACCTCTGATGGGATACTAGATGTACACCTGTGTTGAGATAGGCCAGACCAATGATGGTCAACCAGACCCAGGAAGGTTCCAGAATCTTCTTGAATTCTTAGCAACACTTATTGAACACGGCATGCCAAGCATCATGATAGATACACAATAACAAAACACTCAGTCTTTCCTTTCAAATAATAATATTGATAAATGTAAGCCTATAAACAGTTTATTTGCTTATCACATCCCTTTTTTGTTATTTTAGAGACAAGATTTCCTTTTATTGCCCAGGCTATAGTACAGTGGTGCAATCATAGCTCATTGCAACCTGTAACTCCTGGGCTCAAGCGATCCTCCTGCCTCAGCTTCCTGAGTAGCTGAGACTATAGGTGCATGCCACTATGCCTGGCTAATTTGTTTTTCTTTGTTTCTCTTCCTTTCCTTCCCTTCCCTTCCCTTCCCTTCCCTTCCCTTCCCTTCCCTTCC
>VBSM01000413.1:5414977-5436714 GCA_008086735.1 Cheirogaleus medius
AAAAAAAAAAAAAAAAAATAGGGGGAATAGCACCTGTCCTGTAGGGTTGTTATAAAGGTGAAGTAAGATACTATATGTGAAAGTTCTAGAACAGTGGGTGACACCTACAGTAAATGTTCCCTTTTTTCACTTTCCCTCCTCTCTTTCTCTACCTTGGTTCTTCCATGTACTCAATGAGGATGTCCTCTCTGTTATCATCTACGCCATTGATAAAGATGCCAGCAGAGTCTGGGGCACCACATCCCTGCAGTACACCACTAGATGCCTCCCTGAAAATTCTGAAAATTAAATTTGAAGCAATTTCTTAATTAATGTCTTTGAATATGGTTTGTCAATCACTTACAAATGCATAAAAGTAGCAGTCATTCCAGCTCATATTTCTTTCCTTCAGCTGAAACAGTAAACAATGACTGTGTCCACTTTGCATCAGACATGGTACCGGCACCAGATACACACACGAGACAGGGCTCCTGCCTTCCCAGGAGCTCATAGCGTGGGTGGGAAGGGGAAAACAGTACACAAGCAGATGGTCACGAGCTTCACAGTTGCATACTCTCCCGTGAACACAGGCAAGGCGTCGCCTGAGACAAGTCTTAAAAGATAAATAGGAATGAATGGGTGAAGTTGGGATAGGTGCACGTTCTAGGCCCAAGAGTGTTGAACACACAGTTGCAGGTGACCAGGGGCAGCTGTTTGGAGACAGAGGTGAGGAAGGGGAAATGAGGCTGTGTTGATTACGTGGGCCATATTGTGTAGAGCGTGGTAAAAGCACATCACACTATGTTTACTGCTGGTAGGGCTGATGGTTTTCACCTTTCTTTTGCAATGGAGGCCTTTACTTTGAGAAAATCTTCTACATGATGATCTAGTATATAGAAGTTTGGGGCCTTCTGCCTTAAGGAACTCATGCTTTCTGGTCTCCAGCTTTTTTTTTTTTTTTCTTTCCTCGAAAAATTCTTCCCACCAGATAAGAATATCTCTGGGCTGCTTTGCATCCTGGCTCCCAGCTGCAGTATCCCAAGCTCTGTGCCTTCTTGGGAACCACTGCTTTTAAACTGTAAAGGGGGGAGAGGGAAAGGCAGGATTGGGGCAAAACACGCGCCATGGGGTACGTTTTTGCCTCTTCCATTTCTATTTCACTGTTGGAATGCAGTCACTGCTGCTGCCACCTCCAGGATGGCAGGAAGTTCTCCATCAGCCCATCTTCCAGTCACATGTTATAATTGTCACATTGGGACCATCTGTCATGTATTTCATTGTCCTGCTCCCATTGCCATTTGTATTGAATTAGGTGGGAAATGGACCCACTTAAACTGCCTAAGATGCTGCGTTTTTGTAAATATGTGATTTAATTCTTATTCAGTAGTTGAAGGGGTTTTTTTTTTTAAGTTGATTAAGTTCATTGCCTCAAATGTTATACCTCATAATGTGTTAACTAGATTTTCCACTGAAGAGTTATGTGGAAAATACAAAGAGAAAAACAGCTCTTGGGAAACAGTGGAAGGAAGACAGTTAATTGAATTTAAATTAGACATAGCAATAATTTAAAGCATAATTGAAAGCTTCAAAGGAGACTCATGCATTCATATGTCATAAGTAAGATTTGTCTTGGACAAAATATTGAAATGTAAATCTTACTGATCTATAATATAACCTCACGCTCCATTTCCTTATGAGTGTCAGACACTTAGGGATGTAAAATGCATTGAGTTTCCTGTGTTTAGAAATTCCTTAAATGAAAGATATAAATTCCACTTCCAGTTAATCTGAAAAAGAGTTACAAAATTTAACTACGTGTTTCTGGCTTCATATTCTCATTCTCACTGGACTTTATGCAGAGCCTGTCATAAAAAGGATTCTAAGTTGCTATGTGAACCTTAGACGCTATTAAGAAAACAACTATTTTCTTTATTTTTGATGACATGTATTTTCTAATTTTCCAACAATGAACTTGTGTAGCTTTTTAAAAATTAAATATATTTGATGAAAGTGGGCTCAACTTAAGAGATAGAACCAAAAATATTATCGTCATTGCTTCTTAGCAAACTGACCTTACAGAAAAAACAGACTGGAGTTACCTGTGGCTCCCTGCTGAGGATCTGACACCATCATCCGTGGGAGAGAACTTTCTCTAGGTCGTCGCTGACAGTGTCATGCATGGGTCCCCAGCCTTCTGCTCATCCCTCATTGCCTTTCTCTGCGTCTCCACCTGTGACATTTCAAGCAGTCTCTCCCACACTCAATTCCTATCAGTCACCCTGTACAGCTTGTGAAAACTGGAACCTCAGTTATTATCTTTCCTCCCTGGATCTCTTGCTCCACTATCAAATTAATCCTTTACCCCTGCTTTTAAAATTTTTTTTAATATTCTAGTAAATACACATAACATAAAATTTACCATCTTAACCATTTTAAAATGTACAGTTCAGTGCCATTAAGTACATTCACATTGTTGTGCAACCATCACCACCACCCAATCACAGAGAATTATAATTCTTATTTCCTGTTCCATGCCACTGCCACCATCAGGAAACTCTGCCATCCTAAAATGATTAACTGTAAGATGAGAAATGGGATTTTAATTGCCTGGTGTACCCTTTGTCTCTTAGGGCTGGACAACTGAGTTTTAAAATGGTGCCACTGCATTTCTATGACGTGTTAGTCAAAATGAATTTCCTCTTTCCTCCTTCTCTTTAAACAGCTCCGAGCAGCGGGTCCCCTGTTCCACTTCTTACCACAGCTCTGGTTTGCACTCGGGTGACGGTGTCACAAAAGCAGGACCTATGGGCCTTCCAGAAATAAGACAAGTGCCAACTGTTGTGATTGAATGTGATGACAATAAAGAAAATGTGCCTCATGAATCGGACTACGAAGACTCTTCTTGCCTGTACACAAGAGAAGAGGAGGAAGAAGAAGAGGACGAAGATGACGACAGCTCATTGTATACCAGTACGTTCATCCAGCCTTTCGCTGTGGGCAGAGGGCAGCATGGTATTGTGGAAAGAGAGCCTGTCCACTGGGTTCTGACCCTGAGTGTGGTGTTAACTGGCCCTGGGTCATACTGACCCTGAGCATGGTGTTAACTGGCCCTGGGTCATACTGACCCTGAGAGTGGTGTTAACTGGCCCTGGGTCATACTGACCCTGAGAGTGGTGTTAACTGGCCCTGGGTCATACTGACCCTGAGTGTGGTGTTAACTGGCCCTGGGTCATACTGACCCTGAGAGTGGTGTTAACTGGCCCTGGGTCATACTGACCCTGAGAGTGGTGTTAACTGGCCCTGGGTCATACTGACCCTGAGTGTGGTGTTAACTGGCCCTGGGTCATACTGACCCTGAGAGTGATATTAACTGGCCCTGGATCATACTGACTCTGAGAGTGGTGTTAACTGGCCCTGGGTCAGAGGGCAGCTCAGTTAACCTCCAAGGGACTCACTTCATAAACCAGGAATGTGAGAGCGTAAATGTCCTTCAAGTGCCCTCATAACTCTAAAAATCGCAGCACCATGCTCCCACCTGCTACCTCTTCAGATGGCTGTGTTACTCCCTTGGGGTACAACCCCTCCCTCCAAATAAATAAGGGAGGGGATAAAAAAGCTGAAAAGTCTGTTCCCATCTAGAAAACACTCAGAAATACTAACCACTGTGTATGCAACAAATTCATTTTTAAGCATATCTCGGCAATGTTAGAAGGTCTGAATTTCAGTTTCTCATTTAAGACCTTTAAATGGGCTAAGAGATAAGAGAAGAAATGAAGATAGCAAAGTTTTAAATCTATCACTCTGGCCTGATAATTAGTCAACTTTTTAATAAACTAATGTATAATTTAATACAGCCATGTATTAAATATCTACTGTATGCCTGACAACGGGCTAAGATTTTAATCTTTTATATCTCCCAATACCCCTGTGGCATAGACACTATTACCCCCATTTTACAGATAAGGGCAGAAATGGAGACACGAGGGGGTGGCCCAGAGTCTCACTTCCGCTAAGGGGCCTCTGGGATTTAGTGGCGGCTGCGTCAGATTCTAAAGCACATGTTCTAAAACCAGTGGAGGCAGAAGGAACAGCAATACTAAGTAAAGCCCAGAGGAATCCCCAGACTTGCTGCTTGTCACTATCATCCTCTTGCTCTGTAGTTACCAGGCTTCAGCTAGCGGGTTAAAGTTGAGACCCGGCGAGAGCCCTGGTAAGCTGCGAGCTGATCAAAGTGACGTCAAGGAGGGAGCCCGGCCAGGCGGGCAAAGCCCCAAGTGGTCCATGAGTGGAGGAGCAGCTGCTCAGCTCTGTTTGCCGTTTCGTACCCAGAGGATTGAATGTTTCATAGCTGGATTTCTTTGACCTCGGCACTCTTGGCATTTTGGACCAGCTCATGCTTTGTCGGAGGGGCTGTGCTGTTCACTGTAGGATGCTTAGCATCCCGCCTCTGTCCACAAGCTGCCAGTAGCAGCCTCCCCCTGCCACCTCAGTTGTGATAACCAAAAGTGCCTCTAGACCTTGCCAAGTGTCCCCTGGGGAGCAAAACTGTTCCTGATTGAGAACCAAGGATTTATACCAGAAATAAGGAAGCCCTGCCCCGGCTGCTCAGAAACCCTTACATTGAAAAGAAAAAGCAACAGAACACTGCCTGTTTTAAAGCCCTCGCCTCCACTCCCACCCCAGACTGGCCCCGCTGTGTCCGTCCACCTTCGTCCTCCTTCCTGTCCCCTAGCGCCAGCATAGATGGTCTCTCCTGTGTCCTGCGATCCCCTGGCTTGTCTGTCGCCACGGAGCTTTGGCAGGTGCAGATCCCCCCATCCCTGCTGCCTACTGGAATCTCATCTCTCCTTCAGGGGTCAGCCCCTCCTCCTCGGGAAGCCTTCCTCAGTTCCTACAGGCCTCTGCAGCGTCCCGCACCCCACCGCTGGTCCTGCCTTCCTTTGTGATGTTGCCTGCGTGCTGGGCGCTTGGGACAGCAGAGCTCCAGTCACAGACTCCCCGTGTGCTCCCCACGTGCCCCGCACACTGCTAAGAGGACAGGCCAGTGGCAGGAACTCTGCAAACTGAGGCCTTAGCCAGTCTCAGGTGTTAAGCCCTGTTGACTTCCTTCCGACCTTGTGCCTTATGGTCCAGGGTTGGCCCTCGCGGAGCCCAGGCAGGTATGTGTCAGCCTTAATTAAGTCATTTCTCCCTCCTGCAGGCTCCCTGGCCATGAAGGTCTGCAGGAAGGACTCCTTAGCCATCAAACTCAGCAACAGGCCCTCCAAGCGAGAGCTAGAAGAAAAGAACATCCTTCCCAGGCAGACGGATGAAGAGCGGCTGGAGCTGAGGCAACAGATTGGCACCAAGCTCACCAGGTACGATGGCAGCACCCTCTGTCCTCCCGATAGCGGGCCACTGGCTCTCCAGACTGTAGTAGAATTCAGTCTCCACCCGCAATTCAGGCCTTGGTGTCTCTTGAGTAACTTACTGCATGCAGAAAGAGCCAATAGAAAACATCTCATTTTGTCTCCAGGGTTGCTTCTGCAGTTCCCTCTCCTTCACTCATCCAAATCTTAGAAATTGCACTTAATTCAAGCTTCAGAGAGAAACTAACAGGTTTCCAGGAAGAATAACCATCTATAGAAAAATCTCTATCATCCAATAGAACTGAAAACCTATGTATAGATGAGTTGTGGTTTGGTTAAGCACAAAGCGGTCAGATAAACACACGCTCTGCTATCCTGTTAAGTGGTTGGTAGTGATGCCTCATTACCGCACTGGGATTCTTACGGAGTGATTGCTCTTTATGTATGGATACTACAGACATAGGCACAGCTTTATGCTATATTAATATGTTAAACACCTATGTATGTGTCTGAAATCTAGGGCGTGTTTGTATGCTATTATGTAACATTTGTCGAGCAGTTATTATTGGCCAGCATTGTTTAAACACTTTACATGTTTTTAATCATTTAATCTTGGAGCCTTTCTATGAGAGACACATTTGTATGCCCATTTTACAAGTGAGAACACCAGGCATAGAGAACTTTAGTTACCTCGCATAATGTCTCAGCACATCTCCAGAGTGCTCCCTCCTGGGCCCTAACTTTGTACCAGGCACAGCGCTGAGTGTTTGGATGTAATGCATAGAAGTCTTCTGGGGCCTCATCCTGCCTGTCCCTCTTACTGGCTGTATGGCCTTCAGTAAGGCACTCATTTTCCTTACCTGTGTTTCTGCATTTGTCAACCAGTGAGTTGTGAAAATTAAACAAGTTAATATAAGTATTTAAAACAGTGTCTGGCCCATAGCAAGCACTCAATTATCTTGTCATTATCACCCTCACATTGTACGAGTGAGGAAAGTGGTACCTAAAGAGCTTATGTAGGCATAGGTGTCATCCCGTGGTGTGCTGGTGTCTTCCCTCCCCCATGATTCATTTTGTTTCTTAAGGGCAGCTTCTTTCTCATACGTAGCTTGGTTTTCAACTGGAGGATGATGTGATGATGGTACAAGGCTGTGTGAAACGGTCAGCACTGATAGATGATTTGACCTAGTGTAACGCAGTCTTCAGAGTCAGAGAATGAAGGTGTCTAATCACCTGCTGTCCACGCCCACACTTTCTCTCATTGAGTGGAGTAACATGGCCACGATGTAGTTGTCCAGATCTCTCTTAATACCCCAGTGACAGCTACCACTCTCTAGAGTTCCCATCCCATTGTCGGAAAGCCTGATTGTTCAACATTCTTCCTTCTATTGAATCAAAATTTCTGTCCATGCAACTCCCCCCCATTGTTCTTATTCTATTTTTTTCAGCCTCATCCCTCTTAACAAGGCATGCTTTAGAGGACTTGGAGACAATGGTCCTGGTCTTCCCAGTCCTCTTCTCCCAGGCCACATATAACCAGATCTTATCTCAGGGGTGGGTGGATATGGTTCTGGGCCGCTTTCTGACCCAGCTTGTTCACGTTTGCACACTATCCTTTGGGGGATTAGGAAAAAGAGAAGGAGCAGGTCTTTGAACCAGCCCTCCTTCCCAAAGTTCAGCTCCACCCCTCATGCCCCAAGCATGGGCATCCTTTATCATACTTCCTTCGCTCACTTCCCATTTCCCCAGCCCCACTACAGCACAGGCAGAGCCCCAGATATGTGAGGGGGACATGGAGACATGTCTGCAGATGGGAGATGCCAATGCATCTGTCTGCCCGGGGTGGCTTCATCTGTGGGGAACTAGAGAGAGATGGGAGGCGTAGGAAGCTGATGGGAGAGACTGGCCACCTGTTTGTCCACCATAAGGCCCTTCTGCCTGGTGTTAAGTGGCATAGTGAAAAAGGGCACCATTGTCCCAGAGCATACTCCTGAAAAGAGAGACAGCCCCCAGCCTCTCATGCCTAAACACACATCCACATACTACCACCATGACCGTCTGGCCAAGGCTGCATCAAAACCCAGAGGTAAGAGAGACAAAGACCATCTATGCACCAGAAGTTCTCTGCATCTGAAATCTTGTCCTGGGAAATCAACCCTTTCTCAACCCTTCTTTTTGCGAGGACACTTAAATACTGGTTCGAATTTGTAAAATCCACTGAAGGTTTACCATGCTGTGTGTCCATTGCCAGCCCCCATTTATTAGGATCAATGGCAGGAGAAGACAGGAGAGAAAGACACAAGCAGAGAAGGCAGTGTTGAACATATCCAAGGCACTGAGCGGGCCTGCGTCCTCCTCTGAATCCACTTTGTCTCTGTTCACTCTTTGAACTGGAGAGTTTCTTTCTTTGTGGTAAGACCCTTGGCAGCTCTGGCCCGATTACAGGGGCTCTGCTAAAGGAGAGAATGTCAGAAGTGTTTAGCTGGTTGACAAGGTTGTACAGAGCTCAGCAAATCAGGTGGATAGGCCAAATCTTCATCAAGGTTGTCTTTGAGGTTTCATAGCCACTGATGCAAACCCAAAGAGTTTTAGGGACTGTTCCTTTTAGTCTCTACATGAGAGCCCAGCTGCGTGCTCCCAGTCACTCATTTATCATGAAGTCAGAGCAGAGTGAAGAGAAAATCTGAGAACCCAAAGGTATCTTTGGTAGAGAGAATGCTATTCTGGAGTCAGGAGTTTGGGTTCTGCCTCTGGTTCTGCCATCTCATAAATACCATTTGCCCTCCCTGGTGTTTAATTTTATAATCTGAGGGGATTAGACCAGGTCCTCTGATCACTATATGAAACTGTATGCTTCATCATCCCAAAAAGTAACTAAAAGAACGTAGAAGTGTGTTGTATTGCATTTCTGAAGCCGTGCGGCTGTGGCATTCTTTGGCTATTTGAGGCAACAGTAATATGCTGGAAATCTTAAGCTCTCCGAAAAGCATGTAGCCACTTCTGTAGTCCTCATGGAGTAAGCAAGAGAGAAAACATAATTTTAGCCTGACAGTTTTAATAGCACAAGAAAACACACGCACACACACACACAAACACACACACACACAATGTGCAGCACTCCAAGAACAATCCCAAATTGGGGGTGGGGTAAAACGATGTCAATTTTTGCAGAACCTTCCACCATTAAGGCAGTTTCTACAGAAACATGAAAAAATTATTGTTCTAAAAATGTTTTCTCATAGATGCTATTGGGCAGACTTACCTAAATCTCAGTCAATAAGTCATCTAGATTTTTTTATAACAATTATTTCAGCCAACCACCATTGGAGAAGTGTGGACTGCCCTAAAGATATGAATATGGTCAATGGGGAGCACATTGTTTCTGCTCCTTATGTATACAGACTCCAGGATGGTGCAGGACACCAAGGGGTATACAAGACCATCCACAGGGGTGTGGGGTAAAAATGGTAGAGCTTCTATTCAAATTTATTGCATCCTTTTTCATGTGGTTACTTGTGTCTGTCTTACAATGTGCATAGTGTATCAGCACAGTGATACCCACATGACTTATAAATAAAGAAATGGTACACGGGGGGGCACATACTCAGGTTTGTATTGATGGTGTTTTCTTAGAGTCCACAGGTCTGAGGGTCACTCCTCAGTGTCACATGAGCAGCACCTTTCATCTCCAGTGATCTCGAGCCCATGGAAATGTAGAGACCCCAGGAAGATCCCTCACCCCTGCAAAGTCCCTGCAGTGCAAGATGGTGCTGCGCTCTCTGGCTCTCTTCTCTGGGCCTCACATCCTAAAGTGGCCTAACTGGGATCTTAGCTGTCAAATCCACTTCTAGTTCCCCACATTTACCAGGTGTTTTGTTTTGTTTTGTTTTGTTTTTGAGACAGAGTCTCACTCTGTTGCCCAGGCTACAGTGCCGTGGCGTCAGCCTAGCTCACAGCAACCTCAAACTCCTGGGCTCAAGCGATCCTCCTGCCTCAGCCTCCCGAGTAGCTGGGACTACACGCATGTGCCACCATGCCCAGCTAATTTTTTCTATATATTTTTAGTTGGCCAATTAATTTCTTTCTATTTTTAGTAGAGACGGGGTCTCACTCTTGCTCAAGCTGGTTTCGAACTCCTGACCTTGAGCGATCCACCTGCCTAGGCCTCCCAGAGTGCTAGGATTACAGGCGTGAGCCACTGCACCTGGCCTTACCAAGCTTTTTATTCCCCCAAGAGTGATGTTCAATCCACAGGACTCCATTTTATTTATTTGAAATCTTGTTGAACACACTCTCCCCATAAAATCAGCGTTAAAAGTCGGATGTGGAGCCATGCCACTGACAGCTCCTGGTCAGGGTGCCCTGTCGAGAGCCAGTGCGTTCTCGCCCTTCTCCATGGTCTAGCTTGGGGCACGGACTGATTGAGGAAGTGAAACCCCGTGAAACCCCCAGAGGATGGTGCTTCGGACCACTAGGAATGGGGTTTTCGGGGACTAAAGAGAAGTCTGATGCCTAAACAATGAATGCTTTTGTTTTGGAAACATCCTATAGAAAGTGAATTGTTCTGGAAGTCACCAGGGTGACTGATTTTTAAAGGAAGGCACTGAGACTCTGAAACATGACCTGTTCGACAGCCAGTGCACTCAGGCCTCTCCTGGGGAACAGCCAGGTCCTCAGACCCAGCTAAGAAGGGATATCTGTCCCAGGCCCCTCCCACTGAGATCCTTCCCCTCCCCAGTACCTCTGCAATGTTTGGATCAGATGGGAGTAAAAGCTTGCAAAGAAAAATAAATGGAAAGTGCCTCACAGTACGTGCACGAGTTTATAATGTAAATTGAGCTCAGGAGTAAATGAGAGTTTGGGCAATCTGCCTCCATAACATACCCCTTCCCCTAAAATACTTCTTCACCCTTAAAATACCACCCTCCCACTCATGGATGAACTGTCAGCGTTTTTTCTGCAGTCATGGTAGACCAGAAGTTTGTAAGCACCCACCTGAGCTAGAGCAGGCAGAGCCTCTGCTTCTAATGGGATGCATCTCTCTATGTGGATGCTCTCAGCAGCCTGGCTGCTTGGTTTTGGAAAGGGGGTTTCTCCTTGTGATGTCCTTTTCCAAAGACAGACGTAGCCAGTGATTCAGGCTGCTCACCTATGATTCTATCCGATGATCAAAGGAAGATACTGACTTAATTTAAGCTATTTGGTGTATTCCTTTGCTGGGGCTGCCATAACAAAGGACCACAAATTGAGTGGCCTACACAACCAAAATTTAGTGTCTCACAGTTCCGGAGGCTGGAAGTTCTGAGATCAAGGTGTCAGCAGTGTTGGCTCCTTCTCGGGGCTGGGAGAGGGTATCTGTTCCATGCTTCTCTCCTAACTTCTGGTGGTTTGCTGGAAATCTTTGGCACTGCTTGGCTTGTAGATACATTACCTCGGTCTCTGCCTTCATCTCCACATGTGCTCTCCCTTTGTGTATATCTCTGGGTTCACATTTCTGCTTTTTATAAGGACACCAATTACATTGCCTTAGAGCCTACCCTAATGACCTCAGTTTAACTTGATTATCCCTATAAAGACCCTATGTCAAAATAAGGTTACATTCTGAGGTCCTGGGGGTTAGGATTTCAACATATAAATTTTGGGGAGATAGAATTTAACCCATTTGAGTACAACGTACATCATTTGGCCGATGAATACCCTAAAGTCCTGACTTGACCTCTATGTAACAAAATTGCACTCATACCCCATAAAATTTATACAAATCTTTAAAAATAAAAGGCAAAAATAAATAAATAAATAAAAAAGAATTTAACCCATAACACTCGGAGAAACATAAAATGGACCTACCTAGAAAAAAGACCACGACCCCAGATGCACGTGGGGACAAATAGATACTGTATAGAAGTGAAGCCAACAGTTATGAGATTGGTAACAGAGTGTGCTGGGAACTGGGGCAAGATGAAAAGACGATCCCTTGTGTAAAGAGGCCATCACTGTTCAGCTTCAACCCCTTGTTGCTTTGTGAAAATGAAGGACCAGTTTGGCTGCTCTTCTCAAAAAAATCTGGGTTTTTTAAAAATGAGAATTCCAATTTTTTTTAAAACATTATGTGGGCAAAACAATGTATCGGTGGACTGAATTCAACCCAAGGACCCCATCTCAGCCCTGGGCCACCTGGTTTCCGTTTTGGACCCGGAAGCCATAGTTTATCTTACTGATGGCATGTTCGTGAAGTCTGTGTGTTGGTGAGATAATGAGACAGGAATATTCTATGTGTTGTAAATGCGAACATGTGCATGTCTGTATCTGTAGCAATTTAAAATTAGTGTCTGTAGGATCCAAATTAGTTTGAATGTACAGTTACGCATCACTTAACGGTGTTCTGAGAAATACATCGTCAGGTGATTTAGTCGTCATGTGAACATCACAGAGTGCACTTACACAAACCTAGATGGCACAACCTGCTGCACACCTGGGCTATATGTTTGTTGCTAGGCTAGAAACCTGTACAGCATGTTACTGTGCTGAGTACTGTAGGCATTTGTAACACAGTGGTAAGTATCTGTGTACCTAAATATATCTAAACATAGAGAAGGCACAGTAAATATATGGTACTATAATCTTATGGGACCACCCTCATATATGTGTTCCATCGACGACTGCCGTCTCATTATGAGTCACGTGACTACTTTGTGTCGATTGATCACGAAAACAATGTACCATATTCCTAAAAAAGAACATGTGTTCCAGCTCTAATACATTGAGTTGGATGAAGAAGTTGGTTGAAATAGCTTCACTGCTTTCTCTTCCTGAACACTCAGTGAGCTTAGGAATCACAAGCATTTCAGCTTAAAGCACCTGGTGATGCTGACAGCTTGAATCTACGCTTAAGGCCTGGAAACCAGCACTCATTGCCATGGGGTGGATCCGATGTAGTTCCCTCCTTTGAAAGGACCAAACCTCCCTCTTTCTCTCCTCCTCCCTACTTTATCATTGCCATCAGTTTTAAAAAGCAATTGCTTTTGTGGTGGCAAAGCAGGTGGTGAATGAGCTAGGGAAGGTGGGCAGATAATAGTCTGATCATCCCATGAAGCCTAGTATATTATTTTCTCTTATTTAAAATTTAATAATATGCTAGAAAGAAAAAGTATCCTAAGTTTGTATTTGATGCTCCTAAGTAGTCTATACCATCGTCACTGTAAACGGATGTAAAATAATGTGTGCAGAGGATTACGTGCTGCTTTAAATCATAATACAATGCTCAGGGGAGAAAATCGAAATCCATTTTTTATGCTTGTAGCACAGGCAATAAAATACAGTAATCCTGACTTCTAAATGTAGCTCGCATAGTGTTTATGGTTTGGGAAAATTGGTGCTATGAATCTGACACACCAACACCTACCTCCAAAGTAGCAAATGACATCTCCCCAGGAATCTAAGGACTGATGCTGAGTGTGAGCTGGCATCTCCCCAGGCTAGGTAATTGCTGCTGCTGCAAAAACACTTTCTAAAAAATAGGAATAACAATCAAAGCCTCGTGAATTCCATTCAACTCGGACATACTTGGTGTCCCTGGGTGCGGGTCACTATGAATTACCCCTTGAAAGAAGGAAGGAAGGAAAATCGATGAGTGAAATTTTGGAGAGTAGCTTCCTTCCAGACCTGGTCCTTGAGGTTTTACTCCATCATCATCATCATCTGGAAGGTGGAGGTAGCATGGAGTAGGGCACAGTGTGGAGGGCACAGGAGAGAAATGGAAGGAGGGTGCTTGTATCAGCTCTTCAGAACCACAAAGCCTAGATGGCGATGGCTCAGCTTGGCAGGACTTTTTCCATGGGTTCTGAGACCTCCCATAAAACTGAAGACAATAACCAGTCACCAAGCTGAAGCTGCGTGATCGGAACAAGTCAAGTCAGGGTGAACACGACTTGACTGTATTTATTGGGTCTTGCAACATTTGCACAACAAACACATGTACTCTTAGAATAGCTAAGCTGCTTTCAGATCATTTGACCTCTTTTGTGAACTCACTGCACAAAATAGAAAATCTTTTGGAAAAGCTCTCCAGGAACGCTGACATCTTCTGAAAGGTGTTCCAGGTGAGCCTAGGCTACAGTGCTACCTGTCTCATAGAAAGTTAAAGAAACAACATGCCCAGTGGGAGTTTTGTTCGTTTGTCTTCAGTGAAAGATGATGAAGCTGTCCTGATAAGATTTGAGCAAGGCACATTAGGAGGCGGTAGAATAAAACTTCAGGACCACACATGTAGAGGTTCTGGCATTGAGACATGGTTCACACCCATCACAGGGCCCCACAGCCGTTGAACATGTCTCAGAGCCTGGCAGGGACGTTTGCAGCCTCTTGCCCTCTCCCCCCAGCCTCTGGCTGTTAAGAACTGCAGTGAAGACTGAACTCTTGACATCCTGTTGCCAGGACACAGTTTATAAGCCCCGACTCTGTGTGTACACATGCCTGTGTGCAAGGAGAGGAGTCACAGTCTGCAAGCCCCACACTGGATGTCGAGGCACAGAGCCGCAACTTGTCGAGCGCTGCTAAGTGCTCTGTGTCTTTGCCTCACAGCTGCCCGGGCAGCCTGTGCGTTTCTCAGTGACGTGGTGAGTGTGGTGGACAAAGAGCTGCCTTTCACCCAGTGGTAACAGAATCCATCTCAGTGTTTAAACTTGCAGAGGGTTTTTTTTTTTTTTAAAGTGGCCATTCTTAGAGGTTATGGGTCTTATTTTATATTTCACAGCTTTTTTAAAATGACTAATTATTTCAGCAGCATTTCAAATTTAGAGTGTGGGAGGTAGGAAGGGCAGTTATATTTAACTACAGACTAAACAGGGAACAAATGACTCCTCTGGGCTGCTGTTATGGTCACAATTTAAGGGGCTCTTCTTAAGATGGAAGAAGGGGAGGCTTCCAAGACTGAGCTATTTAGTTTTCATAGCCGCCTTTTTCTTCTCAAGTGATTTTCTCCTAATCGGCAGCGATGACAGTGATGGCAGTGATTTGTTATTTGTTGCTAATCTAAGCAGATGGCAGAGAGGAAGGCTCTGTTTCTTACATTATGTGGCTAAGTGAAAAAAGAATCAACCCGTCTACATTTAGAGACAACCTCTCAGGGTGAAGGTCCCTGACATATATATGACTTTAAAGCCCTTTGCTGTTGATAAAGCACTTTGCCATCAACACCTCATCTAATAATCATCACCACAACCCTGCATGGTGACTGCTGTTGGGAATCCACCTTGTAGGTGAGGAAACTGAGCTAATGATCTTAGAGAGGATAAGTGGCAAAGAAAAACATGTCTCCCAAATACAGAGCTTTGCTATTTCTGCAAATGTTGAGAAAAAAATTTGTAGTTTGGTTTAGAGTTTTTATGTGGAACAGAATTTCCCTCCCAGGTACCCGTGGTTTGGTAAGTAGCGTGGGGACAGTGGAGTTGAGATCAGTGGGTCTCGCTCGTGTGTGTAAATGTCCTCAAGGGAGATAAGGCATGCAATGAAAAAAGGAGATTTTCTTCTCTTGTCTTTAGCTGGGATTTTTATTGCATTTCAGTAACACTGTCTGCAGTAAGTAGGAAGATCTAAAATGCCGACACTCAGGCTTGTGTCTCAAGACACTCATGCTGGTTGCAGTGTGGGGAGCAGAGATGGCCAGTGCAGTGATTCTCACATTGTGGTCCTTGGGCCAGTGGCATCAGCATCCCCTGGGAACTTGTTAGAAGCTCATATTCTCAGGCTCTACTTCAGACCCAGAATCATAAATCTGAGGGAGAAGCCCAGAAATCTGCATTTTAACAAGCATGATTCTGATGCACACTAAAGTTTGAGAAGCCATGATCTAGTAGGAAAAGCAATCAAAGACATTGAAGCTGGACCTGGGCTTGAAAGTTATCTCTGCCATTTACTAGCTGGGCTCCTATCAAGACTTAGTTTGTAAGGTGGACCTTCCACCCAGGGTCATCTACAGAGTAAGTCTCCTAATTGTAATAGATAATGAATGATAGTTCCTTTCCTCTCCTTGTGAATTTGAATGCTATGCTAGAGTTAAGTTGTCATCAGTTTAAAATAATTGGCTATAAGATGTTATTTGCAAATCTCATGGTAACTATAAAATGAAAACGTATAACAGAAAATTAAGAGCAAGAAATTAAAACATGCTACCAGAGAAAATTACTTTTATACAAAGGAAGATAGGAAGGAAGGAAGAGAGGACCATCAAAACAGCCAGAAAACAAGTAGCAAAATGGCAGTATCAAGTCCTTACCTATCAGTAATAACATTGAATTTGAATGGACTAAATTCTCCAATTAAAAGACATAGAATGACTGAATTGATTTAAAAAAAAAAAAAAAAAAGACCTAACTGTATACTGCCTACAGGAAACTCACATCACCTATGAAGACACACATAGACTGAAAATAAAGGAATGGAAAAATATATTGCATGCAAATGGAAGGCAAAAAAGAGCAAGAGTAGCTCTACTTATATCAGATAAAATAGATTTCAAAACAAAAACAGTAAAAAGATACAAAGAAGGTCATTATATAATGATAAAAGGATCAATTTAGCAAGAGAATATAACAATTTAAAATATATATGCTCCCAACACTGGAGCACTCAGGTATATAAAGCAAATATTATTAGAGCTAAAGAGAAAGAGAGAGACCCCCCCATACAGAAACAACTGATGCCTTTAACATTCTACTTTCAGCATTTGACAGATCATCTAGACAGAAAATCAAAAAGAAGCATCAGACTTAATTTGCATTATTAGTCGGAATAAGTAATATTAGCTATCCTACAGGCAAATCCTAAATCCCAGTGGCCTCAAGCAGTAAAGGTTTATTTCTCATTGGAGTTAAACTTAATGTGGATCTGGTGGCATATATCCATCATGTAGCCATTATGTACTTCTAGAACACGTGGCTCCAATCTCGATAACAAGGGAAGAGGGGATAGAGGAGGCATGCACATAACTTCTGCTCACAATCCATTCACCAGAACTAGTCTTAAAACTCCAATCTAATTTCAAGGGATACTAGAAAACATAGAGGAGCACGTGGAGTATTTCATGAGCATAAAGTATCTTTTCCACAATTCCAGTGAGCCTACAACTGCAGTGAGTCGTCTTTATTTAATAGTCCTTCCAGTCATGTAAAAGGGATTGTCACAGTAAAAGAGACTTGATTATATAGTTGGATCTTGTTTTTTTAAAAAAATTGATTCAGCCACTCTGTGTATTTTAATTGGAGAATTTAGTCCATTCACAGTCAATGTTATTGATAGGTAAGGACTCAATACTGCCATTTTGCTATTCCACAATTGGCAGTTGGAATGCCGGGGCACAGGGTTCATCTAAGTGGAAACTGTCGTGTGGCTTGCCAAAGGGGGTCTGTCTCGGGGCCAGTACATGAGTGTCACTAAATCAGTGAAGTTGCTCCTGAGATAGAGTTTACTAAAGTGATTCGCGGAAATCAAAATGATCTCAGTGAGGGAAAACAGAGACCTAAAATAAATATTATTTCTGTTTAAAGGAAAAACTAGTTTAAATACAACTGGGAAATCCCAAAAAGGAACAGTAGACCCTGAGCTGAATGAGTTCTGTTGTATGTAAGTTTAAGGTTACCTTTCCAAGGAAACAAGTTAGTTACTAAGGATGACCATGGAACCGCAGCTTCAACCAGTTGATTCTGTTGGGGAGTATTGATTAAGCACCTACTGTGTGCACAACACTGTACCAGGTGGCACTTAAAAAGTCACCAAATAATTATCCCTCTCAGGAGGCTTAGACTAGCAAGTGAAGGAATGCTCAATATTCTCTGGTTTAGTCCGGGAGAGAGATGCTCATGGTAAGTTCTGTGGGGAAGGTGCAGATCCTCCTGGAGCACTTTCTTTTATTGGTGTGAATTAATTTTAGACTATATCTATTTCCATTTTTTCCTTTAAAGTGTTCCCAAAAGAATGGGAGTAGGCCAGGGCTCTGAATAATTTCAACATTGAATAATCTAAACATTTGATTCAGAGTTTCTTTTCTCTCAAACTCATATGTTAATATAGACAACTTCAACTTGAGCTGTCAGACTACTTTTCTTGCAATATATTATTTTTCTTTTCTACAATCTTTTGGCCACTTATAAAATAAAATGGTCGTAAGGATGTGTCATTTCTGTCATAATTTTATCCATGGAAGGATCTCTCAATCACTTGTGAACTTACCAGGGGGCAATGAATAAATTGTGAGTTAAATCATTTTATGAAGCATCTGAAGAATGGCCCAAACCTTGGTTGAAAGGCAATTTTGTTGCATAAAATGCTACTTCAAATATCTGGTCTAGGGGTTTCAGATCAGCTCATTCAGAGATTTTTGTCACTGGACTCTCTGGGCTTGTGACTTGTAGGAGATTCTTCACCCACTTCATAACTGCATCTTCAGGATCTGAAAATATAACAGAATTAGGACATTTTAGAACTTAGGTGGACATTTACTATCACTCCATCTAACACCCTTAATTTTACAGATAAAGAAACAGGCTGATAGAGGTTACGCTATTAGCCAAGCTCATGTAGTAATTTCTAACTGAACTAGGATTTGAAACAAAGTTCCCTGACTCCAGCCAGTGCTTAAAATTAATCTCCCTCAAGAAAAGAAGAAATACATCACTTTTCACTGAAAGAAACAGGCCAGTTATTTGTTAGCAAGCATAACACATCATATATCTTTGTTGATTTTCTCAGTTGATTTTTCTCAAAAGAAAAACAAATGACTTAAAATAGAGGCTTTGAATGAAATCTTTAAGAAACATTTTCAGTAATCAAAAGGCCCGTGAAAAAGGAATCCTTGAATTCTCGCATATGTTCTTTCATGAGCACTGTTATCCTCCTTGACCCCACTCAGCCAAAAGAACATTTAAATTAAATGTGCAAGTGAAAGATTTTTCCCCATGTAGATCGCTGATGGTTCATCACGGCTGAGCAATCTCATTTATCATTTTGAAGACTGAGCAGTACTTGGGGGAATTCTTTAGCTGGTACCTTAGTTTGGAGTTGGCCTATTCTAGTAATGCTATCTTTCAAATGATAAGTGAAGCTCTGATCATTTGTACTTATTAAGAGTTCTCAATTCTCTGTTTCAGTGGCAAAGTTGGCATTTCCAGTCTCCAGAGTAATTTGCACTGTGTGCAGTCCCCTTTCTCCCTCACTCAACCAAATTTGGCTTTAGGTTTGATTGGCTGTGATTTTTCTGCAGCTCCTATACAGAGCTCACACACGGTCCTGAATATTTAAATAGCAGAACTGGATTACAACTGAGAAATTTGCAGTGCACTTGTTTTTCATGTGTCCCCATGCATCTTTGTTTACTGGCAAAATACCTCAAATCTCATGCAAAATGCTAATAGGAGTAATTCATTTTATTTATCTTTATTATGTTCATTTCACTCCTGCTGGAATGCCAAGATTTTTGTAATAGCCTCAAAAATTGCATACATGCCTAACTAAATAGTAATTTTGAGACAGAATATCAACAGAGAAAAGCATCCAAAGATACAAACCCTGGCAAAATCGCTTTTTCCTCTAACTCTAAAAGCAATTCCTTTGAAATATAAGTGAATACACTTCTATTTTAGGAACTGTGATCATGAAAATTTGATGTTCTGTGCCCATGGAATCATTAAAACAATAGCTATTCAAAATAGGCAGCCTTGTTAATTCATTTGAAAAGAAGTAGGTAGAGAGATAAATGGTGGGTGCCGACAGGTAATCAGTGTGTTGAAAAGAGGTTTGCTACCGTAAACCCAGCCCTCCCTTTGACTATTAGGATTTTCCTTGTTTTGTTCATCTTCATATTGAAACTTATCAAGTTTCCTCTTAAAACATACCAAGGCAAGTAATTGCATTTTTCTATGCATTAAAATGACATTATGGAAGCTAGGTGCCCACCAGAAATCCTAGCTACTCAGGAGGCTGAGGTGGGAGGATTGCTTAAGGCCAGGAGTTGGAGGCTATAGTGTGCTATGATTGTCCCTGTGTATAGCCACTGCACTCTAGCCGGGGCAACGTAGCAAGACCCCATCCCTTTTAAAAATAAATAAATAAGTAAAAATGACATTGTAAAGGAGGTGCCGTCCACAAATTTGACTGAACCAATGCATCTGCCACCTACACGTTCCACCCCAAGAAGCCTGGCCCATGGCCCATTTCAGGTGAAGCTATCAATATGCCCTTCTTAAGTTAGTTCACACCGACTTTGTGTTCATGGAAATGTGAGTGGGCGGCTTCTCCCTGAAGCCTGCCGTATCTCTGCTGACCGGGGCCCTCACCGTGTCTTGGTTCTCTGTCAAGTTTCCCTCTCCCTTCGCAGTCTGTAATCGACAGAGCCATTTGGGGCCACATCCTGTGAAATCTGACTCTCATCACACAGCCAACAAACAGAGCAGCCATGTGCTCTGGCAGTTCCCATATGGAAACCGTAAATGCATAGATCTCTGTCCAGACGAAAATAAAATACCCCGACTCGTTCAAAACACAACAACAAAAAACACGGTATAATGTCACCATTATGCTACCTAAGAAATCAGTTAAAATGTTTCACAAATTCACATCATATATTATGGGATATCTATGTACAAATTTGTCTAAAACTGTATGGAACATTTTTTGAACATTAAAACTCTTCCTTTCCATAAAATCTTTCAAACTGCCTGTTTGACAAATAAACTTGATTTCAGGGGAAATTCTGATCTCTTCTGTGTGATCAAAGTCATCCCCATGTTGAGCTGAGAGCAAAGCCCTAGGCTAAGGACCCTGTGAGAGGAAAGAAATCATCACTGTAAGGTCAAGTCATAGTAGGAGCAGTAACTCATGTTAAGAGAAGCATGCCTTTAGCTGCTGTAGGCAGAGGAATTCACGGCTGCAGCCGTGCCCCTGCAGCTCTGATCTGACTGCAGAGCCACCAAAATCCTAATCCTCATGTGGATCCAAAGCCCAAGCAAGGGACAAAACGCTGGCAGCCACAGTGAAGACAAAGAGTTGGTATAAAAAACACTGCATAGTTATCGAAATAGCATGCCAACTAAGAAAAGCCAATGCATGAGAGACACGACATCATCTAGATATTTTTGTTTGTAATGAGGAGGAGGAGAAATTAGGCCTTCCATCCTGTATTGCCACCCGTAGTCCCTAATTCACACCGTATGATTATTAAAGATTCGATTAACTGCTATGGCCAATCAGCATTATTCTTTGTAGCCTTTTGCCACGCTCAGGTTTTCAATGTAGTATGTTAAAGGCCCCAGCAGGTTACATCTTCCCGATCAGGGTTAAGAATTACACAGCACAGTCACTAAAGAGCCACTTGTTTCATTTTGCATTAGGGAACCAAAATAATTTGCCTCTAGTAAGTTGTGACAGTTTTTGGCCTCCACTCCCCTGGCTGATGCTGCAAGGAGACAGTTTTCAGGCACCAGTGACACTCGATGGCAGGGTCCTGCAAACTACGGCCCTCAGGCCAAATCTAGTCTACCGCCTTTGTCAATAAAGCTTTATTGGAACACAGTCACAGTCGTTCACTGACATACCATTTGTGGCTGCTTTCACACTGTAATGGCAAAGTAGAGTAGTTGCAACAGAGGCCAAATGGCCCACAGAGCCTGACGTATTTTGTATCTGGCCCCCTGAGGAACAAAGAGATGTCGCATTTAAGGGCCTAGACTGAAGACATTTAGAGAAAATGGCTTTGCACTCAATGTTGATACTGGATCCATTTAGAAAGTGCATCTATTAAAATATCACCATTAGAAGGGGAAATTATATTCATCCTCACATAGGGTTTTTCTTTGTGCTCATTTCTCTCATCATCAAAATGATTCCATTTACCTTTACTTATTAGTCCAAATCTGCCTGTGAAACACCAGATAGCATACAAATTATGCTAGGGATACAGTCCAGTTTTAAAAACTTGCTTTATTACCTGAGCAGTTAGAAAAGCTACTTCAAGGACAACCAGGGATCACTGAAAGTGGCTGAGTTCAGCTGGTGGCCAGCTAAGGAGGCCCTGGCTGTGCGGACTGAGAGAGGGGCTGTGTTTTAGCAGCTGATGTGAGTTGTCCTCAAGAAAGGAAGGCCACAAGCCAAGCCGGGCAGGCCTCGCTTGGAAATCAACATCAGCAGACGTGATCAGTGTGTTTTTACTTTTGCAACTGAAGCTAGATTCCAGCACTGCGGGAAAAGGTGGAGGATGGAGAGAGAGTTGCCAACGAGTAAAAGCTAAATACTAAAACATGACTCCAGGGGTGCAAGACAGGTCTAACCTTGAACTCAAACCTCAGGATAGGTGGCATGTAAATGGACTGTCAGGCAGATTGGAAGAGACATGGCAAGAGCTCCAACAAATTTCAAAACCAC
>VBSM01000413.1:5436814-5454259 GCA_008086735.1 Cheirogaleus medius
GGAGATGGCTCCTCTGACCAAGGGGAACGTTATACAGTCAGCAGTTTCCCTAGGGATGGAGGTGGGTGTTTATTTTACACTTCAGAGTTGGGTTTGCTGGTGCTTCCTGGGGGGTACATTACAATCACAGGCACAGGGCTGCTAATGGAATCTGTCCAAGCTTCCCTGGCCACCTACTGGGACATTTCAGTGTTGAGAAGCTACCTGCCTGTTTGCTGCGGCTGCTGTGGTCTCAGGTGTCTGTCTGGCCTCATGCATCAAAGTGCACATGCAGGAAGGTGGGGCAGGTATGTGCATGATGTATGTGTGTGTTGTGCTTATTTGATGCAGTCAGAATTTGAGGATATAAAACAAAAATCCTGGCTGGGCGCATTGGTTCATGCCTGTAATCGTAGCACTCTGAGAGGCCAAGGCAGGAGGATCGTTTGAGGCCAGGAGTTCAAGACCAGCCTGAGCAAGAGCAAGACCCTGTCTCTACTAAAAATAGAAAAATGAGACGGGTGTGGTGGCCCGTGCATGTAGTCCCAGCTACTTGCGAGGCTGAGGCAGGAGGATCCCTTGAGCCCAGGAGTTTGAGGTTGCAGTGAGCTATGATGATGCCACTGCACTCCAGCATTAAAATGACTCTGCCTCAAAAAAAAAAAATCCCTAAAGGAGAGAAGAGAATATGGACTGATATATACTCAGCTGAGCTCTAACAGTCCTATGACAGATGCACGCTATGAATTCAGGCTCTTTTGAGGTCTCCTACTTGCGGAGTCATTGTCTCTACTGTCAAGGGATCTCTCAAGCCATTGAGTAGATAAGCTGAAGAATTAGTGAGAAATCATTTATATTTATTTTATGTAATGAATGCAAAGTCTATTTGCAACTTCCATTTCACACTCTGTTTTTTCATTCTTTTTCTTCTTTCCCTTTCCCATATAAATAGATCCTTTCCCGGGTCTATATAATTTTAGTAAATATTCCATTATTAAAATTTCATCTATCCTGATCTCATTATAATTAACAAATTTTCAAAGAATGCAAAAATGCAATTCCAGGCTGGTTAGGCTTTCCCCAAATCCACCATGCTGCTGGGGAAAAAAAAGTGGGGGGAGGGGTCTTTCTGTTGTTGCATCACATCTACAGAAAAATGTGTTTTGTGAAAGAGTGTCAGGCTACAGGAAAACACTTAGAGATTAATGAGAATATCTATATTCATACAATTCCTTTGGGCTAAAGAGTTATGTATTTAAAAATGAAGCTTTATGTTTAAATTTGTGTAATAGAAGCCACGGGTCAGGAAAGAATAGGGGAAATGAGACTTTTGATAAAAGAGAATTATGGAAAACTTAGCAAAATAATTGTGGCCAAAAGCCCTTCCACTTGAGTATCTGAGACTCTGGGGTTTTTTTAATTTCACAGGTTTCTAAACAGCATGAGATCTTCTCTGAACTTGAGTTGCTATTGTTTCCAGAAGTAGGAGCTCAGAAGAGTCCATGGAAGGCAGCTGTAAGGAAAATAGCTGTAGCCCCATTGAATGAGGAGGGAAGGGACCTGAATTCCTGCCCGCTAGCTCCTGGCTTCTACCTCGCCCTCCACTCTCAGACCCCTCCTTGGGAAGTGCAACGGCCCCAAGATGAGAGATTGGCCTTTTGGGGTGACATTTAAAAAACATGAGTTGCACATGTTCTGCAGCTCCCAGGAGGAATGGCATCATCAGAGTGGCATCCAGGTGGCACCATCAGAGCAGGGCATGGGAAGAGACCTCCTGGGGCCTATTTTTGACTTTGCATCCCTTGCCTGTCTTTGGAAAGTGATTGGTGGTTGCATGTGTGTTTATTGAGGCCCAATAAAGCAGAGGCAGTGGGGAAATCCGGAACCTTGGTCTTTTGTGAATGAATGATGACATGTTTGTCTGAGTTAACTTCTGAGTCAAGTCACATCAACTTAACCACAATATTGCCTATGACAGTCACTCTCAGCAGTGAACCCCAGAGCTTCCTCTCTTCAGCCTATCACTCTTTGTCCTTGCCCCAGAGTTACATGTTCATCAGAAGATGTTCCTTAAAGAAGTCAGGACAAGAAATACAAGCACACCTAGGGCAAGGCTCAGGTTAACAAAAGGGTATCTTTTCCTGCCTGAGCCTAAATCTTGTATTTGCTGAGATGCAGACAGTTGTGGGATTGTTTGGAAGATATATCCCGGGACCACCATTCCTGAGGGAGGTCAGCTCCATGATGTGGACACCTGTGCCCTCACGCTGGGTAGTGACAGGGGTTAGGCATTGTCAGGAGACCTCACTGATGGGGCCAAGACAGGAAAGGAAGAAAATGGCCAATGCCATTTGATAACAGCAGGACTTGCTTTGGGGCACACATTGAAAACCAAGTGGGGCCTCCCAGAAATACCTGGGATAATTTGCAAAGATTGGAGGTTTTATATTTTTGTGACATAGGGAGTATTATTTGTAAGTCATCTGAATATTTTTTTTTACTTATTTAGTCCTCTTGGCTGGAGTACTGGACCCACTTTAACTCTCTACCCTTAAATAGAAATGGTACAAAGGTAATGTCATCTGATTGTCATTATCTTGCACTGTGCTGATAACCAGGGTTGGTGTGGTTATTTATCTATCAAAGCAAGTGTCTCCTTCCTCCTTGGGTATTCCTCAGTGTCCCAAATCTGAGTCCCTTCATCCAAAAGGAAGACTTTCCCTGCCATGATCTTCCCATCAAGCCAGGTTCCAGCAGGAAACAGACGGTTCACATACGACAACTTGAGGAAGATTTATTCACAACAAGACTAATTATAAAAAATGTGCAGACAGGCTTCAGAATCCTTCTCAACACAGAGCTCCAGGCAGCCTCTAACAAACTACCAGAGTTGACAAAAGATCTGGACCTATTTTCCAGTGTGACTCATGTAAATTACTGTTAGTTGCATCTTCCGTAAGAAACAAGAAAGCAAAAACCATTACATAACAGAAAGTATTCTATGACTGCAATTTTTAAAAAGTAGGTTGTAGTAAGATATGAGGATATACTACCAAAACATGAGCAAAAATGTAGTATCTTTAGGTGCTATAATTGCAGATAATTTAAAATATTTTTCTGCTTTATGTTTTTAAAAATGTTTCAAATATTCCACAATGACCATGTATTACCTTTATAAAACCTTTTATAAAAACAGAAAAGAAACAAGAAAACAATGGACTACTTATCTAATTGTTATATGAAGAAGTAATAGATATGTAGGGGATTCTCATATGCAACAAGTTAAAACAGGAAGTAAATTCTGAACTGAGAAAGACACACTTCTCAGCTCCCCAAGGCAGGAGGCTAACACATCACTAACTCCACGGTTGTATTACACATCATGTTCATCTTTTTAATTGCCACCCACCCAGCACCTTGTTCAGAAAATGTTCAACACATACATCTTGAACCATATAGAATTAAATAAAATGAAATTGAAATAAAATGAGTATGAAATACTAAATAAATGTTAAACCCATTAGTCTAAATTATGGCTCCTGACTCCTTCAGGACCTTCTTATTTCCATGGGTTAGAAAACAAATGTCACGTTTTCTCCTGTAGACAGAGGCTGACGCTTTGCTCACGCTATTTCTTTCCTAATTGCTCAGTGATCTCCCTCGTTTCAGTAGAGTTAATAATGACTGAACTCCTTGCAGGGTAGACAAGCTGTCTCTAAAGCCCCAACATGCTCGCTGCGCCTCCCTGCCTGCCTCTTCCCCCCAACACACACACCTGTTGGAGCAGCCTCCCCCAGCATCCTGCGATGCCATCTGGAGCCATTGTTCTCAAACTGCAGTGAACGGTACGGGTGCATCTCCCAGAGAGCTTGAGACCACACAGGTTGCCCGGCCCCACTCTCAGAGTTTCTGAATCAGGAGGTCTGGAGCCGGATAATTTCATGGTTAAGGAGCTCCCAGGGGATGCTGATCTGCCGGCCCAGGGACCACACTGTGGGACGCACTGACTTAGGATGCTTCACAATCTTGGGTGCATGTTTGAATTCCCTGAGAAGCTTAAAAAAATAAATAAATAAACACACACATCGGTGCCCAAGCTCTACCTTCATATATTCTGACTTAACTGGTTAAGAATGTGGCCCAGCCATGGGTAGTCATTTAAAGATAACACAGATTATTCTAATGTGCTACAGGATTGAGAACTGCTAATTCAGAATCCCTGGGAAATGGCAGAGATCAGGAAAGTAGACAAAATGCTGTAGGAAGAGGACCAAGGATGGGCTTGAAGTTAGAACTTCAGGATGCTTTGTTCCCACTAGTCTGATGAAACGTGGCGATGAGGAATATTGCTGGTACACTAATTTTGCCTCAGTCTCAGTCTTCTGCCTTAACTTCTCACCAGACCACGTTAAATTTGCTGAAGACTCTGATAGAAAATTTATTTAAAAATGCGTTGTGCTCCTAGGGAGGATGTTATTTTTTACCATAGGTTCCCAGTAATTACAGCTGGCTATTGGAAAGGAGGGGAGAAAAGCAAAGGCTAAATTTTAGTTTTTAAGATTTGGAGAGAGGCTAATGGCAAAAGATAAAACATGGTGTGTATTATATTCGATGACAGAACTTTGTTAAATTATCCATGCACAGTCTTTCTTGCTGACATCGTTTCATAGCTCCGGAAACTGCAGGCCTAGACCAACTTCTGGCACGTGGCACGTTGGATGGATGGGTAGATGGATAAGTTAAGCTAAAGGTGACCAAGTCAGTCCTCAGTCATTTTAAAGTGGTAGAATATGAGACATTTGTTTTTTTATCCCTACACTCCTTAGATACTTAGTGTCACATTGTTTTGTGTTCGTGTTGACTGATGCTTCATGTAAAAATAGCCTTGTTGAAATAAGTATGTTCTTTGGTTAACTTCATTAACTATCTTCATTTCTGCTGTAACAATTCAGATACTCCTTCAAAGTAAAACCTTCCTGATTGCTGAGATGAGTTTTCTGTCCAATAATCCTAACACTGAAAGCGTTCACTATTTAGGCTCTCAACTTTCTTACCGCTTTGTTTCTTAGCAGGCTTGATGTCTAGTAACACACATAGCCCCGTCGTTCCTCTAAAACTGATTTCAACTCAACGCAGCCAGCAACGTGACAGTATTTTGTCTGGTTCTTGCCTCATAGTATCCTATCTTAGCTAGACAGCCTCACATCGGGGCCACAACCTCCAGGGAATAAAGCCAAAAATACTCTCTTAAGCATAACCTGTGTGTCTATTTGAGGTAAGGGATCTTTGTCAAGTTACCAAAAATAGTATTTCATACTTTATACTATTTTTAAAAGGGACTTTCACATCTCATTCTCCTTTGATCCTTCCAACTGTGCTACACAGCAGGTGGGCTAGACATCATTATGACCATTTGTCACACAGTAAAATTTGGGCGTGGAGAGTTAAAGTGATGCCGTGTTCCCATGTGACTTTCTGGTTCATGGTGGAGGCAGGCCAGGACGTGGGGCTCGAGGTCCAGGCCATTCCTCCCCCTCGGCTTTGCTTTCTCCCGTAGCCGGGCTGGTTGCTCATAGCTTGAGGGCAATGACAAAGTACTGACTGCAATTCCTGGAAAGAGTTGGGGGCATAGATCAATAATATTAAGAGTCTCTTGCTTAGTTTGGAGAGAGAAAAGGCAAAAGGCCATAGTTCTGAGAAATAAAAGCAGAACTTCTGTCTCTGTCTAGCCTTCCCAGTGAACTCTCTTCTGTGGCAGGAACGCCCCCATATAAGCCCAGAGTTCTCTCCATCCCCGTGGACACAACTCCAGGGTTCAGAGAGTATTAATCTATTTAATCACCAAAAATCTATTAAGCCCCGCCTATGTGCCACCCACTATACTCAGTATGAGGAACACAAAGGTAAGTAAGACGTCATTTATGTCGGTGAGGCATCTGTAGTCCCACTGAGAAGGGCTTCGTGTGAACTAGTATCGTCGTTGTAATGGGTAAAGTCATCGTCAAGATGGGGCACTCTGCAGAGGGAGCTACTATTTCTGCCTGGTAGAATCAGAGGAGATGTCTCAGCGTCCCTAAGCCATGGATACCCTACAGCAAATGAGGGAATGAAGGTAAAGGAGGTATTGGTTCCAATCTGCACTGACATCCCGGAGTGTGGTATGGAGTGAGTTTGAGCGTCGTTCTTAGTGCTGTGGCAGCCCATGGACAGCTGTTAGCAGAGGAGAGAAGCCATCTAGCTATGTTCTTACCTTCTCTCTCCTCTTCCTCCTCCGCCCATTCTCACCACCAAAATTCTAGGAAATCTAACCAAGACTGGCAATCAGTCTTTGCCCCACTGCGCAGAGAAAAGAGGATAAGGTTAGAGAGGAGCACCGGCTCGTTCAAGATCCCACGCTTGTTAAGCAGTAGACCAACCCAAGCTGGTCGCTGGGATGCATAGTTCTGTCCCCAAGCCACCCTGGACTTTCATCATACCTGAGACATGCTGAGGAGCAGCAACTAAGGATGTAAGAGGAAGATGTGAGACTTCTGAAAGCCTGGAGAGGAAAACAGTTCACAAGTAGCTCGAAGTCAGGTGTCATACGATAGAGTGAACTGAGGACTCTACAAAGGCCCCTGTATTAGGCAAGTAAACCGTTGGTGACCTTGTCAAGAACTGATTCGGTAGAGCGGGGCCTTCTCAGCCTCAGCACTATTCACACTGTGGACTGCATGATTCTTTGTGGTGGTGGCTGTCCCATGCATTGCAGGATGTTTGGCAGCAACCCTGGTCTCTACCCCTAGGTGCCAGTAGCACCCACCCAATCATGACAACCAAGAGTGACTTCAGACTTAGCAAATGTACTCTGGGAGGCAAAATCACCCCTGGTTGAGAACCAGTGCAGTAGAGTTGTGTGAACAAAACCCAGATCGTGATGAGTTATTGAAGCCTGGAGCCGGGACCCTCTTTGCAGGAGTTCTGGCAGCCAAGAGCAGACAGATGGAGATGTGAGCTGGACGAGGGGGTAGGGAGAGGAGGACAGTTTTGTGTGGTGGTGGTGGGGTGCGTTTTAATGTGTTCTATTTCTAATGGAAAACACATGCATTTGCCCTAGGGACAGAACCAGCAAAGAGTGAAAGCTAAAGACAAGGGAAAGTCAAAATGCAGTGTTCACAAACATGAAGTGTCTCCAGTTACCAGACTCTGCAGAGGTTATAGTGAACAAATGAGGGGTTCCTTGTTCAAAAATTATGGAATATTTCAAAATGGCAGCAGAGTGTTCAACCCCAAGCACAGGGCTCTTCTCTGTGGAGGTTGGAGGGCACACCTGCTCAGATCTCGTGCCCAGGAAGCCAGCCTGGTGGTGAGTGAGGTAGATGTGGCACGCACTAGGGTACAGAAGATGCAGGAATGTCACCGCACACTGTAGCGCACTTTCAGCACAAGGTTAGTGAACAGAGGAAGCGATATTTAAGGTTAAAGCTGCAGTTTTAGGGATTATCATCAGTTAAGCAGACCAGAAGGATAGAAAAGAATGTTACAGCTGTAAGGAAGGATGTGCAGATCTGGCAGGAACCAAGGGGAGGTGGTTATGTGTAAGGCACGGGATGGGGGAGATTCTTGGCAAGTGGCCAGCTCATGGAGAATCTTCCAGAACATTGAGTGTTTTGCTTCTATCCTGTGGGCACGGAAAGGGCATGCTTAGTTTCAAGCAGGGAGTGGTGTGATCAGATTAGCCCTTTAGAAAGACCACTCTATCTGGGCTGGAGGAGGGCCAGAGTGGGCTAGGCTGGAGCACCCGGGAGAGATGCTGGTGGCCTGCTTTCCCAAGAGGCGGTGGGAGTGGAATGGGAGATGGTTTGGACGTAGTTGGTTGGTTGATTGGTGGTTGATTGGCCATCGAGGGTGAAATTCAGAGAGGATGATTCCTAATCTTATGGCTTGGGCATCTCACTGGGGCAGGATACAAAACTACTTGGAAAACATTATATATGGGGGGAAAGAGATGAGTTCATTCACTTGGGACCCTTTAAGTTTGATGGCCTGTAGGAGCCCAAGAAGGCAGTTGGAAAGTGGTCAGGAACTCTAAAATATGACTGGAGGTTTAGATTTTGGAGTCATCAGCACACTGATGCTAACTGAACTTATGAGCATTGATGATAATATCCAAGGAGTGTGTGCGGCATTTGAACTAGTAGGATCTGAGTTAAATAGTTACTAAATGAGCACCTATTATATTCTCCATGCTCTCTTAGGGACTGGAGATATAGTAACAACCAAAGCCAGAGAGAAATGGCCAAATGGAAATGCCCAGCCCTCATGGAATCCACTGGCTCTCAGGGGAAAGTTTCCAAAAGAGGTTGAGGGGATAGAATTCTGTGCTTCTTCCTGTTCCCCTGACCCCACCATGCCCACCTCCCCTTGTTCAGTCTCCCTTCTCAAGTACAGTTAGAAAACCCTGTCTCCTGCTGCCTTTGGAGGGGGACCTTGTTTTCTCTCATTCTCCACGAGGACCTTGCACTTCCTCTTTCTAGCTGTCTGAAAATGCAGTTACCTCTCTCGGGTGCTGAAATGCAGAAAAACCAAAGTTAATTCTGCTTTTCTTTGTTCTGAAACACAGCTTAAGAAATCCAGACTTTAAAATCAGAGCCCTCAAATCCATAAGCAGTTGTAAATGCTAATGAAAGCTGTGACCTTGGTGTTCTGGAGCCGGGGGAAGGCTCATTAGCTCTGCGCAGCAGAACTAATCTTTGTGGGCTGCAAGGAGTCTGACCAGCAAAACCTACAAGGCTTCTGTCACTTCTCTGGGGAGACGCTGTGATATGCAAAGACAGTGTTCCTGCTCTGCATATATTTAAAGCATCTTGTGACTACATTCTCTACTAGTCTCCTTTTCCCAAGGTCAAAACTGAAGTGTCCTTTATTTTGGACTTTTGGATTTTTTTTTTCAGCCTTTTCATGCAAAACGGAAAGCTCCAGTTTATTTGATTCTTTCTTACTGTCACTAGTATCGATAACATCATTCAGACTGGAAAAGGAGAGGTCCATTCTTAAATATAAAGAAAATAGAAGGCTCACATATGGCCCTTGATGGCATGTAGCATTTGAACAGGAACCTGGTGATTTTCCAGTTCATGGTAAATGGGGAATCATCTAACCATGGTCTGTGGCAAAGAAAAAATCCTTTGAGGCGTGGAGACAATTTTGCTGCTCACGGATATTTTATAAACTAGGGTCGCATGTATAATAGAGAAGCTATTTAAAATCGCTTGAAAGTAAATTAAGCATTTAATTTGGGGTAATTCACTTTCTATAAAAGTTTAACTCCAAAAAATGTTGACCTCGTCACCTAGCAAAATGGTCCTATCTAGATATACAGTCGGGAATTTTTAAAAATTAAATGTTAGTCTTAATCAGACACAATTACTTAAATCTACTAGCAAGGTGGGGCAAAGGAGACACAGTACATTCAGAGGGCATCTTAACTTTGATTCTTAAAGTTAGCAGCTCCTTGGGATTATTCATTCACTTGACCAATTCATTATGCTCTGCTCTGCAGCTTTCTATTAGCCAATACTTAATAGGTGCACAAGAAAATCATAAAGTGAACCACGCAGAGGGCTGCTCTACTTGGTAAAGATGGCAGGATGCCCTGGGTGTACCCCTAAGACTCTGATGACTCAATTTCCAAAGCTAGAGCTTTAACTCTTTGGTTTGTGAATTTGTCTGTGTTCAAAGACAAATCCTCCAAGGACAAGTAACATTTTAAAACAATATAAGTCATCTTCAGTATAGTCCAACTTGAAAGAGTAAGCAAAAACCATCAGTCGGGAACCCCCTTATAATTCCAATATTGAACATTGCAAATCTACATGCCACCCTCTCTACCCTGCTTCCCTCCAGTCCCAGTGGAGAGCTGTCCCTCCTCCACTGGGAAGATAAGGCCGTCTCTGTCCCTTGGGTCCTCAGCCCTCCTCCTGCCTTCTCAGGACCCCTGCACTGGCGGTTGAGCCTCCCCCTCCTTGTCCATTCAGCTTCTCCCCATCGCCACCACTTAGTCTGGGTTCTTTCCGTCAAACATGCTCCGTCTTCTCCCACTAGAAAATAAAACCCACCAGAGTGTCCTTCAGCTCTCTCACCCACTTCCAAGCCAGGCTTCGTGGACGAGTCCTCCGTACTCCTTACGTCCCTTTCCCACCTCTGTCCTTAGTCCTCTCCAACCTGTCAGCTGGTTCCCAGCCCAATGAAGAAGTTCTAGGTGAGGACAGGAATAACCTCCACGGTCCTAAACCCAGTGGGCACTTTTTCATCTGACCTCACCTGACCTTCCAGCAGTCCTTAGCACTCTTTGTGGACCACGCCCATCTCCTTACTGCTCACTAAAAGATTGACACGAAAATCAAAGGAAAACACACTTCTTTGGGAAACAAAGCACAGCAATTCGAGTACCCCAAATCAGGGCAGCCCTGAAGAGTGTCCCATAGGGGAGGTGCAGGAGAGGCTTTTGATAGGGGATTTTCACAAAAAGTTATTTTCAGAGGCAGTTCGTTGGCTGGGCAGAAATCCTAAATCACAAACCCATTCTGATTGGTCAGTTAATGAGGGTACTTTCAGCTGAAAGTTGTTGAAGGGCTGTGATACTGACGTCAGTTGTTTATCTAAGCCTGTTGGACAGTCTGTGGTTTGACCTTTAGCAGGTGTGAGTGCATTCCTCTTGCAATTTCCCTTAGCCTTAGATACTGCATTTTCTTTCACGTTACTTTGCTTCCATGATGTGACGTTCTAGTTTTTATCCTGCCTCCAAGAACTGCCCCTCCTCCGACTCCTTGGCAGGTTCATCCTTCTTAATCCATGTATTAAATATTGGTATTCTGCAAGTTTCCATCCTAAGCCTGCTCCCCTTCTCATTCTCTACTCTCTCCATACTCATGGCTTCAAATATTTAAATTGCAGACTAGTCTCAAATGTATATGGCTGGCCTAGACCTCCCCTCTCCACTGAGCTAAATATATCCATCTGCCTACTTAACAACCTCATTTTGAAGTCTCAGAAGCATTCTGACTCAATAGAGTCAAACTCATGGTTTGTTTCCACTCTTCCCTTATACTCTCCCAGATACCTTGCTTCTCTTGCAGTGTCCCTGCCTCAGTGAATGGCGTTCCCATCCATCCAGTTGCATAAGTTGGGAAACCTAAGCGATCTGTATCCTGTACACCTGCTTCTTCCTCTCCACCCACATATGCTATCTCCATGGTCTGTCTGCTTGACGTCCCCAGAGCTTGCGCATCTACCACCCCAGCCATGTCCCAGCCACCACCATCTCCAGGGGTGCAAGCCTCCCAAAGCCTCTGCCTCAGATTTCCTCTCGCCTCCCCCAACCCATTCTCCTTACAACAACCATTGTGATCTTTTGCTGTTGTAATTGTGATCATGTTCACACACTTCTCCTCTCTCCCATCCTAAAACTTAAACTCTTCTTCAGTGGCTTCCCAATACTCCCAGCAAAAAAAAGATCAAAGTCCTGAAGGCAGCCTATGACGCACAGGGTCTGGCCCCTGTCTCCCCTCCCACCATCCTTCTCCCTTTGCCCTCTCTGCCCAGAGGGAGCCACTGTCTTCTTCCATCCTTCAGCTCTGGGGACAGTGTCACTTCTTCCGGGAAGCCCTTTCTGACCTCCTGATTTGATCAGATCCCAAGATCTGTGCACCAAGTGCCTCGCCATGAAAGCTCTTCCTGTGGCTACATTTTATACTTAATTCTGTGACTGTTGATTAAGGACCACCACCACCCCCCAAACCCCTTCCAGTCTTCTCAGTTCCAGAAGGGCAGGGACTAGCTCTGGTTTTGTTCATTGCTATACCCAGGTACCTAACACAGAACCTGGCACAGAGCTGGCCCTCAGTAAGTAATCTGTCAAATGAATGAACGAGTTTACATTTGAATGTGGCTGAGTCTGTGGCACCTATTTCTAAGATCACATTTTGACAGGAATGAGATAGAGCGAGAGCAATGACATAACTCCAGGGACTTGAGAGGAGAGGGGTCTGAGGAGTAGCATCAAGACAGAACCACAAACCCTTTATGTCCTTCAGGATTTTGCCTAGTTCCTGGCCAGCTCCACTTCTACATATCTGCTGAACGTTTTTTGCCTGACTCCATGCTTGATGGCCAACTGTGATGCCACAAGAACCTACGGTGCCTTCTAAATTGGCAGTGAAAGTCTAAGTCATGTCAAATTGGCTTATTGTTTTGAAGATATTTTATTATATGCCTGCTCCTTGGATGTTTTCGATCCAGTTCTTACCATGCACATTTTAATCACTGATGTGCACCTCTAGGCTATGAACTCCTTAAGAACATGCCTCGTCCTCCATGCAATCCTTGGTCCATGTTGGATAAATTGGCAAATGAAAGACTTTGGAAAACAAAAGTTAGGATTGTTATAACTTGATGATCTCATCCAGGGGTCTCAAACTCAGAAGCTCTTGGGGGCCAGGAATGATTGGAAAAGAGGGAAGCAGGACACATGAGAGTGTTCTCCTATGTGTTATCTGAGTGAGTGCTGGGGACTGGGCTGGCTGGATCACACACACTGTCTAAAGGCATTTGGGCTCAAAAACATGTGAACTCTGAGCACGCTGAGGAGAACTGGCAGAGTCAAATCCAGTGCATCAGTCTGCAACTTCTAACTAGTATTTTGGTTGTGGCAGGCAACTTATTGGCTTCCCCGAAAGATGTCCACATCCTGATCCGCCTTATCTATTAATACGAATACATGACCTCACATGGCAAAAGGGACTTTGCAGTTATGATTAAGGATCTTGAGGTAAAAATGAAATGAATTGACATGCATAGAGTGCTTAGAACCATGCCCGAACACCATAGGCATTAAATCAGCAGGATCCAATACACTGATCAAGGCAAGTAGTTTCAGAATGGGGCCGGGACTAGAACCCACATCTCCTAACTCCTGCACTATTTAGTGCTTTGTCATTTCAATGCCATTTTCCTACCAACTGTCATTTTCAAAGTCAAAACAAACAGTTTGAATACTCTTCCGGAGGGCTTAGCTACATTTTATGGCTATGGTTAGTGTTGATGTTCTCAGACCCTTTTGAGAGAAATGAAACATAGAGGGCCTCATTTTGAGATCATGTGCGGTTTGACTATAAGGCAGCCTAGTTAATAGGAGAATTTCCTCTGGTTAGAGTTCAGTCACTCATGGATTTTCCCCCTCCAAATATGACGCTAAGAAAACCAAAAAGGCCAGCACAGAGCCAGACAGCGTGTCTGGTGACAGAATCCAAAGGCAGTGAGTGAACATTCTGCAGACACTTGGCAGGAGATGCCAAAGCATTGTGCTGGCCTCCAAGATGTAAGCTCCACTCAAATTTATAGAGTTTATCCAAAACATCCCCTCCCCCAAGACTCTAGCTTGCTGTAAAACCTGGATATCACAACCATCCCATAAGGAGACTGTGCCTCCGTTAGACAAGAAACAGGTATTCTTAGGGAACACAAACTGACAGGTGAGACAAAGCTGCTAAGAAGATCATTCAAAGCAGAGTCAGGGAGCCACATTCCAGACCCACGACACCAACTTATTCAGTTGTATAATCATCACTCTCCTCCTGCAGGGTGAAAATGCTATTTTAGAAAGAACTTAAAGACTACTGTGTCCAAATTTAGACCCTCTAATAGTGCGGATTTCCAAACACACAACTGGCGTGTGTCAGTGGGGATAGAGAATACCTTCGTGGGACTGTACGGGAGGGAACAGACTGTTTTCCCCCCTCTCACACTCAACACGGCACACTTCTGCGACCAGATGGTGGGGCGGTGCTGTCCCCACACGCCAAGCAGCTCTCCAGCGGACTTGAACTGGGTGTCTGTCCTATGACAATTCAATCCTGATGCTTTCTTCCCGGATAGTGTCAGGTCTCACAGGTTAAGGGCTCAGCCCCACAAGACTGCCCCCCACCAGGAGCCAGTCCTAAATAGTAGGTTGTCACCTGTACTTCTGACCAACCGGCTATAAATTGGGGTCTCCACAACCCCGTCCTTGGGTTTGATTAATTTGTTAGAGCAGTTCACAGAACTCAGGGAAGCTGTGTTCACCAGTTTATTATAAGGATACTACGAAGGATACAGATGAAGAAATGGACAGGGCATGGTGTGGGGTGGGGAAGGAGCTTCCACGCCTTCTGGGTGCCCACCCTCCCAGGGCCCCCCGCGTTCAGCAACCTGGAAGCGCCTCAGCTCTTGTGGTTCAAGAGTTTTCATAGAGCTTCCCCTTCACCCCCCCCCACCCACGCACCGCCTTCCCATGTGAAAGCCACGGCCCTCTAACCACTTGGTCTTTCAGGTGACCAGCCTGTCCTATGTTTCCTCATTAGCATAAACTCAGGTGTGACCCAGAGGGACTCATTCTGAATAACAAAAGACACTCCTGCCACTCAAGAAATTCCAAGGATTTTAGATGCTCTGTGATAGGAACCAACAACAAAGACCAAATATATTTCACTTTATACCATAGGGATGTTTTGAAGGCAAAAGGAATGATAAATGTGAAAATGTTCCTATTAATGTAAACTTAAAAATACCTTGGAATATAATTTTCCAACATTTCAGGGTGCTATAGACTTTTATAGGCAGGTATCTAGCCAAAACTCCTTTCTCTGGCATCGAAACCCATTCCCTATCTATAGGACGTGTGGGGGTGTTTTAACACTGGAGCGTCACAGAAGCAACTGTTTTCTGACGCAGGGCAATAAAGAGAAAGACAAATGACAACAAGCATTGGATTTTAAAACAGTCCCTCAGTATCCTGGGACATTGGTTCCAGGACCCACTGGGATACGAAAACCCAAGGATGCGCAAGTCCCTGATATAAAATGGGATAGTATTTACATATCACCTACACACATCCTCCTGTATACTTTAAATCATCTCTAGATTACTTATAACACCTAATACAATGTAAATGCTATGGAAGTAGTTGTTAAACTACATTTTGGAATTTGTATTATTTTTATTGTTGTATTGGGTTTTTAAAAAATATTTTCCATCCACAGTTGATTGAACCCATGAACATGGAACCCACAGATACAGAGGGCAGACGGTAGTTATCTTTGGAGGCATCTTGGACTTTATTTTCTCTCTAGGATCTCTCTTCAGATTCCGTGATGTAAATATCTTGCCAACCATAGACACCAGTTTCTCATACTCAGGAAGGGACTGCAGCGTCCACAGCTGGGAGGCTCTCTCTGTCTCTCCTTAGGTCCCAGTCTCACACACAGCTCATCACAGTAGGTGAATCACAACATTGTTAAGTAATTACCCAGAACCTCGAAGTACACGTCTCTGGTCATGTTCCAGCCCGCCGGGCTTGTGGGGATCCTTCCTGGAACTTTGTACGGTCTTCTCTCCCAGGATGCCACCCCATTCTCCGGGACTCTGGGTCACTAGGTGCCACCCATTGTCTCATTCCGCCTCCCCACATTGCATCATTGCAGGCTCACACCCTGGCTGTGATGTTTCACCTGCTGAGGCTAAATGACACACCCCGCGACAGGAGTGTCACTCCGGTGCCTGTGCAGTTGTCATTCCTTGTCTAATGAGGCTGTGGTGGTGAGGGTGGGAGCCAGAAGAAGAGCAGCTATTGTTCTTTGGGCAGACATGCTCTTTCGCATCTCCTCGGGGCCATGGGCCTCTTTATGTTCTCACTGGGTCTGCACAGAAGTGACAAGAAGCAAGCTTTAGCCTCGAGGGAGGGAGAGAGAGGCGAGAGGCCATGGTCCCCAAGTTGAGAGGCCACAAGGAAAGAAAGGGACTTCTGTGAAGAGGAGAGTGGCGTCTAAGTTGCAGGCCACTTGCCCGGGGGCACCGGCGGAATGGGGCTGGGGAGGGGCGGGTGGAGGGAGGAGGGCGTGGAGCGGGGTGAGCCCGGCATGACATGACGCACGTGCCTTTCCTGGGCTTGAAATTGAGGAACTGCGGAGGCGGCGGTGGCCGGAGTCAGTCTTTCAGAGCACAGGATGGAACAAGAACTCCAGCCACTGACCCTGTCTCATGTATCTCCAGGGGCCGATGAGATTAATGACCCAAGGAGGGTATGATATGGTCCAAAAACTTTTCCTGGATTTTTTCCGTAGGCGGCTGAGCCAGAGGCCAACTGCGGAGGAACTGGAACAGAGGAACATTTTGAAACGTAAGTGACTGAGCCCAGGGCAATCGCTGGTGTTTTGTGGCAGCTTTTGTTATTATTTAATTGTGGGCCACAAGCTTTCTCCTTTGTGCCGGTGTGGAAACAACCGGGAACCTCTCTGATGGTGAAGGCTTCATCTTTGTGTGTTAGAGCAGCAAAGACGACCTCCCCGTGGAGAAGGCAAATTGTATTCTACTTTGTTCATTAGAAGCTCACAGACGGCAAGCAGAACCTTCCCTTTAGTGAGTTGTAAAGTCAGAGAGAAACTGAAAAATTAGAGTCAGAGAACGTACCAGTTAATGATTTTGAGGTCAGGGTCACCTTTCAACCAAAATTGGCTTAAAAACGGCAAATACGATACGGATGGCTAAAATAAGGGAAGTGGCCATTTGGAAGCTGGGACTAGGAAGCGTGACTCTGCATCGCAGCTGGCTGCTGTTGATAAAACCCCTCATCCCTTTGAACATGAAGTTGAAAGTGTGAGAAAGCATTTCCAAGTGAAAGTGCTTCGTGTCTGGGATCCCCACAGCCAGCCGGTGGCACTGCCTGAGGCCCCCATTCAGGAAAACTGGCTGTCACTGATGCTGTGGACGGGAGAGATAAATGAGCCCCTTGTTCAGTTCAGGACACGGAGATATTTAAATGTGTATAGAGAATCCACTTGATGCTAGGGGAAAAAAGAATACAAAATACTAAAAGAAAACAAGGGTTTCGTGGACACCAGTATGCCTCATTCCGACCATAGGTGTTAAATAATTTAAAAATCATGCCGCTCCGCTCACATCCACTCTAGCATTGCTGCCATTCCCACCAACATTTCTTTTTTCAAGATAATCAACAAATAATATTTTTAGTTTAATTTGTGATCCTTTCTCCCCCACCCCACACCTGCGCTTCTAATTTCTCTCCGGAAAAGAGAAATACAGACTAAGCAGATTTTCTAGAAATGCTATGTTGTACACACACACCCCAAGCAATCATGCGAAACCTTGGTTTGGGTAGCTGGGCGTTTCCACTTAAACCAAACTAAAATGATTTTACCTATCTACGGTGCTTGCTGCGGTCCTGTGACCTGGCTGGCACTGCGCGGTGTGCAGAGGGAGAGTGTGGATCCGAGCTGCGCTGGGCGGCCTGTCTCCGCAGCCCCTGCAGGGTGCCCGGCTGCTCACTTTGCCCTGAGCACCGTCCTGCCTCCTCTGCGCCAGCCGCCACCTCCCCAGAGCCCAGTGGAAGGTGTTTTGAGGATCGGCCCTCCTCAGGCCCGAGCGCACCTCACG
>VBSM01000413.1:5454359-5473078 GCA_008086735.1 Cheirogaleus medius
AAAAAAAAAAAAGAAAGAAAGAAAGAAAAAGAGAAAAAGTTTGTTTCTATGGTTTTCTTTTATTCGATTCCCTCTGCCTTCTTGTCCTGGTCAAATAGCTGCAAACTAAAGGACTGCTTGACTGAATTCAAACAGGTTGATCGTTTCACAGATTGAAAACTTTTGAGAAATGAATTTATCATTCCCATAGGTACTTTATTTTCCCCTGTATTTCTGGAATGTTTTCTTTTTGCCTTTTTTAATTTAACCTATTTTGATTGTGAAACAAGAAATGTCTAGTGATATAAGAAAACATCTTCAAATAATTTGTTCTAAAACCTATATTCTGGGATTTATGTATTTATTTTTCTTTAATTCAAGATATGATGGGGTACAAACATTTCGGTTACATGAAACGCGTTTGCCTCGCCCACGCCAGGGCTACAAGCGTGCCCCTCTCCTATACAGTGTGCCCCGTTTCCATTAGCTGTGGGTTTATCCCCGCTCTACCCCCCGACCCCCGTCTGGACTTTAAATCATTTAAGGAACCACTCAGTCTGGGGGTCACGGCTCAGCAGTGGAGCTTTGAGAGCCCAGGTTTGGCTTCCAGCCCCGCCCTGCCTGGCCCTGTGCACATCTGAGCACATAATGAACACACTCTGATGGTGGCAGCGGGACTGATGACATCGTGGGCCTTTCCTGTCCTCTTTGCAGTTGCCTTATAGGATTGTCTTGGCACCCTCTGCCTGAGAATTCATGACACTGGGTTTGTAAATAGCTTTGAACTAAAGGTATAGATTCCATAGCTAGTAGCTTGTGGCCGCCCCTCGGAAAAACCTAAGAAATGCACATAGGAGATGAAAGCTCCATGCCTCGTGCTTGTCAGCTGTGTCGCAGAATGCCTACCTTCGTGGTTCAGAAGGGACCTGTACGGTTGTGCGGTCAGGAGTCTGAGGCCAGTCACCAGTCATGAGAAGGAGCACCGGCCCCAAAATGTGACTGACAGCAGGAAAAGGCAGCTGTAGAGTGTGACTAGTCACTGAACTCCCCTGGGCTTTCATATCCTCATTTATAAACCCAGAGTGGTAGACTAGGAGGTCTCTAAGGCTTCTCGTGGCCCTAATATTCTATGCTTCTGTAACTCTTAACCAAGTGCCCTCTGGCTGCCTCCCAGGCATACGACATCCAGACGGCCTTTCTTGCCCTGCTTTCTCCCACCTGCAAATGTCGCTGACAGGGGACTCCCTTCTTCCAGTTCTTGCTGTCTGCCTCCCAATTTATTCACTAATAGATTGATTCATACTAAATAGTAATAGCTGACTAGTGTAATAGGTTTTATCCCAGAGAAATTTACATTTTTACAGATGTCGCTGCCTGGGGTCTCCCTTCTTCTGGGTCTTGCTATCTGCCTCCCAGTTTATCTGAGAGAGATTAATTCATACTGAATTGTTAATGGCTGACTAGTTCAGTGGATTTTTATCCAAGAGAAATTTGCATTTTTAAAGAAAACTCTGGGAAGGAGCGAAGATTTCTAAATCCAGGGGAAGTCACTGTCACAGCGGAGGGTTCGGGCACTGGGGGCAGAGCAGGTGATGCCATCCTGCGGCAGGATGTGGCCATCTTTTGTGCTGCCTCCATACAATTCTTGATCCCCACAGCAAGTCGAGGTGGCCAAATCGTGCCCCTGGGACTGTCTCTCGAGGGCCTTAGGCCTGCTCCAAACTCCCACCATTTGTGCTAGGGAGAGGTGTTGTCACCTTAAGCCTGAGTTGGCTGTGGCTGTTGTTACTGCCTTCAAAGCTGGCAAGGAGGGGAGGATGTGACAGTTTGTCAGACAGTCTCCACCCCATTGCTATGCACAGGTGTTTCCCTCTTTTAAAGACCTGTCCCATACTGAGACAATCGGGGGCCACGACTGAATTGCGGGTGTACATCAATACGACAAATAAGTTATCGAAATGTAATTTAACAAGTGTGATTTTAAAAGGAGAGAATAAGTCCCCTGGGCAATCTTAATGCACCCTATGCCAAAATCAGCCTGCAGTTCCCTTTTACTAATGCCATTTGAAATTCAACAGATGGAACCACAGGCCTTCTTTGACACTGGTTGACTTTCACGATTTTTTTTCAAGTCCAACAATACTATGCCGGTGTCTGTGTTTCCACAGATATCAAGGAATCCTTACAAGGACCAGAAGGGACATGGTCTACCCAAAGTCATTCTGTTAGCTTAAAAGGAGAGTTAAGCCCAAATTCTCTGCCCTTCACACCTCTGTTCCCTTCCCCAGACCCTCTTACCTACGGCTCTTTAACAATCTGGCGAGTAAGTCACCCACACACTAAGCCAAGAACCGTTAGGCTCTGAAGTCTACTCTCCAAAGACACTCTTTAAAAGACTAAATGCAGACAATTGTACCCCACACTCTGGGCTCACACGTGGTCTATGGACTTCTTGGAAGATTCAAAGAATTCATGGAATCAGGGCTTGTGAAAGGTGAGCGTTTTGCAATTCCTCTCAGCGTGGCCAGCCTCAGGGTTGGCGCTGGCCCTGCCTCCTTTGGTTCCTACAGCAGGTGGAGGCCAGTCTTATGTTCTACCCCGCAGCACACCAGACACAAGGGTCACATCACAATGAGCCCCTTTCAGTGTCTGGGAGGCTCAAACGGGAGTGAGTGAACCCCAAGTCTTATCCAAAGAAAACTTGGATCCCCCCCTTTTAAAACCCACCGTCTTGCCTTGTGGCCACATTTCTCAGCCCAGCATCTCTGCCTGGAAACTCGAAACCCCAGGTGGCGTAAAGAAAATAAGACAGCAAGGTCAGCCTGCTCACCAGTAACTTGAAACACTGCGGGGAGTTTGGAAAACATGCCCACGTGCAGACGCGTGGCTGGGGAAGGGAACAGGAGTTCTCTCTTCCCCTTTCCAAACTGAGGTGCTTGGCCTAGAGCTTGCCAAGGTTCAGAGGATGCACCTGTGTACAACAAACACTGGTGGCTGAAATCAAAAGCATCTTAAATATGTCTTTCAGCTCGGAATGAACAAGAGGAGCAAGAGGAGAAAAGAGAGATCAAGAGGAGGCTAACCCGAAAGGTGAGATGGTTCTCCATGCAAGAGCGGGGCAGGAGGGGTGGGCTACCTGCCACTCCTTTGTCCTCTTCTGGACTCGGTGGCCTCACAGCTGCCTGGCTCGGGAGTGCCACACCTTGGGTGTCAGAAGGCACAGCTCTCTCTCCAGGGGATGACGATCAGTCCATCTTTATGACTCTCAGTCCCTTTGGCTGGCAACATTCAGTTGTTGCTTGATTTCATGACACCCACCTACCCCCAAACAACTTGATGGCCACTGCATTATATTTTCAATTTCACTAAACATTTTGTTTTGTTCTTAAAAAAATTCACTACAACTATCAAGCAGTCAGAAACTCATTATCAAAACTGGTAGTTCAAACATAACACAACCATTTGCTGTGCTCCTGGGAAAGCATGGGTTTTCCTCGCTTCCCTGATACTGTTCTTTCTATCTATTATGAACTGTTTGACTTTGTTATGCTAAGTCCAGTTGGAATTACTGAATTAGGAAAAAGCCAAAAGTACTGATAAATTTAAGGACGATGTTTGAAAAGCACATAGATAAAAGTCATAAAGCTAGAATTTGTATATATTTTTCACCCCCAAAATGGATGGTTCAGCAATGCAATGTAGATCCACATGCATCTCATTCTACGCGTGAGTGGTCTCTTTAATAATAAACTCATAATCGAGGCTATTCTTGGATGATGTTGAAAAGTTTAATTAATTGATGACACATAAGATAAAATACTATCTCCTGTCTGACTAAGTCAAAGTGTTTTTAATCAGCCTCCTACAGTGACCATCTTGAGAGAAAGATACTCAAATCGTAGCGACAGTTAAGAGACCCATTAAAATTAATTTTTAAAAGGTTTATTAATGGATTTTTCTCCCTAGAAATATTACACAAAGGAAGAAATTCAGAGATCCTGAAATATCATACCAATTATTAAAGCGATGATTTGTATTTCTCAATACTTTCTCTCCCTAAGAGCATCCCAAACAGCTGGTGACAAGCCAAATGCCAACCCAATTAAAAGGAGTAAGATAAACAAGTACCTGAATGGTCAAGTGATTGACTGGCATCGCCCTGGTGGGGACCAGGAGAGCTGAGTGACCTCATAGGCCAGTTGCTCTCATCCCAGGCATGGTCTGAGCCTTGACATCCTTAAGCCTACCTAGTTTTCGGATGCAGGATGCATTTCTTCCCAAGACTGGGTAGTGAGAAGGGTGGGGGAGGTGCATTTGCTCATTGTGATTGTGTCCTTGAAGAGACTGGGATATGAAAAAGACACTGCTGTAGTCCCAGGCACTCAGGTGGGTGAGGCAGGAGGATTTCTTGAGCTCAGGAATTTGAGGTTGCAGTAAGCTATGATGATTCCACTGCACTCCAGCCTGGGTAACATAGTGAGACTCTTGTCTCTAAAAAAGAATTTTTTTTAATTACAACAAAAAAAGAAAAAGACATTGGTCTAGACATTCAGAAAAATGTTTAAATCAGATTTTCATCAAGTTCTTTAGAGTAGGTTGCAAGAACCCCAAAATTGTCCAACACTTTAAGGTTGCTTGCTAAAAGGTAGTCATAGAAAAATGTTTAGACATTTACTTAATTCTTGTCTCTCTAAAAAACGGATATGATTTTGCAGAGAAAACTTTGACCGATTGCATCATTTGGCAGTGGGCGAGGGAAGTGGGTTTCTTCCCACACCATTCTCCCTAGGGTGGGTAACACTAGAGAGAGTTACCCCTAGTTCTTCAGGTCCCCAAGATAACATAATTGCCTCTTTTCCCTTGGTCACCTCTCCTTCCTTCTCCCAGGGAAATGGCCTTGGAATTTTAGCACTTGCCTTCCTGCGGGGACTGGCTTGGGGAATTAGAAATAGTGAGCTTGAGCAAAGGAATACCTGCGTCTAAGGGAGGGACTGGAAGAACATCTGTTTTCATTGAAGCTGTGCTGCCCGCAGGTAGGAAATCTGTATCACTTCCTAGCCCTGGGCAAGTTCTTCTCCTCTGAAGTCTTTATCACACCAAGACCATATGCCAGGGACTACAGCTGCTTTTCAGTTACTTATCTTCAGCCCAAAGATTTCCTTAATAAAGTTCTATTTCATTTTAATGCACTAGTGAGAAAAATAAAAAATAAGACATAGTAGCTGAGGCTGATAGCAACAGACCAGGCATTTTCTTCAGCCAAATTGAGACTAATCTAAAAGTTATAAGCTTTGTCTATTAAAAACATGTCTGCCTCTCCCCTTCTATTAATAAAACAATGCTAGCAAGAGAAATGGTTGGATGATGGATGGATACACAGATGGGAGGAAGGAAGGAAGGAAACGCACTTGGGTTCAGGTTGTATTAATAGAATTTGGGTCTCAATGAATTTACTCTTTTTCTTAAGTATCGGGTTGCATATGATATTGCTGCCATAGACCAATGCAAATGCTACTACCCCGTCTTCCAGCCATCATCTCGAGAACCTGACCTTGGCTGCAAAGATTAGTTTTGCAACATCAAAGGAAGGACCTCAGGTTCCAGGCACCTTAAGGGCTACAGCCAGCCCCAGGCCAAAGGCACATCTTCTGAGCCCCATGAAGTTAGGGGGACAAGCCCTGGCTCACAGAGGAGGGTCCTGGTGGCCGTTTGTCAGTGTCAGGGTCCACATACCAGCTGAGACTCCAGAGACAGCAGCCAGTTCTGTCCTCACTCAGTCCTTCTGAGCACTGGGGTGCAGTGCCTGCTTGATTTGGAAACTTGGTGTCTACAGCCCCACTGGGATTCAGATATGAAAAACAGTCCCTGGCCTGCAGAGCTCACAGTTAGTTTTCTCTGCACTCCAGACTCTGCCATAGACAGGCTATTAATAAAATCCAGTTCATGATTTACAGGAAAAGAAATTTGAAAGTCAGGACTTAGCAACCTTGCCGGACATCATAGCACACTTAGAAAGTAATACTTTTTGTTCAGCACCCTGGGATAAGCCCTGCTAGTCCTGAGGAACACAAACTGGAGAGGAGGCATGTGAGTCTGTTTATCTGTTTATTAAATATGGTAACATTAAATGTTGTTACGTATTTTAATTATAGCATAAAATCTCCCTGCACTCACAGTTCGGAGAACACCTTTGGAGTCAGGATGACCACCATTTTGTTTAAGGCACCTCCAGCCACACAGCCTGGGAAACCTGTGGTTTCCTGCAACAGGCCTGCACTAGTGCCAGAATGTTCTGCCCTGGGAAAACCAAGGCTGCCCCAGGACAGACTGGAACCATTTAAAGGGGGAGCTGCATGCAGTCTAGGCAAGTGGACCGGTACTGCGGCCCACTAAGCGTCTGATCCCCAGGTCTTCTCACCCTTGGTCGAGGGGGGGCTGCAGGCCTGCCTTGGTCCTGCCCAGGGCCTAGCAGTACCCACGACCACTGTGATACCAGCCAACATCGTCTAATTATGCTCTGCCAGGAGGATAGCAAGCTGAGACATTCTAGCACCAGCCAAGGGTGTCTGGCAGCTGCATGGTACAGAGGCAAACAGCCAGGGTGGATTGGACTCACTTGTGTGTGTTTGTTTTATAGCCTGAGTCTGACTACACCTTCTATTAATAGAATTAAACCTAGTCTGGGGTTTGGAGGGAAAACTGCTTTTAAATAACATTGGTTGAACATGAATTGACAGCATCCTAAAGAGAGCCACAGTGTTGCTCCAGCAAAAATGACCCTGGTAGGTGACAGGGAGAGATAATAGAAATTCCAGGCTTATATTATTAATGCACAGAGCCAGGGTGCTCCTGGGTGACTTCAGGAGATGGGAAAATAAATATGAGCCTTCCTTCAGCCTGTTTCGCCCTCGTTCCTGAAGTCCTTGACCGCAGAGCCACCCAAAGGGCTGATTTCGAGTCTTCCTTGGCAGGCACGTGGCCTTGCCCTGTACTTACTCAGCTCATGTTTGTTGACTGACCCTTCCCTTGAACTTCTTGAGGAGGCATCTGCCCTGACCTCACAAATCAACATATCCCATCCCTGCTTACCCTAGAGTTTGCGTGCTGTTTGCACACGCACTTTTCTGTGTCTGAAACACCCACACAAATGTATGACAAGCCCATCTTGCAGAGAGCACAAAATGTGACATGCAGACGTGGACAAAATTAGACAAAATCGTTGTATAAGGTTCCCGTCCCTTGGTGGGAGTAGGACAGACCCGGGAAAACCCACAGCAAGCACCTCCCGCCACACAGAAAGACAAGCCTCTGGTCAGACAGACACGCAGCGATGCCATAAAGACCCGGCTGTCTGTCCGCACAGGCCTGGAGGGAGCGGAAGGCATGACAAAGCTCTCCCTTAGAGTTTGGGAAAGGTCCTGGTTCTAGGAGTCACACGCTGTGCAATGTGCCAGTCGCCTCTCTGGACCTTTCTGTCCACACCTACAAACTCACTGACAGCGCCGGGCGACCGAAACCCGTCTGTTGACTGGGCCCGTCTCGCTCCTCCCTGCAGCTCAGTCAGAGGCCCACGGTGGAAGAACTCCGGGAAAGGAAGATCCTCATCCGCTTCAGTGACTACGTGGAGGTGGCCGACGCTCAGGACTATGATCGCAGGGCCGACAAGCCGTGGACTCGCCTCACCGCTGCTGACAAAGTAAGTGGGGGGCCCGGAGAGGGGCGGGGAGCGCCCGGAGTGGGGGGGCCTGGCCTCGAGTGGGCTTTCTCACGCGGCACCAAGTCCTCAGCTGCGGTCCCCGTGGGGGACAGCGACGAGCCCGCTGCTGGCGGTGCTGCCACTCCAGCTCCTTCCCCCAAGGGCTCCAGAGATCTGCAGAGAAGCCGCTGAATCCGAGAAGGCCCAAGTCGGATAATACTGCGCCCCCTCTACAGAAGGAGGAAGGGCAGCCGCAGAGGCTGTGCCCGGAGGAACAGAATAGCACTGGAACACGTGCATGCTGTCTGTCCGAGGCCACCAGGCTCCAAGCTTGTCACAGACCTTCTGTGTAGGGGACACTGTCATTGGCACCCCATTAGGATTCGCAAAATCCAAAGAAGACAAAGTGGCTGTGTTTGCCTGTCTTGTAACCTAAGGAGAGGAATAGGCACCAGTCACAGAGATGTCACAAAGCCTACCTCACCGTACTGGCCCCTCCCTAATTTAGAAAGCAGAACAACAATAATAATAATCTGAAGTCGAGTTTGTTTTTCAAGACATGCAGTGATGCACATGAGAAATCGTTCTTATCTCTTAGACCATGTATGGGAATGGACCTCTGTTCAGTGGTCCTTCCTGCTCCCAGCCCAGTCACCGTGAGGAACTGGAGGGCAAAGGGCCTTTTTGAAAGTCCAGTCTAGAGTAACGATCATGTCCAACGTGTGCATGACAGCAGGAACCACAGGGTACACCAGGACCTTCTCCTAAAGAGTCCCGCCTTCACCCCGTCCATTCAGGAACCGGTGGTTACCTTACACACAACACGGCAGGAAGTCACCTGCAGCCCAGACTGGCTGAATCACCACCCTCCCCGGATGGAGGAATTGCAGGGCGCACGCGTGCAGGGACACTGCCGCGCTTGGGTGGGCTGAAATGGCCAGAGGCACATAGACCTTCCCAGAAACGGGCTCTCCCGTGGTGGGTCGACCTGTAGATCACAACACACGGAAGACTGTGCCCTCCTCTGTCAACACAGCGTTCACAGCTTCCCTGTGCAGGAGTCTGTGGGGAGCGACCCCAGGAACTGGCACCACCATGCACAAGGCAAGCCGACAAACCCAGCCCCCTGGAAGTGTGTCTTCTAGACACAAAAGGGGGCAGGGGCTTGGGCTCCTGTTCTCTTTTGTTCATACTCTCGCTGCAGTGCGCTCGCAAGGATGAGGGTATCAGATGTGCAAGGAGAGCACAAAACGTCTCTACTTGCAACAAGTTCTGTGTAGCTCTTAGGCAGAAAACGTATCCAGTCTCTCAGTGGCTCTTGGGGATGGGAGACGAGGAAGTGGCACCCCCTACTCCTCCAAAGCAGATAACCAGGCACTTAAATGCCAGCGAGCCCTCCTTTCCTGGGGAGAGCCGCTCTGATGCTACCTGAACACTTTTCTGTCATCCAACTCCGGGAGCCTTCATATTCCCAGCAGAGCAGATACCCACTACAGACGGAGCTGAGCACGAGGGCGCGTGCTTGCAGGTTCCGCCCCGAAAGGAAGGAGTGAGGCTGTCTCCAGCCCCAGCTTTCTTCTCTGCAGGTCCCCCCTCCTCCCCTGCTTCCTCGCCACCTCCCTGTGCTGTCCGGTACCCAGCCCTGCCCCTCGGCACAGGCACATCTGTGGGCAGTGTCGTAAGGACGGATCTGAGAATATGTGAGCTTATTCAAGACGTATCCCAGCTGGTGAACTGTCTCACCGTAGTCAGTGAAGTCGTAAAGGAACAAAGGCAAACAGAAAGGGGGTGGAGCTGGCCGTCCCCTGTTCCTTTTACTTTGGTTGGGGAATTTGATCCACCCCTTCTAGAAGTATCTGTGCTGAGGCATCACTGTGCCTGTGCTGCGCTTAGCCTGCGCACCTAAGGAAGATGACGGGTTGACATTTAAAGGTGTCCTCGGCGGGCCCCCAGGAGTGGGGGTACGTGTGCACACACTGTGGATCCCTCCACGGATCAGCGCTGAAAAGAGGAACAAAAAGACACTTTGGGCCAGACCCTGTCATCGTTTGCAATTTAGACTTAGAGAATCTTAGTTCACACACACAGCTCAGGTGATTTTTTTTGTCCTACCAATGAAAGAATCCATTTTAAACTTGTTTGGCTGTGTTGAAGAAAAAAAGATATTGTTAGAAATGAAATAAAAGGGGAGCTCTTTTCCGTCTTTCCCTCGTGCTTACTTATGGAGTTCTCTTTATTCCAGGCTGCCATCCGAAAGGAGCTCAATGAATTTAAAAGCACTGAAATGGAAGTTCATGAATTGAGTAGACACTTAACAAGGTTAGTATCAAGCAGTTGTTGTTGTTGGGTTTTTTTCCCACCTCAAATTGCAATATTTACCTCCAAACAAAACTGTCCTGTCTGCTGTGGGTCACAAGTGGTTTGGCGGGTGCCATGGGGGAGAAGATAAAAGAAAGATCAACAGGAAGTTGCACTTCAGGTTGCTGAAACTGAAAGCCCAGGCTAAAAGCCCCCTTCTGCAAGCCTGTTTGCTAATTCATTTAAACTAAAGATCTGAAAAGTGCAGTACTACCAATAACCCTAGGGTGGGTTTTTATGAAAACTTAAGCCGAGGAGAAAAGATTGTTGCCAAGTCACAACCAGTCAGCAGAGGCCAGACCTGGGCAAAATACCAAATCCACATGGAACGTCCAAAGTGGGTTCACTTCTATGATTCCATACCATTCTCCCTGACAGTCCTGTGTGATAATAATTTGGGGAAACTGGAGGCACAGAGCGATTATGGGACTTGTATGAGGTCACGTGGCTGGTTAGCGACAGAGCCATCGACTTAATTCTTACAACGTTCTCCTTTGGTGAACATTTAGAGAAACAGGACTTACTGGGTATTTAGAGCCTGGATTCAGAGATATAAGATTGGGTTCTCCACCTTGCTGCTGCTGAATCCAGGTGGATGGCTCAGGCTGGAGGCCACCAGGGCCACCTGGTTTGACCCCCAGGAGCTCCAGATGAAATTGTGCCAAAACCAGAGGTAGAGTTGGGGGAGCCACTGTGGGGATGTGCCTTTGGCGGGAGGGTTGTGGCTCCCTGTGGCTGTCAGGAACAGGGACTCTGAAGATAGGCAGATGTATTGTTGAATCCCACACCTTTGGCAGCACCTCAGTCTTGACTTAATCACTTGTTTCCTTAGGTTTCACCGACCTTAACAATCGAATTCCTCTTGAGTGCTATGCTGTCTTCAAAACATAAATTTATAAGAACCATAAGTGCTGGTATTTATTCACTTCCCCATTACGATGTAAACCTTCTGAACTGCCTTTTTTTTAAAAGAAGAAGAAGAAAAATATAAGGAAACACAATCAGGATTCTGTGTGCGAAAACGCGAAGGTGACCGCTCGGCGATCAGAGCTGCTGGCCCCACTTCTGACACCAAAATGTGTCCCGCCCCCGGCAGGGCCAAAGGCACCCGCAGCAGGGCCCTGACTGAAGACTTTCCGGCAGGCGGAGCAGTCCCAGTCCTCTCCAGCCAGGCCCAGCAGGCACCAAAACCTCTTCCTTGCAAGTGTCTATCACCTGAGTCCAAAGAAAGTTGAGAGGGTGGGGTTAGCCTGGGGGGCTGTGCAAAGGAAGCTTATGGTCTGGTTGGCCTTCTAAACTCGGCCCAGTGTCCTGACTCCAGACGTGGCGTCTGGTTTGGGGGCCCTTCTCAGCTGCCTCTGGCCTTCCCTCCCTTCTGCCCCCACCCACTCGGTGGGCAAAGGAAAGGACCCTTTTCTGGTGGAGGTGGGGGTCTGTGTGCCTGTTGGTCCTCGGAGCATGTATGCTGTAGGCGGAGAAGGCTGGCACTGAGCTGAGCTGCCTTCCAGGAAGCTCTGGTTTAGAAGGGGAACATTGTCATCTGCTCAGTTCAAACGCATCGACCCATCTGTGTCCAGAGAACCGCATGTCATGGGTGATCTGTGCACACAAATGGCCTTTGCTCAGGTACTCCCGTGGTGTTTGTAAGCCTGAGCAGGAGGACGCTTTTGAGGGTACAAAGGCCGAGGTCAGAAACTGCTTACTGATTTTCTTCCCATTTTCTGTGCACCCCAGGGCCAGTGAGTGAGTGGCTTGGGAGTTGGTGGCTTCTGAGTATAGGACCAATGCATGCAGGCCAGAAACCATTCCTGTGAGTCTAGCTCCCCAGCCACGGAGGGCCTGGTACTCCAGAACCACCGATGGCCTTCTATTCTCCTTTCTTTGCACCGAAGCATTTCTGTGGAGGAGCCCCAGAGTTCAGCATGTGCCGGAATCGGGCCACCACCAGCCACGCCTGCCCGTGGGGTGCCCTTCCGCTCCAGTTTATCCAGAGGGAATCCTTCCTCTCCTTCATGATGCCAGTGAGGGTGACTGGAGATTGTCTCCACCTGTCCCACACACTGTTGACAGGGCCCCGGGGGCAGGGTGTGCAGTGAGGGGTGGACCCTCCTAAACCCTAACAAGCACCCTCACGAGGCCCCGAGTGGCTTTTGTTTCCTTCCCAACAGGACTGGCAGGCCCTCGGTCACGGAGCCTTGCTGAGCCTTCTGCAGTGGCTCCAGAGCCACCCTGACCTTTCTAGGGAACGGCTCTCTCTCCACCACACATGCCCAGGATTTAGAAAGATGCCAGCCTCCCCAAAAAGAGTTAACGCGTCCCCACCACGAGCCACGTGGGAGCAAGTTACGCTCAGGATGCACGCCCATCAGGGAGGCCGTAGGGTTTCCTGCAGGCATCAACAGCTGCCATGGCCAGCACTAACCCAGGAGCCAGACAGCTCCGGGGGGCGGGGGAGCAGGGGGAGCCCTTTAGACAGCGCCTGCAGCCCCAGATTTCCTCGCACCACCTGGAGCCAGCACGCCTCTGCCCAGCCCGAGGAGGACGCCATCGCTAGATCTCGTTTTTCTTTGTTGAATCTGAATAGTTGCTAGGGTGGGGAGAGGTATCGTTCAGGGAAAATGTGGTCGGGATGTTAGTGTGGCTGTAAACAGTCTTCCCAAAAGGCTTACTGACGTTTGAATGTGCAAATGGTATGACGAAAGATGCGAGGCTCTTTCGTTGACTTCTCTACAGCGGGTGAGCAGGCACGTGTTCCAGGCGGAGGTGCCGGCCTGGCCAGTCTTGGAGTCTGAACTTCCTCTGACTGCAGCTGGGTGGGCTTCAGGGCACGCGGTGCCCTGGCATGGCGGTCGGGCTTTGCCCTGGCCAGGAGCGAGCCCAAAGGCAACTCATTGCGTTGACTGGACTCCCTCCAATGGCCCGTGGCTTCTCTGCTGGCCTTGGTTCATGGGCCCTTCAGAGTCCCTGGGCATATAAGGCCCAAACAGATCTCCCTGCAGCCAGGCAGCCAGCGGCCCAGGGTTTCTGCCCAGAGCGCGCCAGTGTTGCAATCCACTTTGTGCATGGAAGACATTGGACACCATTTCCACCGCTCTTCCTGCAGGGCACTCTTTTCCAGAAGTCACTCGCTCAGAGTGAGGGGTGCACCTCCCATGCCACTGAAGGTCTCCCACCTTCGAGATGGGCTACTTCAAGCTCGTTTTCAGTGGCTTTACACAGGCTCAGCAACCTCAGTGGCCTGGAAGAGGGGACCTCTGTTGTGGTTCTCCTTTCTTAAAACCTTGAGGTCTTTCTAGAGATCTACCCATATATATATATATATTTTTTGCCACATTGTTATGACAGCTGAAGCAATTTGTGTTACTTTCCAAGATGATAATTTGACATTAATTAGGAAAAAAAAAAGTGAGCTAGATGTCTTAAAATGCATCCCTTTTCTGAAAAAGCTGCAATTTTCAAGTCAGTTTACTTTGTGTGTATAAATTCTCAGTTGAGCATTTTGTCCTTTGCATTACAGTAAGAGGAAAAAAATGTGAAATGTCTCAAATCAAATGTTTCCTTCTCAAAATTAGACACTACCCCAACCCTGCACCCTGTCCCCATCAATGACAAGAGACCGCCAGCGGCCTACTTGCTTTTTCAAAATTGCTGATATATTCATCTCTAAAGGCCCTCAAAGCCCTGTAAAACTTTTAAAACTTTAGCCTCTATGTCAGATTAGAGAAACCAAACAATGTGATGGTAAATGTGATAAAAAGTTCTGAGTTTATTTTTCTCCCGCTTACGAACATGTATGTATATTTGCCGAATGAAAATCGTGGTGTGTTCCTTTGATGAATGGAATTTCAGGCTCTCCCTGTGCATAGCCAGTGGGCAAAGGTCACCTTAAATGACTTTTTCTCCCCATTTGTCTGTTAACCCCCAGACCGGTTGCATTTTCCAGTCGCCGCCCGGGTGTCTGTACATAGTGTGTCTTTGTATAGGAGTGAGTGTGATGACCGTCGGTCCCCTGCTCTCCTGGGTTCTAACTTAACAGATGACGGCTGTATGAGGAAGACGGTGTAAATAGAGAATACACATGAAACTGGATCTCTGTGGCCTAGGTTTTGTACATACAGAAACTGCATGGTATTTAAATTATTGTTTGTCTTTGATGATGTATGCAGTTTCTTTAAAAACAAACCAAAAAAAAAAAAGTCTAAAAAAACCCTTGACTCCTGTGTGTTTTATCAGCCAGCAGCAGGAAGCTCCGAAAATACTTGGTTGGGCTGGGGAAGGGTGGCTTGGGAAAAGGGACGGGTCGCCCATCAGCAGCTGCGTGGTAAGAGTCAGTGCAGATGCAGGACAGCCTCGTCGACCTGCTATCATAGGGGAAGGAAATACTATTGCGTACAAATTAACTTTCTGGAAGACTTTTCTATACTAGCACTTTTATAAGAATATCTACAAAGCATTGCCCAACTGTCCTTTAAGAATCTGAATCTGAAAATAATGAATACAAACTTTTTATCAAATAACTCAGTAGTATCCTCAGATATCAGACAGCCTTATAGCAGCAATGCCTTGGGGGCCTTTGGGGTGTTGGGCCACTAAGCAAAAGGTACTTTGCTTTTTGAGTGTGATGATCGCTATCTCCCGTCTTGAGAAGCCCCAGTGTTTGTCCTGTAAAGCAAAGAGCTTTAGCACATCACCTTCTGATTACTAATTTGTCACTTTGAAGGTTTTGGGGGGGAACCAGAGGGACTTCATTGCTTGCTGGCTGCATTTTAGGTGGGTGAGGTTGTGGATAACATATCCTCAGTCCAGCAACGTAGGGAGGTGGAAGGTGGAACCTAGCCCAGGGCTGCTCCAATTGCACCTTGCACAGGAATCACCTGGGGATCTTGTTAAAGTGCAGATGCTGACTCAGTGGGTCTGGGTGGGGCCCGAGAGTCTGCATTTCCAACAAGCTCCGGGCCTGCTCCTGCTCCAGGAATCCCACTTCTAAGTAGCAGGGGTTTTGGAGAACAATCCAAACAGAGCCCCTTTTCCTTTGCCTGGGATCTCTGGAAGCTCCCATGCACTGCTCGTTGCTTTGCCGAGGGACAGCAGCAAAGCTCTTCTTCCGCCACCCCCACCGTCCCCCACCCGAAGGCATCGGGGTCCTGCGGCATGTGCATCAGACATCTGTCCCAGAGCTCTCACCTGTGCGGCCAGGTGGGCACTGGAGCAGCAGCGACTGTAGCAGAAGGGGCAAGAGGTTTGCAAAAAAGTTTTCAGGTTCTAGTCCAAGAGTCTCAACCTCTCCTCACAGCCAGAGCTCTCCAGTAAGTCTCATCTGCAGACCTTGACTGCGATTTTTTAGGGCAGTGAAAGGGCCAGGAAGAAAAAGCTTTGATAGATCCCCTCCAGGCTCTGCCTGGCAAGGGTGAAGGAAACTGGCCATTTTCCTGCCAAGAGGGGGCCCTTTCCCAAGGAAACAAAGGTTATGGCTACACGTGCTCAGTAGGAAAAGGCAGCCTGGGGTGTCCATCCCTCACACCTTTTATACCATCCTATGACACAGAATTGGCACCTCTGCCACTACACCTAACTGGGCAGTTTTGGCCGTGTCACTTAATTTCTCTAGGCCTCGGTTTTCTCATTGGAAAAGCAGAGGGCATCAAATTAGATGCTTTCTAACATCCTTTAGAACATCAGCTGTCCATGATTTAGGGATATCAGAATTTTTAAAACACTGAACTTAGTCCTTAGCAAAGAGTAAGCTTTAAGCAAGTCCTGCTGGGACTATCTCGGACAGCAGTTTGGATTCCTCTCCTTTGGGTCACCGGCAAGTGTGCCGTGCCAGCCTGCCAGCCCTGCCTGCCGTGGCCTGGCCTCCTGGAGAGCCGGCTGCACTGACCTGCCCTCTCATGGGCCTTCGTGAGGCCTCGTCCTGAAGCCGCTGTCAATCACGTCATGTGACATCCTCTGCCTCCCCCTGCCCCTGGGCAAAGCACCTGGAAGGGATCGTGGGCCTTGGCCAGTGACGCCTAACACACGGCGTGTTGTCCCTGCAGCAGCCCAGGTTCGAAGGGGCTCCACTGATGGGGTTACTGCAACCTGATTATTAAAGGACGAGTTTGATGCCGGAAACGCTCCCTGGCCCATTCTCCGCAGGCCGTAGCATCTCACGTGTGTGGCTTCAGATGACTCTCTACCTGTGGCTGGAGCTCAGATCTGCCCTAGATTTCCTAATGTCACAAAGCATGCACGTTAAGAGCTGCAGGGAAGTGAGTAGTTGAGGCAGGCCCTCGAGGAGATTAGCTACTGTTCTCCACGGAGCCAAGTCCCTAAGATAGGGGTCGCCACAGAGGATAAGGAAATTGATAGGCAACAGAGAGAAATAAAAGAGTACACAGAGACTAAGGTATAGTTTATAGTTTTATATATATAAAAAGATCAGATATAACACAGCGGGGGTACTTAGGAGACTGGTGTATCTCCATAAACGCCAGCAATATGATTAGATTCATACAAGTTTTTATCATCACAGACATCAATTATCAGTTGTCAGGGTAACATATTTGCATATCAGGGAATGCAGTTGCTAGGGGATACAGGTAGTGGGTTAGGGTCAAAAGTCCTCTCAAGGGGCTTTTAATCTATCTAGGTGAACAAACAGGTACAAAGTCTTTTAGGGGCTAACTTCTAAATTCTAAGAGGTAGTTGTCAATTAACAAAGGTATAACAAAAGAGGTATAGTGTCTCTATATTTCTTTGATTAGTTATGGTGGACTTAAAGGTAGACAGACAGGAGAGAGCAGGAAGCCCATCTCTAATAAAACAGGTTGTTTATAACTACTGGGGTGCATCTCTGGGCAAAGTGCACTCATTGTCTCCGGCTCCCATCCTGTGGGCCATATTTGCCTTGCCTTGTCTTTCAAGACACAGGGAAGCTCACAGATTTAGAGATACTGGGAAGCTTTCCTGGAAAACATTCCTACCGGAGATTTGAGAGCTCTCCCATGATAGCAGCCTCGAATAAGTGAACCATTGAGTCCACACATTCCTTCAGTGCAAAACCCTGCCAACTCCTGTTTCTGTCTTTAATAGAGTAATATTGGGTTATACAATAAAATAATGGTCTTATGAGCTACATCTCATTAATTCCTCAATAATATTTCTCAACAAAGAGCCTGGCACTGAGCCCAGACGGCCTGGGGTCAAATTCCAACCCCACCTCTTCCTAGCTCTGTACCTTGGGGCAAGTTACTTAATCTCCTTGTGTCCCACTCAGCTTTCTCATCTATAAAATGGGAACAATGAGGCCTATTTTCTAGGGCTGTTGTGAACATATAGGGATAGTTAGGCCTTGCCGAATGGTAGCCCCTTTGCTGACATCTCCGCCCCACAAGCCCCTCACATTCCGTACGCCCCCATCTCAGTCCTGCCCCTCCTCTCCTACTCCTCCTTCAGTGAGTGGTTTTATCTAGAAGTCACCTTCTCTGTTCTACTTCCAGCTGATTGTGAACACTTGCCGGTTCGTTCTAGAAGCCGTTCCACCCTACTCAGTGTAGCTACTCTTTGTTTAAGGCCCTCATCTCCTGACTGGGTGGTGGCAGTCATGGCCCCAGCTGCCCAATCCTGCTGCCGGCGTCATCTGTCCAAACTCGGAGTGCTCACCCCACTCTGCAGTGTGGCGTCCGTGGGACAGTGTGGCCCTTGCTCACTTCCCTGGCTTCACTCCCCGTCCCCCGCTACATCCTCGTGCTCAGGGGTCCCCCAGCAGACCCTTCTGATGTGTGTGGTCTGGGAGCCCTGTGAGGGGCACTGTTGATGTGGCCATGCAGTGGTGACCCCACAGGGATAACCAGGGCTTAACAAGGAGGTTTGGGCATTGAGCATCTGCGTTTCCCTGAAGGGAGTCCACAAGAGGCCTCGGGTGACCGTGGAGCTCCCGTGAGCCACAGCACTCAGGCACAGGGAAAGGATGTATGAGCCAACAGTTGTCTCCTCTCGCACCTGGACGAGTGGCAACCCTGATTTCTAAATCCGGCTGTCTGGGCACTTGATTCCTGTTAATAGCACCACCAGCAGCCCCCATGTATATATTAAACTCTTACTGTATGCCAGGCACCATGCTACGCCATCTTCATGCACTGTTTTACTTAACTCTTACAACGCTTTGGTTACTGATGAGGAAACTCCAGCCCGAAAACCACGATCTGGGTGAAGACATACAGACGGTAAGCGGAGAAGGGGCTTCCAACCCAGGTCTGTCTGACTCTGAAGCCATGCTCTTAACCTCCCTGCTAGACCGATGCATGCATTGCTCTGGCTCTACTTTCTTGGGGTCCATCAATCATCCAAATTGCTTGTCTTCAGGGATTGACGTCGTCTTCAAACCCCGAGGACCACAGACCAGGGAAGAGGTCCCACTGTCCCCAAGCCTCCTGGCTTCCAGCAACTCCCTCGTCACCTCCCGTGCATGACCCGTCTGTGGTTAGGCTGAGGCTCCCACAGATAGTTGACAGTCAGCCAATATTCATGACTTCCTGCAAGGGAAGTAATGTGGAACGGGGCAATTACACAGCGCGGGTCCTGCCTAGAGCTGTTGCAGAGGCAGGAAGAGAAGAGCAGAGACCAATCAGACCCTTCACTGTGTGTGAGCGCCCAGACCCTTTCCTGGAAGCTGTTTTCTGGGGAAATGGAGTTGCTCTTTTTT
>VBSM01000413.1:5475817-5486178 GCA_008086735.1 Cheirogaleus medius
TGGCCTAAGGCCTGTGTTGTCCTCCTGTGCTCAATCCTCCTAGCAACCCTGGGAGGTGGGCACTAGTACTCTCATCACCCCCCCGCCCCCGGACATTGTGCCAAGTTGCCCAGCCAGAAAGCAATGGGTCCAGGCAGACGCTACCTCTCTGAAATGTTTTGCCCAAAGGGATGTTAAGGCTCAGAGAAAGCCAGGGGCAGCGTTTCAGGGTGAAGGAGCAACTTGGTGAAATACGCTCTGGCCAGGCAGCTGGGATGTCTGGGCTCTGGAGCCTGCTCAGCACCTCTGACCTTGTATAGCCCACCTGCCCACCCGGAACCTCGCTTATCTGTGCACCGGGCGATCTGCAAGCTGCCTTCCCGCTCGGACATTCCTCAGGTGCAGGCGTGCCTTCTGTAGGATCTGCAGATCAGCCAGCCACGGCAGCCGCCTACCTAATCGGCTTTATTCAGGTTCACGCCACTGCCACCCAGCCTGGCCAGGGCCCAGCCTGGTCTAGAGACCCAGAGGTTGGACACCCTGGGGGAACCACACGCCCTCCCAAGCAATCAGAGGCAAATAGACACAGCTGCTGCCTGCCAAGCGCCCCACTTGGCCCAGGTGGCGGGAAGGAGCTGGGCAAAGTCGACTTCACATAGACTTTTGGAATGAATTAGACTTGGTTTGAATGTTCACAAAGGAGACACCTGGCTGTGGGAGGCAGTTTGCCAAAGCTGCCAGCGGGAGATTCCCCCTCTGCCTCCCCTTATCTGAAAGGGCTGGCTGTCCACCTCCAGGCTGGCCGGCAGAAACCAGAGAGCTGTGGTACAGGAAAAGCCACTGCGATGCAGTGGAGACAGAAGGCTACTTGTTGCCCCTGCCACCTCCGCAGGGCACATATCCGGCCAACAGACCTGCTAAGTGGAGCGGGGAGATTTTGAGAGTGTCTTTCCAGTTCACGGTGGACCCTCTAACAATGCCCCTCGCTGGCCATGGCCTGCCCTGCCATGGTCACGGGAGGCTCCTGGCAGCCATGTGCCTGCTGTGTGACTCCTCCGTCACCTGGGCTATGATTGTTCATCCCCCCAGGCAGCACCAGGCCCAAACTGGACCACAGCCTCCTGCCCATGGATTTAGGAATTGGGGCCAAGAGACTCTGTCTCCAGAGGCTGGATCTGTAACATATAAGTTTAGTATCTTAGGGTAAGGCATCTTCTACCAGAGCAACCCAGACTGCAGGGAGAGAGAAGAACGCAGCCCACACACTGAGTAGATCAAAGATAAGAGGACAAGAGGGTCCAGGGTGTCTTCAGTCCCACCCCAGACTACAGCCCTTCCCTCTTCTCAGCCCCACCCCTGAATCCTATAATAAAGTCTCCTTTAAGCAAGCTGGCTCCAGAACAACTCTATACTTGTCACCAGAGGAGTCTTAATCAACACTGAGCCCAGCATTCACATATTCAACGAATATTCACAGAAAGCCCACGTGGGCTAGGAGATGTGGTAGAAAGAAAAAAGAGTAAGTCATGATCTCTACCCTCAAGGAGCTCACAAAAATCTGGGACATAAACAGATCATTCAAAGCCAATGTTTTTGCTATGGTCTTGATGTTTGACTTCCCCCCAAATTTGTATGTTGAAATCCTAATCCCGAAGGTGATGGTATCAGGAGGTGGGGCCCTCAGGAGGAGAGTAGATCATGAGGGTGTGGCCCTCATGAATGGGATTAGGGGTTTATGAAGGTCTAAGGAGACCAGGGTTCATCCCTGCCACCAGGACACAGCGAGAAGGCACCATCTTTGAACTAGAGAGAGGACCCTCTCCAGACACTAAGTCTGCCGGTGCGCGGGCATGCTAATGGGAACAAGACGCCATCCTTGGCCCCATGAAGCCAGCATCTTAAAGGGAAACCATGGGGAAAGTTTAATAAAAGTTCAAGACAACTGAACAAGAGGCTTGGGGACAATTATTCCTAAACGAGCAGTGCCGGAAACGTTACAGAAGCTCAAAGGAAGGAAAATGCACTTTCAGCTGGGAAGGTACCAAACTGTCAGAGCAGGTAGAAGCACGGAGCGGACTCAGATAGAGGCAGTGCCTACCCGCACTCTTGCAAAGGATGCTATGGAAAATATTCAGCATCCCACGGAGTTCATGCTTCTTTAAATGTGCTTTCATAGTAAACTGGCCGGATGCTCGCAAGCATGGGGGAAGTGAGGAGTGTGACAGAACCACTGTTTGAAGATGGGGAAACTGAGACACGGACTGATGGGCTTGAGTCACAGCACTCGCGAGTGGGGCAGAGGCTTGTGCCCCCAACCCTTCCCCATCCAAGGCTGTGTCTGTCACATCTTCCATTAATAAGGGAAGGGGACAAGAAACCACACATTTCAGAGTAATTCTAACGTTCCCCTGGAGCTTCCGCATCAACTCAGTTCACCTTTGCCCTTGCACGGCAGCTCAGGTGTTGAGAGATTCTCATAAAGACTTCAAGATTAAAATATATCCTTGTTTAATATTTGTGTTCCCTGCATGATTATGAGCTCTAAGAGGGCAGATACCGTATGTCTCATTCAGACATTAAGCTCAGTGCCTGGCCCACAGTTCAGAGCGTATTCATGTATGTTTCACGATTTAATGAAAACAAAAGAATAAATGAACCAAGGAGATCAGAGGGCAGTGGGGACGCAGCCTCCTGAGGTTTGGAAGTGAATCGTCCAAAGCTTCTCCCTTCCTTGCTGCCTCCCTCACAAATCCTGTCAGGGGAAAAGGAGACAGACGCTGAAATTACCAGCAAGTACCAGGCTGCTCCTTGTTACGACTCTAGGGAAAGAGGGATGATGGAGAAGCCCAGGAAGGGACCACGCAGAGGGCCAGAGGCTGGCGTGAGCTCTGGCAGCCCCAGCACGTGTGGTGCAAGTTCTTGACAAACTACAAAGCAGTACCTAAATACTAGGTGTGATTTTGAGGTCTGAACATGAAGAGCTTGCGAGGATATTCTATTTGCAGTTCTATTCAGCCAAGACAAGCATCTTGAAGGATTCTGCCACGTCCTTCTCTTATCACCTTCTCCAAGTTCACCTGCGGTTGCCCTGGAACAAGCGCAGCTCCCAGGAGTAAGCTAGGGAGCTGCCACCTCATCTAGCGACTGGCCTCTTGCTTTTCAAGCTCTGCAAGGCAAGACAAGGCTGAAAGAGGGACCACAATGGAAAGGGCAGGAAAGCAGTCCGGTCAGCACCCCAGTGTCATCCTCCAGGAAAATGACTGCTGCCCTCTGTTCTCCCCTCCCCTCCCCTCCCCTCTGCCTTCACCCCTCCCTCCCTCCTACTCAAACTGGCGCCAACTCTGGATAAGCAACAGCTGACCTAGGCGGCCAAGAGTCACAGCAGTTTCATTTGGCACAGAGTCCCCAGGAGAAACGGCTCTTTGTTTCAACCACCAGAGGGAACGCCACCAACTCCGGATACAGAGATTCCCACACTCCTCTCCCTCTCAGTCAAGGGCAGAGGAGAGCGACCTTTGGCCTTCCAAACCTGAAACACCCAACTGAGGACAGAAGCCGCTGACCCCGTGACCACTGGCAGACGGCCAATGCAGAGTCAGATGCCGCCTCTGCCCACACCCCCACCTCCCGCCCCGCGCGAGGCTCCCGGAGGCCGCGGTGGCTGGAGAGCTCGGGCGCCACTCTGCTGCCCGCAGCCTCAGAGCTCGGGCAGCCGCAGTCTCCTGGGGCACTTGAGCAGCAGACTGGTCTTAGGATCTGATCTGGTCCCGGGCATCTAAGCTCTACGTTTGCCCTCCTCATCCCAACGACTTCCCTCCAGCTTCTTCACTTTCAGAGAGAAAAGAACAAAAACCTTGAGTCACAGTGGGGAAGTGGTGGCCACATGACGGAGGACTTAAGCAATTGAAGACAGGGCAGGTGCGTCTGACACCCAGAGCCACTGAGCAAGGAGGCCTTCGTAGCCCTTTCATCATGTGACCTGCGAGTTGCCCCATGAGTTTCAGGCAAACTTTCCATTAACAAAGAAAGTGCTTCATTCTTAGGAACCCTGACCCCGTTTCCTGAAACAGCCTTGACACACACAAGCCTGTGTACATACAATTCGGCAATTCCACGTCATCAGGCAAAAGCCACCCCCTGGACGCACGTGCGCACGCGCACACACACACACACAGACACACACACACACCACAGACACACCCTCCAACTTCCTCGGCCCTACTACCTACTCGTCAAGAGGATCAGAGCTTCTCTCATCTGTGTTTAAGAAGAATCTCTAGAAGGGAAAGAATAGAAACTAAATTTAATCACCTTAAATTCCAGTTTTCCAAGGGAGACAGAGGATTCCACATTTTAGCCACAACAGTTTTGTGGCAGGAACCCTGGGTTTTAACATAGAAGAAAAATTCTGCAGGACCCTGACGAAAAGTTTTGAAGCAAGGGACTATGGGCATATTCTGATATGAAAATGAAAATGGACCCTCTGTCACTGTCCTTAAAAAATCCTTCTGCTGATTAACTTTCTAACAAGGAAAACTCTTGATGGTATCAGATTGACTTACTCAAATCTCCACCCCACACCCTAGAGCCAGAAAGGTTTTACCAACCTGGGTTTGACAGAATATACTCGCAGAACATTTATTTTTAGAGCCCCTAGCAGTACAGTAAGTCTCCCGTTTCAGATCGCTGGCCCCCAGCCAAAATGGTGAAGTAAGAGGAACTTGCAAGCCTTACTCCTCCGAGCCCCAGGGCTCCCGCCTGGCTGCGGCTTCCACACTTGCTCTCCTGCAGGCTGGTCTCCTCTCAGCTTGGAGGGAAGAATTAGCAGGAGCACAGACCTTGCAATGATCTTCTTGTGGAGAGATTGCTAATTCTTTTTTTTCCCCTCTCCAGAGTTGGGACTTACTAACATCCCTTGACTTTATCATCCCTATTTTACTAAAATTTTGTACAAATGATATGTGGCTCATAAACTACACAGAAGTACACATTATTTCTATTATCTACACTATACATTATTTCTATTTTATGGCTTCTCTGTCAATTCCACATATCCCTCAAGATCACTAGAGAGCAGGCACTTGGGGCAGGAATTCCTTAGCGTGTGTTTTTTCTTATATCCCCAGCTGGATTGAAAGTTCTTCAGGGACAGAAGCAATCACTGAATAAAATGGTTGGCAGCAAGTCACTTTTTAAAGTATTGATGGTAGGCAGCAGTTTTGCTTTAAGAGGGTTTTCTTTGCAGTGTATTTTTGTTTTAAAAAATTAAGTACTCTTGGATATGACAGTGTTCAGAAGTAGCAGCTGGTTTCAACAACTCAGTTTTCTCTGAACTCTTTCTCAACAGGTATTTTGCACATTTAGGAGGGAATGAATTCTCAGAATTATAACTCCATAGTTTCATCATCTCCCTCCTCTTTTTAGGGGGTGGAGAATCCAAGTCACCACTCAGGATCTCGCAGGTCTAAAGGCTGAGCTAGCCTGAAACAAAGGGCCCCATTTCACTCACACTCTCAAAGCTGGCAACTGTCCAATGAAGAGTGACCATTATGTGGCACGATACGGCCCTGAGGTCATTGGCTATCAACCTTCACCAGCCATTTCCCCCGCTCCTTCTGTGTGCAGCAGAATACTCCCTAAAGTCCACCCAACATTTGATGGCCCATCAGAAAAAGCATGAGTGCAGCAAAATATCAAACAAGTGCTCTCTCTCAATAGGCAAGTTTAGGCACACTTTGTTCAATCGCAGTTGCATTCCAACTGGCACAAAGAGGAAAAAAATGTGAGGACTTTTTAAAATGCTATTTAGCAAGATGAAGTCTCAAAGGCAGTCAGCTTAGATTTAAACAAGTACTGTGTCAACAAAAGTTAGATCTGAGGTGTCAACAAAAGGAAGTTGCTCTTATTCCAAAAATAGACCTTAGAAAGGAACTAGCTTGGTGCTAATTAGAGACAGGCAGGGCGGGCTTAGTTATGCACTGCTTGTTAACGCATCCACCCACCCTGATGCAACTGCTTTAAAAACTGGGAGCTATTTTCTAATAACCCTTTAAAATGCTATTCAGGGCCAGGCACAGTGATTCACACCTGTAATCCTAGCACTTTGGGAGGCTGAGACGGGAAGATCCCATGAGGCCAGGAGTTCAGGACCAGCCTGGACAACATAGTGAGACACCATCTCTATAAAAAATAGAAAATCTAGCTGGGAATGGTGGTGCACCTGCAGTCCCAACTACTATGGAGGCTGAGGCAGGAGGATCACTTGAGCCTAGGACTTTGAGGTTGCAGTGAGCTATGATGAAAATTACTATTCAGAGATGAATTTTGCATTTCTGTATAACCAAAAGATGCCCTACAACACAATACCACCAAGTATTTCAATTAAATAATTTTACTGGAAAAAAAATCACACTTCGAGCACCAAAGCAAGACGGCTATTTTCAATCGGTTTAGTGCATCATGTGCCCAAGAACAAAATGCTGAGGGTGGGCCTGGCAGACTGTTCACAACCGTCGGGAGCAATCAGGCTGAATGGACCGGGGTCCCACAGTGTTTGTGCCATAAGTCGATGGCCTTGCTCACGATCGCATCCGAGCTGTCCTGGGGAATCTGTGAAAAAGCAAACGAGTCTTTGTGAAATTTCAGTGTTTACAACTTCAGTATCTTCCCTCATTCACTGTGGCATAGAACTTATTTCCATGGGAGTGTTCAGAAAGTGACAGCATAAAAGCCTTGTTTCACATGCCACCCAAGAACATAGAAAGGAGCTCTGGTATCAGGTTGTCTGGATTCAAATTCCATACTACCCACTAATTGTGTGTCCCTGGGCAGGTTACCTAAGCTACCTGGGTTTCAGATCCTCATCTCTAAAATGGGAGAAATGATAGCCTAATTTCATAGAGCTTTTAACAGGATAACATGAGATAACCCATGAAAAGTACTCAGCACAGGCCTGGCACTGTTAGCCACTAATTATTATAATGATGATAATTCATTTATTCAACACGCATTCATTTAGTACTTATTATTTATCAGACCACTGTTCAAATGTTAATACTGACTATTAAAAAAAAGAATAGATTTGGGATCTTGTGAAAATCATTCAGGCATAAGACTCTTCAATTCTACTTCTTGCCTGGTAAAGGGTACTCTATGATACACAGGGAGGGAAAAGTTAATTTCTTTTAGGGCTTTTTCGACACGTACTAAGTTAATACTTAAGCACATTAACAAACCCAACTGGAATTACATCGGAGATAGTAACAGAAATGAAAGGGCTTACAAAATCCTCCAAAATGTAAGGATTCCTTTTTTGCACTGCCAAAAATTATTCATCCTAAAGTGACAGATCTCAACTCTTCCTCTTCCTGACATGCTTGCGGGTAGTCACATAGAGGGTAAGACTGCGGTCCTAAGTGGGCACACTAACACCAGGGTCTCAGATCATCACCCCCCCAAACTATAATCCACACACCAACTTTAAGCCCAAGTTTTCCAGGGGAAAAAAATGTTCCTTATGATGTAAAAATATACCGTATTATTTATCTGAAATAGGAAAATCTAACTTGCTAAGATGATTTCATGTTTGGATTCAAAATCAAATCAAACAGAGCACACTTACATTTTCTAGAAACTTGGTTATCTTCTCTGCACTGTTCAGTGCCATTACTTTTATTTTAAAGGTTAATAAAATTTCTACGGCCACAAAAACTAGGATCTTACAGGATCCACTTACAACTTTATCCCAAACCCTACAAAAATAAAGAGATACAGTCAAATTACATGAGCTTGAAATTTATGTTTACCTAGACATCTCAAATTACAAAATAAAATCAAATTGCTGCTATTTTATGTATAAGCTTCCAAGAACTATTGTGAAATAATCATGAAAAACAACAATAAAATAGATAAGCCATTTGCAGTCTATTCTAGACACAATCAGCTTTAGAAAGGAAAGTTCACTAAAAATTGCTGCTCTGCTAGTTATCTACCAAATGCACATGCCCTCGCGGTGCAAACCAGACATTCTGGGGGAAGGAAAAGAAAGTCCTAAGCCAAAGTTTGTATTTTACTAATATGCTATAATGCTCATATAGTCACTGCATACTCAGGGTCAACAACAAAAGAAGTATATGCAATGACATAAATTCAGTTTCATTGCCAGTGATTCTGGGGACAGATTCCTTAAGCTTTTCTAAGGGATTAGGGAGCCAGTTATTGATCTGCTCCACTCTGTATTATCGTACAATGTTCTCTGTGTATTGCCTTTGTTCTCAACTACATCGTAAAATCTTGGCGAGGTGGGGGTAGGACTTGGAAGTACCCTTAACACAAGTCTTCCCCTGACTGCAAGAGCTAAGTTTGAATCTCCAATCTTTGATTGCCTTCAGATCCTTTAGAGATGTCACGATGAAAACTAAGATATAGCAAGATTTCTGCCAGATTAGGATCTACCACATTTCTGGGAAAGAGGAAATTATACTTATATAAACTCCTGGAGATTGTTTCAGACGTGATTACGTACAGCATATAACACACTGAAGGCCTTCAATTTTTCTAATTGTATATTCAATAATAAGCAGAATCATGTGCTATTATGGGAGCTGCTGGAGAATTTAGCTTCACATTACCATATTGTTCTAAAGTAAATTTACATTGAGGGATGACCACATGAAAGGCCAGGATTCTTCTGTAACTACGAGCCTTCACTATGTCTTTCAGAGAAATACTTGCCTCTGTAAACTGGATTCAGGCAAACATCCAGCAAAGCACCTCTTAAACCAGAGATCGTAAGGAAGTTTAGACACCGCAGAACACATCTTCAGATGACTCAGCAGTCTGCTATCTTCCAGATTCAAGTACTGTTCAAAAGCCTTTGGCTAAAGATGAAACAGGAAGAGAAATTACTCATTTCCTATGACATAACATCATCTGATATTATAGCCTATGATGAAAAAAATTTACATGCTGAATGCAAGGAAGTGCTAGAAAACAAAACTTCAGAATCATCCAAGTCACTTGTGAGACGGCAGTTTCTTGGGTTTGTACTAACTAAAGTAACAAACTGTCCAGGACTGAGGGGTTTCCCAGGACACAAGACTCTTACTGCTAAAACTGGGAGAGTCTTAGGCAAAACGGAACAGTCAGTCACCCTAATACTAACTGCACTAACCAGATTCAACAGCCTAAGGCAAACGTCTCAAGCAAAATTCCATTGTTCTGAGGAGCTAAGAAAGACCTATTATGTTACTGGTTGGTGTAGAACAGAAGATTACATATAAAGGGGAAAGAGGAAGGGTAAGACCAAGGAAATAGAGTGGGATTAGAGTGAAGAGAGGGCATCAGGAAGAAGGGGACAAAGAGATGGTGATGGAGAAGGGCTGACCAGTCACTGACCACACACACACTGCCCTGTGTTGAGCACCACTTGTGCCAGTGCCAAACCTGGGCTTTAGGAGCCAGAAACGTTTTCTCAGTAGAGGTGACATCTGAACTGACCTCTGAAGAACACACAGGAGTTAGCCAGGCAAAGAGGGCTCCACATCCTAGTTCTGGTCCAGTTTCCCCCTGTCTTTTTCAGGGGATCTCTAACTTTTTTTCTGTTTATTCAGCTTCTCTATAGTACTCAACAGTTCCTGGAGCTTCTCAAGAACACTGCATACACCCTCCTAAACCAAGGGCACAGCTGCCAAACGGCTCCTGTCCTTTCACCTCTTGAACCCTATTCTAGAATTTTGGATGGTTCTGCCAATGAAATATGTGTACTTTTATCATAAAGTGACATGATTGAACACACACACTTTTATATATGTCTCACAGAAAAGAAAATTTCATCCAAATGTCGGTACAAATAATAAACAACATAATATAGATAAGTGAACATTTTTAAACTATTTGTCATTTTCCTTTATCAGACTATGAACTCGTCGAGGGCAGGGATCATATCTGTTTTGTTCACTGCTAGTTCTCCAGTACCTGGAACATTATTTGGCATAGTAAGCATTCGATAACTGCTGAGCAAATGAATACTGTGAATTAATATGAAGCTTTGAAATACATTATTCAACATCTTGATAATCGCTCAATGTACATCTTTTGCCACTGTCTTATTAATTTTTTCTAAATATCTTTTCCTGGTTTATAGCATTATAAGAAATCTTAAAAATACAGAAAAGAATAAAGAAGATATAAAGATCACTTATAATCACACTACTCAATGATAATTACTGGTAATATTTAGGCTGTATAACATCCATTTGTTTTCCTGCATACATACACACACACTTTCCTATTATTAGTTAGACTCATACTGAATACACAATTTAGTATTTTGCTCTTTGCACTCAACAAACTGTGGGCATTTTCCCAGGTTAATAACCTTA
>VBSM01000413.1:5486278-5527370 GCA_008086735.1 Cheirogaleus medius
TGGGTCTTACCCATATGAAAAGATGCTAAACCTTGCTCACATTGATAATAATAAAATAACTATAATCTAAAACTACATTGAGGTATCATTTCCTACCTATCAGAATGGCAAAAATCCAAAAGTCTAACAACATACCATGTTGGCAAGGCTGTAGAGAAATGATCTATTGGGCAGGAAGGAGCAAAAGAGTAAGAGTTATATGAAGGAGATTTTGGTAATATCCAGCAAAATAATATATGCATTTACCCTTCAATCCAGCCAATCTATTTCTAGGAAATCCATCCCAAAAAATATACTGGCAAACATATGAAAAGATGCATGCACAAAGCTGTTCATCTCTAACACCACGTACGATAATAGCTAAAGACTGGAAACATCCCAATGGCCAGCAATAGAGGACAGGCTGAACAAACTATATTCACAATAGATACTAATCTAAGAAAACTGTGTAAGAATATACACAATAAAGTAGTATGTAGCCATGAAAATGAACAAGGAACATCTCTATATACTATATATGGCATGATCTCCAACACATACCAGGTAAAAACAGCAAGGTGGGAAAAAATGTGTATTGTATGCTACTGCTTAATCTAAGAAAGATGGTGAATTCAAATATATATGTATTTATATTTTTTAATGGAAAGAGATATTTACATTGCCTAACATTTTTCATACTCAGCAAATGGTAGGTATGATTTATTATAACCATAATTACATTTTACTGCTAAACATTTAGGTTATTTTCAATATTCCATCACCCCAAATTCTTACTTTATGGAGAAAATAAAGCATATCTCATCAACAGAAGGCAAAACCTGACAAAAAGGGGACTTAACACCCTGAAAAGAATTTATATTAAACTTAGGAAGAGGCTGCTAATAGTGCTTATTAAGGAAAAAACCTCTCTTTAGGATAGCTTTAAAATGTTTTGGCAACAGCAATGAAAGAAAGCTCACTTACTTTAATGACTTTCAGGGGTGGGGGACCTGCAGCCTCAAGGCCACATGAGGCCCTCCAGATTCCCAAGTACAGCCCCTCGACTGAATCCAAACTTCACAGGACAAATCCCTTTTATTATTAAGAGGATTTCTTCTGTAAAATCTGGATTTGGTCAAAAGGCCGCACTCAAGGACCCAGAAGGCCATATGTGGCCCCAAGGCCACAGGTTCCCCAGAAGTCTTATATGCCACACAGTTGGAGCTGGCCCCCATTTTCCTTGGCAATAAGAGGCCCTGTCAAAAAGCAGAATTTTGAAAGCTGGTAAGGAAGGAAGCTGTGATCCAATCCTAGGAACCAGAGTACTACAGCGTAATTAATACATCAGCACTCAGAGGTACCCTTACCTTCTTTTGAAGCTTATCACTGCCCATCACATGTGCTTTTCCATAGAACTACAAAGCAACTTACACTTTGAGATAACAAATTTATTTGGTCAAATTACAAAGGTATGAAAAAGTGACAGACAAGATTATAGAAATTCTATGTTAAAAAGCTAGGAAGAAGAGATCCACTATACAACTATATAATCCACTATATAATAAAAAATTTTAATGTTTAACTAAAGAGAAAAGTTTAAGCAAATTACTTGATGTCTAAATTAAACGTCATCACAAAGAAAATTTATTTTTTCTTAAGTATTCTGAAGAATGTTTTTGAAAACTTCATAACCATTCCAAAACTATGTGCTAGGCACTCTAACATACATACTTAAACTAAATCCCTTTTTTAAGGATGAGGAAATTAAGATTTAAGGGACATTAAATATAGTGTTGATACTTAATTCATTTCTAAAAAGAAAAAAGAAAGTTTAAGAATAGCCAACATATTTTTGAAAAAGAATAATAAAAGAGAATTTTTCCTATCAGCTATCAAAGTATACTAGAAAGCTGTATTAAATAAATCATGTGCTATTGGCCCAGGAATAAACAAGTAGCTCAATGGAAAAAAAGAGTCCAGAAAGAGATACAAATATATATGGGAAATACAGTATATGGTAACATGGCAATTGGAATCTGTGAAAAAAAATGAACTAACAAAATAATGTAGCGGTAGTTCTAAAAACTGCTTACTACTAGTAACTATGTGACCTTGAGCTTACTTAACTTCTATGTGCTTCAGTTTTCTCATCTGTAAAAACAGAAATAATATGCTTCATTAAAGTAGCTCACTAATAAAACAAATTCAGCACTGCCTGACATGAAGTATGTTTTCAATAACATGTTCACCAGAGGGGGAAAGAGGAAGAGGAAGGATATTGGTGAGCTGGAGAAGTTGTGTGGCAGGTACGTATAAAGGAGTGAAGCTTGATGCCAATCACAAAGATAAATCCCTGACAAATTAAAGGGCTAAATTTTAATGTTTAAACATTTTTAAAAGTTAGGAGAAAATAACAAGAAAAAAATGTGTATTTTAAAAAATCTTGGGGTTGGAAAGGGGTCATTAACTAAATAAAATACAAAAAAAAGCAAAAGAAAAGTGTTGATCAGTCCCGTTCTATCAAAACTTAAAATATTTGTACAACAAACAGAAAGAAAGTACCTTCAATATACATAACAGATAAGGATAAATATTCTGAGTACAGTCAGCCCTCCATATCCATGGGTTCCGTATGCATGGATTCGACAAACTATGGATCAAAAATATTCTGGAAAAAAATGGGGGTTGCATCTGTACTGAATATGTACACACTTTTCTTTCTTGTCATTATTTTCTATACAATACAGTATAACAACTATTTACACAGCATTTACAATGTATTAGGTTTTATACGTAATCTAGAGATGATTTAAAGTACATGGGAAAATGTGCACAGGTTATATGCAAATACTGTACCATTTTACATAAAGGACGTGAGCATGCATGAATTTTGAGATCTCTGGGGGTCCTGGAACCAATCCTCTCCATGGATACTGAGGAGTAGGTGTATATCAATAACTCTCAACAAAGAAAAAGCCAACAAAATAATAGAGATATGCGAAGCTGTTCAATTTCACTAGAAATTGAGGATATGTAAATTAAGATGAGATACCACTTTCACTATCAGATGGACAAAAATTTAAGAGATTGATACTATCAGGTAATGCCAATGGGGTGGAAAACAGGAAATTTCATAATCTGTTTGGTGGGAACATAAACTGATATGGTCTTTGGATGAGCAACCTGGTAGTTTAAATTTTAAATATGTCAAAATAAGTAAATAAATTGATTTTAAATACATCTCTCCTTCATTTGAGCAATTCCTTATAGGTACCAACCCTAGAAAAATACATATATATATAAGGAACACATACAAGGGCATGTTTACTATTGGTATGGATCTATTATACTTAAATATAGCAAATTTATAACAGGAAAATACTATGAGTAAATTTTAAAAAGCACCCCAACCCTAGCTATGCTTCAGAACTGCCTGGAGCTTTTAAAAAATCAGAATTCCAGGGCCCCACCCTCAGACACTCTGATTTAATTGGTCTGGGTAGAGGAAAGGTGATGGTAATTTTTAAAAGTCCCAGGTGGTACTAATAGGAAGTCAGGACTGAAAACTAAGGAATTCATCTGTACTGACTTGGAAAGTTCTCCAAGACATTAAGGTAAAAACAAAAACAGAACTGTAGGGCCATATGTACAGTTTGATACTATTTATGTGTTTTTAAAAAATCATTTTACATATACATGTAAAAAGAGTCAAGAAGAATGCACACCAAGCTGATGAGAATGTTTATTCCTTAGAAAGAGGGAGTTGGGAGGATTGGGAGGGGGTTGGTACAGATCTAGGGAAACATGGATTCATCTTGATTGCTTGATTTCTTTTGAGAATGTATTCATCTATTACTTATGCTACCAAAAACAAAGAATGAATTTTTCAAACACAGCATAAACTATCAAAATGCTACTGACTTACTCCAATAACAAAAGCTAATTAAATCGTGGTAAAAGTGAGATCTCCTGATTTAATTAGGCAACTGATATTATGCTCCATAGCTCCATGTTTAAATTATTTTTATTGAAATCAACTAAGTGGATTAAATTTCAAAATCCTAAAAATCAAATTTTATTTTAAATATATAAAAACTACTCTCGTAAGTGTTCTTTTATGAAGCTGAAGGGTCTTCTTGCCCATTGCCCTATTGGTAACTAACTGCCCTATTGGTAACTAACTGCCAGAGTCAGCAGTCATCCTGGCACTCACCCAGCCGTCACCGCTGCCCCCCATCTGACCCCGCACCCTGTACCAATTACCACTTTCAGTAGAATTTTCAAATGAAACTCAATAACTTAAGAAAAAAGATAGATTCGGTAGACTCATTGTTATAAACAAGATAAGGGAAAAAACCAGAAGAGAAGAGAATGGCAAAGGAAGACTCGCTTATGCTATGTAGCAAGTGCCATTCAGTTCTCTGGATTTCCGAACCAGGGTATGGCAGAGACAGCGGCTGTCTGCCTCATACCCATGGGCCCTTCCTTCTTCACTTACAGAATCACTGTTTTAATAGTAGATCACAACGTGCCAGGCTTTAAAAAAAAAGTCTCCCAGCCTCCAATACAGATAGGGTGGCCAAGTGACACAGTCCTGGCCACTAATACACAGTTGACCCTTGAACAACACAGGTTTGAACTATGCAGGTCCACTTAAATGTGGATTTTCTTCCGCCTCTGCCACCCTGAGACAGCAAGACCAATCCCTCCTCTTCCTCCTCCTCCTCAGTCTACTCAACGTGAAGATGTCAAGTATGAAGACCTTTATGATGATCCACGTCCACTTAATGAACAGAAAATATATTTTCTCTTCCTTAGGATTTTCTTAAATACACTTTCTTTTCTCTAGCTTACTTTATTATAAGAAAATAGTATATATTTAATAATACATATAACATATAAAATAAGTGTTAATCAACTTTTGCATCCCTGGTAAGGCTTCCAGTCAACAGTCGGCTCTTAGTAAAGTTCTGGAAGAGTCAAAAGTTATATGTGAACTTTCGACTACATAGGGGATGGGTACCCCTAACCCCTGTGTTGTTCAAAGCTCAGCTGTATATGCAGAAGGAAAGTCTGCTAAAGGGTGAGAGACTTGACTGGCTTGTCCCCTTTATTCTTATTGCTTTTACCTCTGCCCTTCCCTTCGCTCCTGCCCAGAACACAGATATCATGGCTGTTGGTCCTTGCAAGCATGAGAGAGAGGAAGGATCATGCCTAAGAATACTGGAGCAAAATGACAGGAGTCTGGAGCACTGTCCACACCATGGTGCTGCAGCACCAGCTCTGGACTGCCTTACCTTTTGGCTTCTGGTTATGTGGGAGAAAACAAGGTTTCTGTTATTTGGGCTTTCCATTATATGCAAACTTAAACCTTAACTAACGCAGAGGGATAATTCTAGATAGAGCTAGCGGACTCTAGACCAGGATAAGGAATACCATAGAACAGAGCTGGCAAACCCTGGCCTGCAGCAGTGCAAATCCAGCCATGGCCATCCTTTCACGCATTTCAATGGTTGCTTTTATGCTACAACAGCAGAGTTGAGTGGCTGCAATACAGATCATCTGGCCCATCAAGCTGGAAATATTTACTATCTGGCCTTTCACAGAAAACATCCATGGAGCTCTACTATAGAGGGTCCATTCATAATTGGTGCAGCACCAAGAAGCAAGAGTATTCCCTGAAGACCCCCAATGCCATTGCTCACTCCTCAATAGCCAAAATAAATAAATAAATAAAAATCACAATCCCTCACCAGCTGGGGTAAAAAATCCCGGTACTTGGTATTTAATTGGTTCACAAAGCATCGGATGATCCAGTAGCAGTCAACACAATCTTCTACCATCTCTTCCATGGCTTTAGCAATGGCAAGAAATACTTCATCTTCTGGCTCCTGAAAGATTAATAATAAATCTCAAGAGGAAGGCAGTAGAAGAGATGAATACATATTTCTTCAATAAAAAATGAAACCTTGCCCCCTAAATTTTGCAAAGGCTGTATTAATAAATCAAAGTGAGATCAAAAAGCACAGGGTCCCTCACTAAAGAGGAGAGCAAGGGCGGGATAAGGATGAGTAACTAGAATCAGTGTTGCCTATGCATGACTAGGTTTCAGGCTGTCCACGCAGAGATTCTTTAACTTCTAACATGCAGCCCATCACAGAACCAACATAAATCACCAGCAAAGGCACTCATTCTCGCCACCCAAAAATATCCTTAGTGCTAGATGAGAATTTATTTCAAAAGGATGTAATAAACAGCATAAAACAATAATTGCTGACATTTGTCAGTACTGTAATTTGCAAATACCAAAGGACTCCAAATTTCAAAGCATTCATGCATACCTTTAGAATGCTGTTCTATCCTTAAGCACTTAAAAAGTTAAAATGTCCCTAGAATCAGAATTTAAGGAATCAAAAGAATGGCATATCTAAAACCTTGTGTCAATACTAAGAATGTGAAAGTAAATTCTCAAATAAATTTCAACAGAAAAATCTTATATAAACTGGAACCTTACCTGAAAATCTATTTTGTTTTGAAACACCATGTCATATACAAAAAGATTTACATTTTCATCTACAATTTAATAGCTGAAAGATCTTAATGTTAAAAAGAAACTTAGGAAGTATCTTTCTATTCCCCTAAAAAGTCTCAAGTTAATTCAAAATTCCTGTTTTAATAAAGTATTTTATTCTTAGGCCTTCTTTCAACTTGTTATTAATATTAATAATATAGTCTATGCAACGTCAAGAATAACAGAGTTAGCATCGCAGAAAGTAAATTTCTCTAAGCATTTTATTAATGTATCAGAGGAGGACAGAAAATAAGAAACGTAGGAAGAAAAGGGAAAGTAAAACCTCTATACTTGGACTCCCACACAGTACTGGACAGTGTGCTCAGTGCCCCTGAATGTGGCATGTCACTGACTGCTCTGGGCCACTGACAGGTCAAGGGAAGAGGACTCTTTCCTTCAGCCTCTACCTTCCTGGTCCTGTGCTGAGCACTGCTGTACACTCTTATTAACAGATAAAAAAAATAAGACTAAGTGGGTGCTATGGTGTGAATGTTTATTTCCCCCAAAATTCATGTGAAAATTTCATCCTTAATGTGGCAGTATCAAGAGGTGGGGCCTTTAATAGGTGATTTGGTCATGAAGGCTCTGCCTTCGTGAATGGCTTAATCCATTCATGGATTAATGGGTTAATGAATTAATGAGTTATCATGGGAGGGGAACGAGTGGCTTCCTAAGAGAGGAAGAGAGACCTGAGCTGGCATGTTAGCATGCTCATGTCCCTTGACCTGTGATGCCCTCCAACACCTCGGGCAGCAGTCCCCAACCTTTTTGGCACCAGGAACTGGTTTCATGGAAGACAATTTTTCCACAGACAGGGGTGGGGGTGGTTTCAAGATGATTTGAGCACATTACATTTATTGTGCACTTTATTTCTATCATTATCACATTGTAATATATAATGAAATAATTATACAACTCACCATAATGCAGAATCTAACGCTGCAGCTGAGCTGACAGGAGGCGGAGCTCAGACAGTGATGTGAGCAATGGGGAGCGGCTTTAAGTACAGATGAAGCTTCGCTCGCTCGCCTGCTGCTCACCTCCTGCTGTGCGGCCTGGTTCCTAATGGGCCATGGACTGGTACTGGCCCTTGGCCCAGGGATTGGGGAGCACAGCTGTACAGAGTCCCCACCAGCAAGAAGGCAATTACCAGATGCAGCCCACTTGACCTTGGACTTCTCAGCCTCCAGAACCTTATGAAATAAATCTTTTTCTTTATAAATTACCCAGTTTCAGATATTCTGTCATAAGCAACTGAAAACGAACTAATACAATGGGATTTGGTGACGGGGCAAACATGCAGTGGCAAAGCCCAAACAAACACCCAGACAGCATGTCTGCCAGATGCTGCAATAAAGATGTCTGGCCTTAGAGCACGAACATACTGAGTATGGGGTAAGGTGGAAGCTATCATCTACCATTTAGATTCCTTCAACTAACAGATTATCTAACCTAATTTAACATGTACTTTAAGAACTTGTGTAACTTCACTTTGCCAATGATAAATGAAATTTAAAGGAGACTGTTTAAATAATTCCAATTATTTTTTAGGGACCTTCTCTCTCTTGATAGACTTAATTAAAGTGGATGGCCTTTATTATCTTTAAGTTATCTCGAAGGTCCATGGGTACCACGTCATTAACTTAAAAAAACAAAAACACAAAAGAATAAGTTAATGCCAAATGTGCAATAAAATCATTTTGTAGAATAGCAAAGCTTGCAAGCAAATCCATGTTTGAACAACTGACTGTTTTAACCAAATAAAACCTTTATTAAAATACCCAGAGAGAATTGCAATAAAATAGCCAAAGCCCGAGAGCTATAATCATTCCTTTGCCTGACCTCCTTCTCCTTCCCCTTTCCTCCCTTTACAAGCAATAAGTAGTCCAAGTAACTAGAGTGAGGAGTTTGCTAATGATGAAGTTAAAAAAGTAGTCTGAGGCCTGGGGCTGAGGCAGAGGAGGAAGTTAAGGCTGAGGGAGGTTGAGGATGAAGAGAAGTCAGGGCTGAGCAGTGGCCTGGGACGACAAGGAGACCAAGTGGGCCTGTAGAACGGGACCAGAGTTGGCTGGTAATGCTGGTTACACACAGGGGAATGAGCAAAGAAGTCAATGGACTGAGGATAATGGGAGCCTTTTCATATTTGTAACTGTCAGAGAAGGGAACTGCAAATGTGGAAAGGGTATAAGCTAGAATGAACCTGGGATACCAGACTGGAACTGGAGTAATTAGTGTGAACTCAGGGTTTGTACTACACAGAGATAAATAGATATATAAAAATATATAGATGTGTATGTATACAGACATATATGTCCTAGCTCTGCCTGCCGAGAAGACCTAGAGGCAATGATAGCCCATGAACAACGAGCATAGCTAGTGCCCGGTTCTGGGTTCTAGAAATCACACTCCATTCCAAAAATAAATGGCTGATTCCAGGCCTGCAGTATGGAAAGTGCAGGGTGAGCCTGAACCATCTTGTTGTGCTAAAAAATCAGGAAACAGTCAAAATGATAAGCACTTGTCAAAAAGACACAGGCATCACCTGGAAGGGGCCCCCATTGGCCAAATCTGGAACAATCTGTACATCAAAAGAAATAATAGTAGTAATGAATTATAGGCCACTGAATAAAAAAGGAATCCATAAACTCATACTGATATAAATCAATAAATGAGGGAGAAGGGAAAACCCTTCCTTATAGAAGAATGCCAACTAACAAATGCAGAAGTAATGAAGGAGTTAGAAAATCACCACTTGGCAACCAGCATAGTAAAAAATTGTTTCAGGCAAGAATCATTAGCGGAGGGATATTTTTAAGTCTCAAAGTACCTCCCCACAAGTTACTTATCAATCACAAAGAGGAAAATAGTAATCTTAACAGTGGAGAAACCCAGCAGACACCACCTTAACCAAGTGATCAAAGTTAGCAGCAACAGTAATGAGTATCATATTTTCACGGTATTCTTGCCAGCAATGCATGACCAGATTTTAATCAGTGAGGAAATATCAGACAAACCCAAATTGTTTCTCTGGCCAGTACTCTTCAAAAGTATTAAGGCCACAAAAGACAAAGAAGGACTAAGGAACTGTTCCAGTTTAAAGACGACTAAGACGTGGCAGCTCAATGTAACGTGTGATTTGGGATTAGATCCTGCATCAGAAGAAGGGCATCAGTGGGACGCCAGCAAATTTCCAATGAGGTCTAAAGATTAGTTCTTAGTCAATGTTAATTTTCTGGTTTTAATCATCATACTATGGTCATGTAAGATGTAACATTTGAGGATGCAGGGTGAAAGTAGATAGGAACACTCTACTATTTTTGCAAATTTTTTCTTTTTTTTTCCTTGGAGTACAGTGGCACGATCATAGCTCACTACAGCTTTGAACTCCTGGGTTCAAGTGATCCTCCTGCCTCAGCCTTTCAAGTAGCTGGGACTACACGCATGTTTACCACCACACATGGCTAATTTTTCTATTTTTTGTAGAGACAGCGTCTCGTTATGTTGCCCAGGCTGGTCTCAAACTCCTGGCCTCAAGCAATCCTTTCACCTCTGCCTCCCAAAGTGCTGGGATTATAGGCGTGAGCCACTGTGCCCAGTCCTGCGACTTTTTTCTATGTTCGAGATTATTTAAAAATGAAAAATTAAAACATAAATTTTTTTTAGAAATCATCAAATGGTAAAACTCATTGGTAAAAGTTTAATAAGGAATAGAATATTTACAGTAGTTTTAAAGAGTGTCCTCACAAAGGGAAATAGTAATTATAAAACGAAAAAGAGTAACTTTCCAGTGGAAAACCCCAGAAGACACCATCCTCACCAAGTGATCAAAGTTAACATTACCTCTTATGTGACAAATGCACACGATGTGCCTCCTGATATGATACACTGAGAAGAACACAGCATCACCTATGTGGTACCCCTGACAAAAACGAATAACCTGGATCCTATATGGAGGAAGCACCAGAAAAACCTAAATTGAGAGGCTTTCTACAAAATAACTAACACCCCTCAAAAATGTCAAGGGCATAAAAGATAAAAGATAGATGAATGGTCCCAGAATGAAGGAGACTAAAGCAACCTGATAACTCAATGCAATAACTAATTCAGGATCAAATCCTCACCTAGAACTTTGATTATTTATTTGTGATAAAGGGACAACTGATCAAATCTGAATGGAGTCTACAGATTAGATGTTAATATTGTATCAATATTAACTTCTTGGTTTTGATGACTGCTCTATGGTTACCAACAGGATGTCCTTATTTTAGGAAGTATACAATGAAAGAATCTGAGGTCATGGGCATCTTATTCTCAAATGGTTTAGAAAAAAATGTGTACATATACAGGAAAAATGACAAAGCAGGTATCATAAAATGTTAACTGGGAAAATTTGGGTAAAGGATATACGGGAATTCTTGGTAATATTTTTGAAATTTTTCTGGAAGTTTGAAATTTTTAAATTTTTTAAAAAACAAAAATAAGATAGACTGGGTCGGAATGCAAGGGGCCCTTTGTGAGGCCAAAGTGAAAGGATCGCTTGAGACCAGAGTTTGAGACCAGCCTGGGCAACAGAGCAAGACCCCATCTCTAAAAAAAAACAAAAAAAAACCATAACAAGTTTAAAAGAATGGAAATCATACAATGTCTGCTCTTAGACCACAGTGGTATTAAACTAGAAATCAAAAGATAACTGGGAAATCCCGGAATGCATGGGGATTAAGCAACACACTTCTAATAACATATGGGTCAAAGAAGACATTTAAAATTTCAAGAGAAATTTTTAAAACATTTCAAATTAAATGAAAATAAAAACACAACTTATCAAGATTTGTGGGATGCAAAGAAAAGAGAGCTTAGAGGGAAATGTATAGCACTGAATGCATATATAGGAGAAGATGGAAGATCTAAAACTAATCATCTAAGTTTTCACCTTTGGAACCTAGGAAAAAAAGAGCAAATAAATTCAAAGTAAGTAAAAGAAAAGTTACAATATTTTTAAGGGAATAAAAACAAAGTAAAAGTTATAGCAATTTTCAAATGAATGGTTTTTCAAATGAATATCGTTAGCTTAACAGTTCTCAGAACAAAGAAGTACCCAAAATAAACACGAAAAACACAACACCCCCAACACTACCTGTGCTTAAGGGCATGCAAAGGTGACTCCCCTCTGAAATGGAGAGATACTGATTTTTCAGAAATGATCAATCAAAGGCAAACTAAAGTAAGGCAACACCATTTTAAAAATAAAGTTATACTATATGTTTTAGAGTTGGTAAAATCAGGGACATTTGATGTTCTCAGCACAAAAACATAGTTGGTGAGGTGATGCCTATGGTCATTAGCTTGACTGACTTATTCTACAATGTATAATAGCTCAAAACATCACAGTGTAACCCATAAATATATCCAATTATTAACATTATGGATGAATTAAAAATAAGTAAGTTGGAAAATTAAAAAAAAAAAAAAAAAAGACTGTGCAGGGCCATGTATGCCAGGTAAAGACACACTGCTTTTACTCTATTGACAATGGAGAGCCACCAAAGTTTCTATAGTAAAACATGATGCAATCAAAGCCTGGCGAAATGAGACAGTCAAGACTTGAGCTAAGTGTCAAGCAAAAGCGACCACTAACCAGTGGAAAAGAGGGACTTCGAGGTAACTTCCCAGACTCCAGCTGATACATCCGGAGATAGACTTCGACCTGGGGTGTGGCATCACTGATGAAGCGAATGACTTTGAGAGCATGAAGCACATCGGAGTACTGGTCCTTGCGATACATCATCACCTTGGCATGGGACTCGTGATGGGGAGGCAGGATCCCTACACAGAGAACCGGGAAAAAAAAGGCAAAAACACTGAGACATCAATCTCTCCTGTATTAAAGAGACTGCTGTGAGAAACAGCCCATCACAATTAAATTAGAATTCACACAAATATTTAATTATCGTAGAGTCTCTTTTAGAAATTCTTACTATAAAGCAATCTTAAAACTTGCTCACAAAGTATTCTATCCTCATGGCCACAGAAGTCTCTATTCTTCACTGATGAAGTCACTCACTGTACGTGACTTTTCTATGACATTTTAAGCTCATTAATCCATTTAAATATGGTGTCAAGTCTTTTTTACAAACAAGTGGCTTTCAGAAAACATACTGGAAAGACAACGGGACAGGCCGTCAGGAACCCTGGGTTCCAGTCTCAAACCTGATAATACCAGGGCTCTCACAAATGTGTTAGTCTCTCTGGACACAAGTTTCCTCAGATGACAGAGGCGGGAAATGGGAGAGACAAGCATTTCACTAAATGTGCTCTGCAGAATGCTAGCCCCAAGAGTCATCATGAGAAAAGGATAGCATGGTCAGATTTGGGAAATGGTGATAATGAACTTTCAAGGCTCTAAGCTATGCTATAAAGAAAAACATTTTACTTTATTTACTCCAGCCTCATTAAGCTTACTGCGGCTGTACAGATGTACAGACTCCAGAGCAAAGGTCCTGGGTTTCAATTCTAGTTCTACAAGTAACAGGTTGGGTGACCTTTAGCAATTTACCTGATCTCCCTATATCTTAACTTCCTCATCTGAAAAATGGGAATAACTCTTACACACCTGTTGTGATGAGTAAACAAATCAATATACACAAAGCACTCAGAAGAGTACCTGCACACACTACATTAGTATTAATATAAGTGTTAGCTAGTACATTTGACTATGAATCTGTCTTTGGTGTAAAACACCACAGATCCAGTATTCTAAAGAACACCCTGGGAAACAGATGAGTTCAAACGTCTCTAGCTAACACGATGCCACATGAATTTTAGAATCAAAACTTGCTTAATCAAAACTTGTTCTTTTTCCTGACATAAATCTCTACTCACCTTAGCTATGGGCTGTGTGCCAGGCTTCCAGAAAAGCCAAGGGAACACACTACAATGTCTTCTACATCTGGGCTAATACAGGTTAAATGGCTGTGGTTGAACTTTCAGCATACTACGAGAGGCAGCATACTGCTTCCCATGTTAAACTTTAAACCTGTTCTCTCAGAGCAGGTCCTAAAAAGTCCCTTTCTGATATTCACCTAAAATGGTATCAGGAAGCCGGCATCCCTGAGTAATCAAAAGCCTGTGCTAAAAAGAGTCAGGCTGTATCCCACATAGTGTGACAGCTATAAATTTCCAGTGCTTTACAACTACCTCAAAAAATAACAACTTACGTGATAAAAAAAGGTAAGAAAAATGGAGGTGATGAACAAGTGAGATAGGCCTTAGCACTCAGGAGGTGCTGCAAAGCACAACTGCACATTGCCTGCTAATCCACTGGCGTTATTAACAAGCCACAGTACTTCCCAGCAGAAATAGACACTGCTGACATTACCATATAAAGTGCATCCCTGGAAGGCATTTTATTTTGATGGCCACTGAAAATAGTAAGATTTAAGAAAAAATGCCCTGGGAAAAACTAAAACAGTCGTCAACACTTCTCTAAATTGTAAGTGCACGAAGAATGCCACGATGCACAGTAACAGCCATTGTGCAGCGCTCTCTAGCACAGCTTGTAGTCCCTTGCTGCCTCCGTATTATAAAACATAATCAGATTCAGAACTCCAAATTTCTCAAGTCCTGAAACATACTACATTTTGGAAAGAAAATGAGGTCTACAATCTATCCTACCTTCAAATGAGTTCTACAATTTAATGCTTAAATCCTAGCTCTGCCTCATACAGGCTATAAGGCCTTAGGCAAGTTATTTAGCCTCACAGAGTCTTTTCTCCATCTATAAAATTAGCATATGGATATCTACCTCACAGGGGAATTCTAGGATTACTCTATATAATGTAAACTACTCAGCCTAGTGACAGGCATACAAGGATGCCCAATAAATAGCAGTAGTAGTTCACATTCCTCATAGAGTTTCATCCTCATCACTATCGTACAGCTAATTTTTAAAAATTTAAGACAGTAAAGGAGGGTGGTAATGGATAGGCATTATATGCTTCAGCAGGTTCAGCAAAGATAGGGAAAAAAATCTTGGGCTCAAAAGGGATGCTGCCAGTTACTTGTGGCACCTGATTCACTTTTTCTTCCACAGAAACTAAGCAAGATCAGTTTTCCTCCTCATTCAGAAAATGAGGTCCACCATCTCACCACTGGAATTTATTTATTCACACTTCCAGAAAGTGAAAACACTCCAATTCTTTTTTGACTCTGATAGCAATCATTAGGAAGTTATACCTCTACAGCTGAGAATCAAAATCTTACAAATTTACAGCTAAAACCTAGGAATAATTTAGCTCAAGAGCCTCATCTTACAGATGCAAAAAATGAACCCTCGAGGGTCTTCCTCCAGGTTACCCAACTGATGGCAAAGCCTAGACCAGTTCTCCTTTCTCCCAGTCCAATGCTCTTCCCACACCTTGTCTGAGGAACATACGTTATTTCCTCTTCTACCGTTAATATGCTAACATCCCTATGGTAGTACTTAATAAACTACGGCTGAAGTCACTTCCTTAAAGGATTTCATGGTGAGCAGAAATTGAGTCACCTAAGGAAGACCCAATATTCAGTAAAGGGCCTAAACAAATCCTCCTTTTTTCTGACTGATAAGATGACAAATGATCCCCTTATTCAATATTTTTGAAGATAAATCTTCCGACTCCTGGGTCTCATACCTAAAAGCACCTTCCATACCAATGCACGGTACATGGACGGGAGAGGGAACCTCTGACTAAAAGTACAAAGTTTCTCAATATCTAGAGGAAGAAAAAAACAATTAGTTAGAAGCTTTTCAAGCTGATCACGATATGTAAAAGCACATTTCATTTCTTAAAACTGAAAGTACAGATAAGACATATCTTCAGGGGAAGTCTACCTTATTGTCAGCAATCTTAGGAAAAGCAATACTAATATGATTTCTAGTCCAGGTCTACTGCCAACCAAGTTATTTAAAAACAATTAACATTTCAGCATAGAATATAGATTCTGCATGTATTACTACATTTCCCATAACATTAGCAGTAGTTACTACAGGATTTATTTCATTTATTCTACATTGCAAGCCTGTTGGGTAGTTACCGTTCTAAAGATGCAGAAACTGAAGCTCAAAGCAGTTAAATAACTTGACCAAGTCAAAATAGCTAGGAAGTGGCATAGTCAGCCCTGAAGTCCCCACATTTTCCAATAAATTACATTTAGTTCCCTGATCCTCAATACCTCTACTTACCAAAGGAGAATAATAATACCAGATGTACTAAAGCATAGACTATACAGTGAGGATCAAAGATCAAGTGGGAAATGTTTTTGAAACTTTAAAAGCATTCTATGCAAATAAAGTATTATTTTAAACTATAGTTCAGTTTATTTTACTTTGGTTAACAACAGATCTTACTATTTTCTGGCTTAAAATAAACTAAAATGTCAATATACAATGCAGTCAGTATTTCCATAAGAAAATCATGACCAGAGTTATTGCAAGTTTACTAAGAAGCTATAATGACACATCTGGAAATACAGAAAAAAAAATACAGACTTAATAAAAGAAAAAACATTACTGACTTCTTAAGAGGCTTTTCAAAACCTTCTGATTCTCGGTGAAATATGAATTTGAGAATCTATAACTTTTCTCAAAATATACCATTCTGCTGTCATCATATCCCTAATAAATATGGCAAGTAACGAATACCTCTGGATGTCTCTTAAGGTGATATTTATTCCATAACATCCAAGATGACTGAGAAGCAATGAGCTTAATTAAACTTATAAAACTCACCCAGGCGATCATCTTTCAAGAGAATTTCTAATGATTTCTTTTCTTCAACTCCACGAAACCCGACTTTCTCATAATATACTGAACGAAAGTTTCTCTGAGAGTCCTCAGTCATGTTTCATTCTTGGAGGAAAGGAGAGAAGAAGGGGGGGCGGGGGAAGTGAACCTAGAAACAAAGAATTAGAAACATTTTCAATGATTGTCTCTGCTCTTTCAATAAATCTGATACACCTAATAAACTGTCCTTATAGGACTCAATATTAAATCTCTCCTTTTACACAACTCCAGAACTACTTCATCTATGCACCTTGGCCAAAAATCAAGATATATGTCAAAAGTCCTCTGAGCTCCTCAAATAGACGCAACAATGTTTATGCATTAGGATCCTACTTTACTTATGAGGGTGCCAGGCACAATGGAACTCTGTAGTCATCACAAATGTGCAAAGAAAAAGAGAGAAATGGGAAGCAATGCAAAATAATGTCACGCAAAACGGTTTACCAAACAGTATATGCTATGATTCTTTTTGTTTTTACAAATATTATTCAAAAATTAAAACTATATTCCAAAATTAGCAAATTATCTTTAGGTAATAGGATTCCAGATACTTTTCTTTTGCTTTTTTGTGTTTTTTAAAATGGGCATTTTGCAAAATGAAAAATTAAGTTATATAAAAGTAAAAAGCCACAAGTCCTTCACTTGTTTTTCTTTTACTTTAAACACAATTCTATCAAATGTAGTTGTCAAAATTCAAAACCCACAACAGATAAATGGCAGTCAATAATAACCAGAAGAGAGTAATAAATGTAGCCGGTTGACAGTGACAACGCAGAGTTGAAGACAGGAAAACGATTTAAAATTTGGCATGAGAACTCAAAAAGCTCAGTGGTCTCTGATTCTTTCACAGTAATCCTCATAATGTTGACTGTAAATCAAGAAAAGATGAAATTAGGTTGGCATTTCAAGAACAGAAAAGATGTAACGCATTCTCCCAAAAGTATTATTGCACTGCCTCACCCAAATGCTTAGTGTCAGTGCAAAAGAGAGTAAATTCTCAGGTATTAAAAAATCCTAAGACGGCCCCAAAGACCAGGGGAGGGTTTTTTCCTTATCAGCATCTTTATTGAAAAGATACCCTCTGAACCGACTCAGTCACAGTAAAGATTAGGATTCGTTTAGAAAAAGAAATTCTTAAGGGCGCTGAGCTTTCAGGACCAGATGTTTTTAAAAAACAAAAAAAAAAAAGTTGAAGCATTAAAACGCAAAATGAGTTTGGGAATTTTTTAAAAAGCATCCAAATATCTGCACAGCAATACGGTCCCTGTCGTCTAAAGACACTCATTCTTTCTTAGATCGCACCATTATGGCAGAGGAGTCCTCCTGGAGGAAATATTGTAAATTCTATCTCCTGCCCACGAGCGTCCACATGATGGGAAAAGTAAAAACACTGGTCCAAGACCCCAGGTCCCCTTCTCCTTATTGTGTATGCTTCACCTCTAGCAGTGGAAACACACCCGGGTCGAGACTAAGCGGTGCGGGGCAGGCAGAAGAAACCAGGCCCGGTGCGCCGACCGATCGGCGGGCAGGCGGGCGCGGTGGAGGGGCGACCGCGCGACGGCGGCTCCTCCAGGTGGGAGGGAGGACGCGGGACACCCGCGCGCGCCCGGCCGGCCCGGGAGACAAAACCCCGCCGCCGCTGCCGCTGGAGCCGCCGGACGTGACGTCAGCGCTAGGTCGAGCGAGCGCATGCGCAGAGGGCGTGCGCAGAAGCTCCACCCACCCCGCTGGCCGTAAGGCCTCGGGCGCTGAGAACCCGGTGTGGGAAAGCGCACAGTGCGTCCCGAGCCAGTTTCTCCAGCCGCAAGGCGGATTTTCTCCATGCACCCCGCCCCCGTCGTTCCCCGCAAACCCATTCGTGGTCTAGGGAATGTGGTGACCATTTACCCCCGCAGTCATGGCAGTGCGTGCCCGGCATGCTTTACTTTCTCCCGCCCTCGAGGTTCCTGCTTGCCGGGACCGCCAAGGCCTGGGGCAGTACCTCTCAAGCTACCTCTGGCGGAGGACCCTGGCTTTCCTTTTATTTTCTTTTTTAACCCCCTCTCCCCCCGTGGGCGTGTGGAAATAAATGAAGGCCATCCAAAGGGGAAAATCAAAGGCTACTTATTCAGAGCTTGCTATATAGCAGGGAGTCAGCCTCCACCGCTTGCGTTTTGGCAGCGACTCAAAGGCAGGTAGAGGAGAGGGGAAGCTTTAGAGTGGAACACGGAGAGGCTCCTCCTGTGCGCTGCTGGGGCTGCGGGTGGGGAAGCTGGAGGCTGCTAACTTTGTCCTCGGTGTCGAAGGAAAAATCCAAACTCTGAAGTCATTTAAAGAGGTTTATTCTAAGCCGAATGTATGTGTGTGACTGACCGCGCCCGGGGTCGGGGGCGTGGGGGGGCGGACAAGTTCTCTAGAGATCTTGAGAAAATGCGCCCGAGGTGGCCAGATTACAGTTTGGTTTTATGCATTCATAGGGACAGGAATTATAGGTAAAATCATAAATTAACTTGTGGAAGGTGTACATTGGTTTGGTTGAAAAGGCAGGACATCTCGAGGCAGAAGTGTATTAAGTCATAGGTGGGTTTTAGGGATTCTTTAGTTGGCAGTTGGTTGAAAGAATTAAAGCTTTGTCTAAAGATCTGGAGTCAGTAGACAAGGATGCCTGAGTTAAGATAAGGGGTCTTCTATCTCTTACGTGATGCTATACCGGAATCAGATTGGGAAGTAAACTGCATAATATCGGGTTAATAAAACCCATTTACTGGGATTTTATTGTTTTTAGGCGTGACTCACCAGGCATCTTAGAAAGGAATGTGGGCAAAAGAAAAAAGTTCGGAGTTCAGTCATCATAGGGGATTGGTTAGGAGAGCTTATTTGCCTTTTTCTGGTTGGTCCAAAGTCAGAAAGAAGCAAGGACAAAAATGAGGGAAGCTATCAGTTGTTAATCAGGTCCTGGCCATTTGGGGCAAATTGTTACAGAAGTTACTTTTCAGCTTCCTGGATTGTTACTAGAGACATCAATCTAGCTTTCCGCAAGTCTGACTGTAGCAGGCTGGCTTCCTGGGCTGGTTTTCTGGGCATGTTGTTGCAGTTTGTGGATTGGGGAGTTCTGTTTTTATATATGGTCAGACCATTATCTTTGCATATGTAGTCTCTCACGCAAAACACTATAAAAACTAAGAGAAAAAAGGAAGTGAAAATAAAGATACATTAAATACAAGAACCAATTTGGTCTAACAGCATGAAGTTACTCTTCAAAATGGCTGTTAAAGCTTATAAACACTTTCCAGTTCTGTGCTTACCTCACTGGTCCCCAGTCCCAGCTGACTAGCACTGCACAGTAGGTGTTTAAACCACCATGGTTTAACAGAAATCCCCTAGAATAAAGATGGTTCAGTGATGGGTCTATTTAAAAGCCCAAATCTTTACTAGACAGACCACACAGACAGACACCAAGCTTTAAAGGGAAACTTAGAACTGTCAACTGTGCAGAAGTCAGTTCAGTTACAGTACAGATAAATTTGTGGTATAATGGCTAGACAGAACTTTAAAATGAAAAAGCGTATGGTGGTTAAACTAAAAACATTTATACTTCTCCCAACCCCCCTACCACTACCATCTTTAGTTTCTCAGTACTGGGATACTAAACCTTGCTTGGGCATTGTTCAAATTAGTAAGCAGAGTTCTTCAAGTCAACTTCCACGAGTTCCATATACTTCAATTAAACCTTGAACCAGTCACTAATTTTTACGATCGCTCTCTTTTTTTAATCTTTAAAATACAGCTAATGGTGGTGATGATAACATAGAGGTGTTGGAAGGATTAAATGAGAAAGTATGTGACGTGCTTGGCACAGTGCCTGGCCTGTGGCACAGTAGGGATATATGTAGATTGGTTGTGTCAAGGTCAAATAAAAATATAGAGACAAAGCTCTAAACAAACCATTTTATCTGGGAAAACAAAATTACAATTCAGGGTAGACACACAGACTGGGGGTGGTCTTCCGTATGTTCAAAGAACACAGAGAAAGTTGGAGGTTAATTAGAAATAGAAATGTTATGTATTGCTTTTAAAGAAAACTCACTGGCACTAGCAAAGTTTGGGGAAGTGAGCAAGCTCTGACTGATGAGTGACAGCAGTAGGTAAAACTATTGTTACTATCACAGCAGTGTTTCAGCAACTACTAGGTATAACTGGTCTGAAGTCAGACCAGGACAAAAAAAAAGCTGAGGGAGTCACCAATTTAGTTAAGCAAACAGATGTACCTTTTTAAGGAAAAAAAGAGGAAAAGCAGAAGGCAATGACACATGACCTGTAAATCACATGGGCTGAGTTGCATGAAAGGCTAAAATCTTGAGATAGATATGAATCTGAAAAGCTTTAAGAGGAAGAATCTACCCGGAGAAATGAAATTAACATTTAAAATGTAGAAGACAGCACTTTCAACTTGAAAGTAGGTAGAAACTATAACACAGGAAAAAGCTGTAGTTCATAAGATAGTTGAAAATTTAAGAAAACAGATTTCAGAAGTAAAATACAAACCTTTTGTAGTTTTTTATTTTTTTAAAACTAAGAGCAGATCAACATTCTAAGAAAATTTTGCTGTTTCAAATACAGAGAACCAAACTTAGGTCCTGTATCAATACTTCCAGGACAGCAGTGCTCAATTTTTAGAAAAACTTAAAATTCTCTTCCAATCCCAGACAACCTGATCACACACAAAATTCCCCTTACAAGACTCAACCTTCCTAAATCCTCTACAAGTTGCTTAGAACTTCCGTCATTTTCTTAACCCCCAATCTTTGTTCTATACTTCCTCATTTTTTATATTGGAATACCGGTCATTTTATCTTAGGATAAAAATTTACCTTTTTATCCTTCTTATTGAGATCATGTAACAGTTTTTCATGCAAATATTATTTTGTATACAGAATTATATGTATTAATTAGAATTTGTAATTTTTAGTAAAAACCCAGGAAGTAATTTTGAACTCATGAATATATATTTTATAATCTCTAAAGACATATTTAAAAAAAATTTTTTTTTTTTGAGACAGAGTCTCACTCTGTTGCCCAGGCTAGAGTGCCATGGCATCAGCTTAGTTCACAGCAACCTCAAACTCCTGGGCTCAAATGATCGTCCTGCCTCAGCCTCCTGAGTGGCTGGGACTACAGGTGTGCACCACCACGCCCAGCTAATTTTTTATATTTTTAGTAGAGACACGGTCTCACTCCTTCTCAGGCTGGTCTTGAACTCCTGACATCAAGCAATCCTCCCACCTCAGCCTCCCATAATGCTAGTATTACAGGTGTGAGCCACCACACCCGGCCTAGAAAATAATTTTTAATGTGAAACAGGACATTTTATTAATAGACCAAAATATCTTTTGTCTTTTTATAAAATTAAAGAAGCAATAGTAAATAAACTTGAATCTACCAATTAATGTTTTAGTATTTTATCTTATTTAGAAATGACTCAGATATTTTATGAATATTTATAGTATAACTTTAAGATTTTAAATTACACGAAAAGTTTATAAACATTTCTTCTATTTACATTTACCTATTTATTTATTAACAATTATACCTAAATTTCTTATTAAAACTGAGATATTAAACAGAGCTAGTCATAATTTTTAGTTATTTTACTGTCAAAGTAAAACCCTCAAAGTTAGATTGTGTCTAATATAACAATGGACCTCACATTGTACTTTCATCTGTACATTTGTTATTAGATAAAACTTATACTTCAGGCCAGGCGCAGTAGCTCACGCCTGTAATCCTAGCACTCTGGGAGGCCGAGGCAGGTGGATCACTCAAGGTCAGGAGTTCGAAACCAACCTGAGCAAGAGCAAGATCCCGTCTCTACTAAAAATAGAAAGAAATTAATTGGCCAACTAAAAATACATAGAAAAAAATTAGCCAGGCATGGTGGCTCATGCCTGTAGTCCCAGCTACACGGGAGGCTGAGGCAGTAGGGTTGCTTGAGCCCAGGAGTTTGAGGTTGCTGTGAGCTAGGCTGATGCCATAGCACTCTAGCCCAGGCAACAGAGTGAGACTCTGACTCAAAAAAACCCCCCAAAAAACAAAAAAACTTATACTTCTATAATTTTAAAATATCTAACAGAGACAAATATAACCCTGTCTGGCCAGCAAACGCAGGCCAAAAAAAAAAGTGCTAACAATTCTGAAGACATTTTCATTTTTATTTTATCAACAAATTTAAGATCGGCTTATTTATTCAGAATTTACTTAAGTCACATGAACTGAAAGGCATTTGGGTTAATTACTATATTTCTGATAAATTACTTGATTTAAGTGTTTATTTTTCCTTTCAAGCCAATAGAGCTCTTTTATATATTTTGGTAGAAAAATGTAATATACATATAACATATAGATATAAAAAAACCCAAAACATACAGAAGAACAAAAACAAAGACCTTACAGGTTTTAATTTTTAAAAAAATTTAGTCCTAAGTAAAACATAGTAATATAAATTAATTGGTGTTCATAAGAACACAGTTGGATCCAAATTATATTTTTGACAAAATGGGACAAGGCTAAACTTTAAGATTTTCCATTTGCCTTAATGGGTAATCTTATGAAGGCTATGAACCAAATTTGGGTAAAGCAGTTTGAATCAGTTACAAATATACTAAACTGGGCAAAAAATAGTTAACTGTGAAAATGTGACTGAATTATGTGAGATAAAATTAATTCTAACAATGTCTGTGCGATATTCCCTTTGTCTCCATCCTCATCCTTGACGATAAGAGTGTTGCCTTTCATTCTAGTAAAGGGAGGATATATTCTACATGGGAATTTTATCTTTTGCTTTTAAGAAATAGCACAAAGATCAAAATGATTTTTTTGTACCTGTTGTTTTTCAGTTGTCTTTACTTAATTAGTCAATATGTCAGAATAGCCGAGGAGTCTGGAAAAAAGAGTTCAGCTTGGAGAAGGGTAATGAGGAAGAGATGTTGGAAAGGAAGGGCCAGGCTCCAGAGGGGAAACTCTCAGCTGGCTTTTAGACAGTATTTTACCACAAGGCAATCTTTGAGCCCTAAATTCATTTTAGAACCTTGAAATACCAATTGATATATGCATCCTCTAGCCATGGTCTTTTAGTTTTGATTTTAAAAAAACAAACTGTTCAGTTGATCTCCATAATGTTTGAACATGTCACTAACTGGAACCCCAGAAGGGGAGACTACCTTGGCATGCCTTTGAACTTTGAGAGCCCATATGGTAAATAAATTTATCTAGGTTATTTGGTTTAATGATAAATACATAAAAGCCGAAATAAAATCCAAGCATGCAATTGAGCCAAACACAAAGTACATACTTACCAGGAAAGATGAGAAGCCTTCTTCAACTGGAGGGGGAAAAAAATCCCCCATAAACAGGAAAGGAAAAATTCCTTTTGAACAGGAACCCTCATAACCAGCAGGGAGAAAGACCTCTCTTAACTCCCTAATAAAACAGAAGAACTCAACCAAAATGAAAATGGGAGTTTGATCCAAGGGAGACTCACCAGCGAGGAAGAAGGCAACCCAAGGAAGTAGGGGCCTCAAGGGGGCAAGTATGGGTACCCCCTGCTTTGGTCCCAGGGGTGGCTGTTGTCTCTGAGGTGAGTCTGCTTCGGATCCCACTTCTGACACCAAGTATGACAAGGTGAAATAAAAATATAGAGACGCATCTCTAAACAAAATGTTTTATTTGGGAAACAGAATTGTAATTTGGAGCATATACAGAGTCTGTAATGGTCTTCATTACATCCAAAGAACAAAGAGAAGGTTGGAGGTTTTATCAGAAAGACAAAGGTTATGTATTTTTTGAAAGAAAACTCACTGGCACAAGCAGTTTTGGGGAGCTGGCAAGCTCGGATTGTTGAGTGACAGTGGCAGGTAAAACTTGTCTTGGAGTCACAGCAGTTCATCTCAGCAGTTACCAGCTAAAACTGGTCTCAAGGTCGTAGGAGGTCATCTCTGCAGCTGGCTTACTATGTCATCCAGGGATGGTGCTTTGTCCCCTGGGGCTTGTATGAGAAAGTTACTCCAATTTATATAATCAGTTTTCACAGCTGCTAGTGGCTAAATGGTGACCACAATATGGCTGCCTTTAACTGCCCTTCATTCTGCTTTTTGATAAGTTGATATTAATAAATAGAATATTTACAAACTTCCATAGGAGATAAGCCTTTTTGAGGCTTTTCTCAACTTTGCAGCTAGAGTGACCCTTTAAAAATGTCCCTCCTCTGCACAAAATCCTACAATGGTTCCCCATTTCACTCAAAATGACAGCTGAAGTCCTCACAATGGCCTACAGAACTTTTCGGGATCTGCCTCCTCTTAACCTCGACCTCATCTACTACTAGGGACACCCCTGTCCTCGGACCTTCTCGTGTTGTTCCCTCTGCCTGCGATGGTTTCCTCAGAATAGCCTCAAGGCCTATTCCCCTACTGCGGTCTTGATTGAATGTCCCCTCCTGAGGCCTGCTCTCACCACCCTACCTAAAATTACAACCCTTTACCTTAATCCCAACCCCCTGGGTGCAGATCTACTTTTTCTTTCTGCAGCACTCATAACTTTCCAACACACTACATAATTGACTTATTTTAGTTTTCTTTAGATCTATCCTCACAGCAAAACCTCAGTTCCACAAGGTTAAGGATCTTGGACTTGCTAACTGATGTGTCCTGAGTTCATAGAGCTGTGCCTGGCACACAGTAAGTGCTTAATACAAGCTTGCTGAACCAATGAAAGGGATATTGCAAAATACAAATGGGTGGCCATTCTTTCTTTCTTAAAGTCATATATTTGAGCTGTGAACAGTTAGAGAGAATTATTATTTGTTGGATTCCCAGCACAACACAGATTATAGAGTGGAGTAGGCAAGCAATAAAATTTTTGTGGGATTTTATTGAAATAGGAATTGTAAAAGTCACAGGTGCACTTCATTGTGGCCAGCATCGCTCCTTTCAGCTTTGGATGCTTACTGCCCTCTGGTGGTTAAACTTCTTGTTACTAAATTATGGAAGTAATTGTACTGCTCTGCTAGTCATAGAATCAAATCTCAAGGTTGAAAAGGACTTAAAGGTCAGCCAGTCCCATTAAATGTGGTACAGAGAGCTAAGCTTCAGGGCATAGGAATAGCAGCACACCTTTAGAAGTGGCATCACATCTTTCCACTTTGAAATTACTTTGGCAGAATAGTAATTGTCAAATAACGTTGGCCTCAACCTCTTGCTCCTCTTTTTCTAGACATAAGGAAATGGAGACCCAGAGAGGTCATGACTGTGAGGCAACTGTCCTCATGTTAAGTAGCCACTAAGATTAACATAGTAGAAATCCCATTACAGTATGATTGGTGAATATATAAATGCAGATAATTCATGGGTCAAACCACATCTCCAAAACATCTCTGAAAAGAGATAAATCTGGATGATCCTAAATGCTCATTTCCTCCTTCATTCTGGTAATTTGGCAGAAAACTGGTGCAGCAGGCCTGTGTTAAGTCTATCATATAGGCAGAACCACCTCATGGCTATAAATATGAAAATTATTATTAAGGGCACAGAGATCAGCCTTTATTGGAACAGTGTTCACAGTGCATGTAGACCCTTTATGCCTGGCCTAAGCTGTAGGATGATCAGGTTCCTGGGGTTGCATGCACTCTGCTACTTTCTGCTTGTACGTTTTCCCTCTAATAAGCCCTATTTTGGATCTGTAACATTTGTTGTTTTCATGGCCGCCTTTCAAGATGCATAACTGTACACAGAAATATCCTGTTCCTGTTAGAGGAAGGAGACATTAGTTCACCTGTCAAAACTGGTGGCATATGCATTATGTAGATGTGATTATAGACTTCCAACACTGTCCTAGTATATAGAAACCTTTGGTTAGAGCTATAGGGTGTCATTTAACAAATAATGATTCCATTAATCACTAATAATTGTTTGGCCTTGGCCTTGGCCTTATCTCATATTTTACATAAATCTTTGATAGTTCTAGTGTCAAGACAGCAGGTACAGTCAGCAGGGTAGAAATGCAAACTCTATTTTTAGTGGAACTAGAAAAAAATTAAGTAGGTGAAGAAGTTTCCAGAAGCAGTAGTGGTCAAGCAGGCATATGTAGGAGAAAGGAGAGAGAGAGAGAGAGAGAAAGAGAGAGAGAGAGAGAGAGAGAAACAGAACTTCAGGCCTCAGAAAGAACCAACAAAACACACGCCTCTCACAGGCAAGGGTCTTACCTTGAAAGGCAAAACTTAAATCTGCTGTGTGCCATCTTGGGAACAGAACAAACAGGCTGGTGACAAGAGCATCTCACCGCCTAGCTTGATTCTGTGATGCAAAAGAGGGGTAACTCTCCCGAAGATAACAATTATAAAATCTGGACAAAATACTAAAAGCAATTACTCGAAGGTATTGTAGTGCAACCAAAAGTAGGTGGGTTCTTGTGGAGAGTTGGCCTTTGGGAGAATGGAAAGGCACTAGGTGAGTTTCTCATTGTCACAGCTATCGGTGGGCTCACCCTTTTGCTGAGGGGTGGCTGTTTGTAGCGGCTGTACCTGAAGCTTGGACTTACATTCTGGGATGTCTACACACATGCACATGAACACCTGGTCACGGAGCTAGGGTGGGAGGAGAAGGAGGGCTATGGAACTAGTAAAAACTGGATTGACTCCAGGTGTTCTCTCTTCTTCGATTTGGTGGAACAATTTGTGTAGAATTGGATGTTTGGTAGAATACACCAGTGAAGCCATCTAGGCCTAGAGTATTCTTTGTGAGAAGATTTTAAACTATATATGCAATTTCTTTAATAGATAGATTCAGGATATCCGTTTCTTCTTGATTAAGCTTTGGTAGTTTAAGTTTTTCAGGGAATGTTGCTATTTCATTTACGTTTTTAAATTTATTCATAAATTCAAGAGTACAATGCATTGTTATTAAAGATGGTCACCACTATGTACAATAGATCTCTTGAACTTATGCCTTCTGTATAAATAAAAATTTGTACCTTTTGACCAACATCTCCCTAACACCCACCCCTACTGGCCCCTGGTAACCACCATTATACTTTCTGTTTCTATTAGTTCAACTTTGTAAGACTCCATATATAAGTGAGATCATGCAGTATCTGTCTTTCTGTTGCCTGGCTTATTTCACTTAACATAATGTCCTCCAGGTTCATATGTTGCTGGAAATGGCAGGACTTCCTTCTTTTTAAAGTTTGTATTATAGCCCATTATATATATATATGTATCTCACATTTTGTTTATCCATTTATCTGTTGATGGGCACTTAAGTTGATTCCATGTCTTGAGTATTGTGAATAATGCTGCAATGAACATGGGAGTGCAGAATCTCTTTGACATACTGACTTCATTTCCTTTGAATATATACCCAGTAGTGGGGTTGCCGGGTCACACGGCAGTAGAAAAATTTTTAAGAAGAAATGTACCCAAGTAACAATGATTTGATAAGGGCAACCTTAGTAAGATATAAGACATGCCATAGAAGTTGAGGCACGGTTTCCTGGAGTCATTAGAGAAAGCACTGTACTGGAAATAGCATTTGAGCTGAGCAGTATAGAAAAGAGAGTATTTTCAACAAAAGGAAGAGCACTCACTAAACCACAGAGGCAGGAAATGAATGACAGTGCATGCATATGTGGAGAGTCCGCCTGGCAGCTCTGTGGGTGTCGTGAGAGACAAGGTTTAGAGCAGGCAGGATCAATTTGCAGGAGGCCAAAGGAGCTTGGACCAAGTACAAGCAGTGGAGAGGTGACCCAGAGCAGGGAAAAACTTTAGAACGACGGATCTCAAAGACCTGTAGCAGGGGGAGACGTGGGGTCAGGACGGCCTCTCTGGAACTGCTAAAAGCTCTTACAGAGGGAGGGAGGGATTGGTTTGAGTGGCTGAGAGGATATGAAAAAAGAGATTTCACAGCTACCTTGGGACTGAATTCTCTACCCTATGGAGGCAGAAAAAACCAAAATGAGAGAGCCGATGAGAAGCAGGTTTGCAAACTGGCCATGATTGGTGGCTTCTAGGCTGAGCTCCGGGTAACGTAGAACAGCATTGGATGGCAATGTCCAGAGCAGTTATAGATTGTAAAAATGCAGCCCTATAATGTTAAAGCCATTGTGAAAAGCAAATTCTGGGATATTCAATCAAATCCTGAACAAAGTACATATAGGTCGAGTATCCCCAACTGAAAATTGGTAATCTGAAATGCTTAAAATCTGAGAATTTTTGAGCACTGATGTGATGCCACAAGTGGAAAATTTCACACCTGACCTCATGTGATGGGTTGCAGTCAAAACTTTGCTACATGCACAAAATTATTCAAAATATTATATAAAATTACCTGTGGGGTATGTGTATAACGTATATATGAAACATACATGATTTTCATGTTTAGACTTAGGTTCCATCCCTAAGATATCCCACTTTGTATATACAAATATTGCAAAATCAGAAAACAATCCAAAATCAGAAACATGTCTGGTTACAAGCAATTTGGGTAAGGGATATTCAACCTGTACTGGTAATTCCTGCATGTGAGGTTAGTCTTGGCCGTAGCAGGAGCTCTGCTCTGTGTAATCCTCAGTGGTGGCAGCAGAGGGCAGCAGCAGCAGATGGTTGGGATATTCACACCGTCAGCTAAGGAAACTCCATTCCTAAGGGGTTGGGATTCTGCCTTCAACTGACAATAGCTGTTTCCAGATACTGATTTTCAACTGAAAGATGAGCCCTTGGCTTCATTCCAGCTTTGGCATCAAAAGTTGCTATTTAGGAATATGAAAAAGAAAAAGTTCTCCTAGGAGAAGTAGCGTTTTCCAGGCAAAAACAAAAAAAGGAAACTGTCAAGGCACATGTAAAATTTTTAAATGAGAGGGAGAGTTTTTTAAAGGAGGAGGGAAAAGCAACAATCTTTGTTCACTTGCAGGTGTTTCTCTGAGGAAACAAACCAAAAAATGAGTAGCTCTGTTTTGACTCAGGGGTACTTGCTTAGCGGTGCATGAAGATCAAGTAGCTGTCTGTCCCTGTAGTATGATTTGCCGGGAGGTCTTTCCCAGCTGCCCCCAAATCTTTCCTCCTCTGCCCCTCCTCTGTATTGAACGCCATTTTCTTGGCTTAAGACTCTCTCCACTATTAAAAAGCAAGGAATCCTGGAAGGACTCAATACATTCAAACGAATTGATCATTCGTGTATGAGTTTATCAGATCCTCTCCAGAGAGCTCGATCTGATGGGTGGGCAGAGGGGGCCGGGGTGGGGGGTGCAGGCATTCATTCTTTTTCCAGCAAACATTTTCGTCCCTCTGTGCCCAGCACTGGGATCACATGCTCCTACCCTCCAGGTGTATGGTCTGCTGAAGGAGACACAAGTGGATCCAGAAAGCCACACACACCTGATGCTTCAATGCATACAGTAGGTGGCTATATAGGGGTCAGGGAAGAATTCATTCAGACTGGGAGGGGTTGTAGAAAACGCGGAAGAGTTAACTTACTGGCCCGTGTATGGGGATTTGTTCTCAGAGCAATGGGAAGCCACTGGAGAGTAAATGCCAGGAGGTGGCACAGCGGAGTAGAAATGGGGACCCGGGTGGCTGCATACCAGTCTTGGGATTGCACATATGCAGCCCAAGATGAAGCCAGGCTGTCCTGATTCAGCTCCTGTTTGAGCCTATTAAGGGTGATTTACCAAGCACCACATGTACTCACCTGCTAATTGGTATTAAGGGATCAACACCTAAGTGGACATATAGGAATAACATTTGTTGGGTGTTGGGCGGGTGGGAGGGGAGAGGATGGGATGGGTATATACAAACATAATGAGTGAGATGTGCAATGTTTGGGGTGTGGTCATGCTTGAGGCTCTGCCTCGAGGGGGGAGGGGGGCATGGGCAATATACATAACTGTAATATTTGTACCCCCATAATATGCTGAAATAAAAATAATATTAAATTAAATTTTTAAAAAGGGTGGTTTACTTTGGAAAATCACATTTTGACTTCCATCCCTCTATAATTCAGCTCAAAACCAATTTTTAATTCAAGTTCAAGTGAGGATTAGCTCCCTCTACATTAATCATTCTCATTTTCATGACATAAAACTGTTGCTGGCAACAGGGCACAGACACATTCTAGCTCCTCAATTTGCTAGTTAGACAAAGTACTCAATGTCTCGATGCCTCATTTGTCCCTGCTGTAAAATGGGCATAATGGTGCTATTTACCTCACAGGGTTGTCACAAGGATTAAAAGAAATAAACCCATAAAGCACTTCTGATTACTTTGATGGCTAATGCGTGACATCCACGCCCCGTGGTGTGATGACCTGAGGGGCTGTGGGGAGGGACCTCCTTCTCTTTCTCTGTGTAAGAGAGTCCCAGGGTTTGGGCAGAGGAGACCGGACGCAAGCAGCAGCATGTGAGCGCCTGGATGGATGCGCAGGGAAGCGCGGAGCGGAGACAGGGCGGTGGAACAGAGCTGCACCGCAGATCAGAATCAGGCGCTTGGGAAGAGGCTTCGGCAGAAGCGCAGGCTTTGAATGGGAAGAGAGAGTACCTTTCTGCTGGCCGTGGAGGCAGCTGGCAGGATGCACACCAGATATTCAATATTCAACTAATGTGTATTGAGCTCCCACTATGTTCCAGGGACTTTTCTAAGTGCATAGGATATGTCCAAATAAATAAATTAAACATAAAAAATAAAATATCCTTGCCCCATGGAGCATACATTCTAGTGGGGCAAACAGGCAATAAACAATACATATAATAAATAAGTGAATGTATTTTTTACTAGAAAGAAGAAAGAGTAGATCAGGGGAATGCTGACCGGGTATTCGGAGGTGAGGCTGCCTTCGAGGAGCGGCAGGAAGGCCAGCACTGGAGCGCAGAGACGGAGGGCCAGAGCAGAAGCGCGGTGGTCGGGAAGGTTAACTGCGGGCGCGGGGGTGAGGGGGATCACCTTGGTCACCACGCTCACTTTGGCCTTTTCTCTAAGGGAAATGTGGAGTTCTGAGTGGAGAATTATTGGTACCATCTGACATATTTTCAAAGAACTGCGTCCGTTGCTATATTGAGAACAGACTTCAGGGCACACGGGTGGAAAGAGAGACTGTTCTGAGCAGTTGCAGAGATTCAAGCAAGGATGATGTTGATGACTTGGACCACAGGGCAGCAGTGGGTGGGGTGACAAGGGTGGGATTATAGATATATTTTTAAGGTAGTTCCAATAAGTTTTCCTTACAAATTCCATGTAGGCTGTGAGAAAAGATAGGCATCAACGGTGACTGCTAGTGTTGGTCCTGAGCAGCTGGAAGAATGGGGTAGGGTGCAGGAGAGCATGTCCTGGGAACATCTGGGTCCATGCCTTGGTAAACAGGGAGATTATGAATAAGGCCCAGTGGTTAAGAGTACAGACTCTAGAGCCGACCTCCTGGGTGAGAATCCCAGCCCTGCTCATACCTGCTCTATGCATGAAATCAAATTGATTTCTATTTCACCTATAAAGAACAATCTTGATAATTACTGTACCTACACTACAGGCTGTTGTGAGAATTAAATGAGTTAAAGTATCTAAAGCACTTAGAATAACAGCTGACACTATATAAACAGTAAGCACTGTATAATAGGAATCAATATTTTTAATGTTGCTTTTCCTTTAGTCTTCTTTTTTTTAAAAAAAAATGTGTTATTTGAATTAAGGAAAGGGGGATGTGTCCATTTTTTTCTTTTTCTTTTTATTTATTTTTTAAATGTTTAATTATAATGGGTACATAATAGTCGTATATCTTTATAGGATACATGTGATGTTTAGATACAGGCATAAAATGTAAATTAATCAAATCAGAGTAATTGGGGTATCCATCACCTCAGGCATTTAACATTTCTTTGTGTTAGGAACATTTCAATTCTACTCTTTTAGTTGTTTTAAAGTATAACCTAACTTATTGTTGATTATAGTCCCTTTGTTATGCTATCAAATATTGTTCATTCTATCTTATTATTTAACTATATTTTTGTGCCCATTAACCATCCTTGAGGATTTTACAATCTATGTTCTTCAGAGATATTGGCCTGTAGTTTTCTTTTTTTGTTGTGTCTTTGTCTTGTTTTGGCATCGGGGTGATACAGGCCTCATAGAATGAGTTTGGGAGTATCCCCTCTCCTCGATTTTTTACTAATAGTTCAAGTAGGATTGGTATAAGTTCTCTGAATGTTTTGTAGAATTCAGCAGTAAAGCCATTGGGTCCTGGGAGACTTTTTATTACTGCTTTTGTCTTGTTATTGATTTATTCAGGTTTGGGATTTCTTCCTGGTTTAATCTTGGTATGTGTCTAGGAATTTATCCATTTCTAGGTTTTCCAGTTTATTGACATATAGTTGCTTATAGTAGTCTCTAATGATCTTTTCAATTTCTGCAGTATCAGTTGTAATGTCTCATTTTTCAGCTCAGATTTTATTCGTTTGGGTCTTCTTTCTTTTTTCTTAGTCTGGCTAAAGGTGTGTCCGTTTTATCTTCTCAAAAAACTAACTTTTCACTTCATTGATTTTTTTGTATTGTTTATTTGGTTTCAATTTTATTTATTTCTGCTCTGATCTTTATTATTTCTTTTCTTCTACTAATTTTGGGTTTGGTTTTCTCTTGTTTTTTCTAGTTCTTTGAGATGCATACTTAAGTTGTTTATTTGAAGCTTTTCTACTTTTTTGATGTGGGCACTTATTGGTATAGAATTTCCTCTTATTACTGATTTTACTGTATCCTATAGGTTTTGATATATTGTGTTTTGATTTTCATTTGTTTTGAAAATTTTTACATTTCCTTCTTACTCTTTTCATTGACTCACTGGTTATCCAGAAGCATAGTGTTTAATTTACATGTGTTTGTATAGTTTCCAGTGTTTCTTCTGTTACAGATTTATAGTTTTATTCCATTGTGGTCAGAGAAAATACTTGATATGATTTCAAATTTTTTAGCTTTTAAAGACTTGTTTTGTGACCTAACATATGGTCTACCCTTGAAAATGATCCATGAGCTGAGGATAAGGATGTGTATTCTGCAGCTGTTGGATGAAACGTTCTGTAAATGTTTGTTTGGTCCATTTGGTTTGTAGTGCAGATTAAGTCCAATGTTTCTTTGTTGATTTTCTGTCTGGATGATCTGTCCAATGCTGAAAGCGGAGTGTTGATGTCTCCAGCGAGCATTGTACTGGGGCCTATTTCTCTCTTTAGCTCTGACAATATTTGTTTTATATATATGGGTACTCCAGTGTCGGGTGCATATATATATATCTGGGATGGTTATATTCTCTTGCTGAATTGGCAACTTTATCATTATAAAATGACATGCTTTGTCTCTTTTTACAGTTTTTATCTTGAAATCTATTTTATCTAATGTAAGTATAGCTATTCGTCCTCCTTTTTGGTTTCCATTTGTATGGAATATCTTTTTCCATCCCTTTATTTTCAGTCTATCTTTAAAGTTGAAATGGGTTTCTTGAAGACAACACAGAGTTGGCTCTTGTTTTTTTAATCCATTCAGCCACTCTGTGTCTTTTCATTGGTGAAGACATAGACTTTAGTCCATTCGCATTCAATGTTATTATTAATAGGTAAGGTCTTATTCCTGCCATGTTGCTATTTGATTTTTGGTTATTTTGTGGTCCTCTCTTTCTTTCTTCCTTCCTTCCTGTCTTCCTTTGTTAAAAGTGTTTTTCTCTGGTAGTGTGTTTTAATTTCTTACTTTTTATTTTTTGTGTATCTGTTGTAGGTTTTTTGATTTGAGGTTACCATGAGGCTTGCAAAATATGTTTTATAACCAATTCTTTTAAACATATGACAAATTTGCTTACAAACAAACAAATAAACAAGCAAAGAGAAATCTAACACAAATTCTATACTTTAACTTCATATGCCACCCACTTTTTAACTGTTTATTGTTTCCATCCATATCTTTTTATACTATTTCTCAAAAAGTTGTTGTGGTTATTTTTGATAGGTTTGTCTTTTAGTTTTCCTACTCAAGATATAAGTGGTTTATACACTGTAATTACAGCAACAGAATATTCTGTATTTGTGTCCTTACTGTTACCAGTGAGTTGTATACCTTCAGATGATTTCTTATTATTCATTAACATCCTTTTCTTTCAGGTTGAAGAAATCCTTTTAGCATTTCTTGTAGGACAGGTCAGTGTTGATGAAATTCCTCAGCTTTTCTTTGTCTGGGAAAGTCTTTATTTCTCCTTCATGTTTAAAGGATATTTTTGCAGGATATAATATTCTAGGGTTAAGGTGTTTTCCCTTCAGCACTTTGAATATGTCATGCCACTCTCTCCTGGCCTGTAAGGTTTCTACTAAGAAGTTTGCTGCCAGATGTACTAGAGCTCCTTCATTTGTTGTTTTTTCTTTTTTCTTACTTCCCATAAGATCTTTTATTTATCTGTGATTTTTAGGAGCTAGATTATTAAATACCTTGAGGTAGTCCTGTTTGGGTTAAATCTGATTGATGTTCTGTGACCTTCTTGTACCTAAATATTGATATCTTTCTCTAGGTTTGGATAGTTCTCTGTTATTTCTTTGAATAAACTTTCTACCCTAATCTATCTATCTCTCTCTCTCTCCCTCCCTCCCTCCTCTTTAAGGCCAATAACCCTTAGATTTGTCCTTTTGAGGCTATTTTCTAGATCTTGTAGGTGTGCTTCCTTCTTTTTTATTCTTTTTTCTCTTCTGTGTATTTTCAACAGGCTGTCTTCAAACCCACTAATTCTTTCTTCTGCTTGGTCAATTCTGCTGTTAGAGATTCTGATGACTTCTGTTGGTCAATTGGATTCTTCAGCTCCAGAATTTCTGCTTGATTTTTAAAATTATTTCGATCTCTTTGTTAAATTTCTCTAGTAGGCTTCTGAATTCCTTCTCTGTGTTTTGTTGAAGTTCATTGAGCTTCTTCAGGACAGCTACTTTGAATTATTTGTCTGAAAGCTCACATATCTCCATCACTCTGGGACTGGTCACTGGTACCTTATTTAGTACCTTATTTGTTTGGTGAGGTCACATTTTCCTAGATGTTCTTGATGCTCGTGGATGTTTGTCAACATTGGGCATTGAAGGGTAAATTATTTATTTTAATCTTTGCGCTCTGGACTTGTTTGAATCTGTCCTTCTTGAGAAGGCTTTCCAGATAGTCGAAGGAAATTGAACAGTGTGATCTAAGACTTTAGTCACTGCAGCTGTATCAGTACTAGGGATGTCCCAAGCCCAGTAATGCTGTGACTCTTGCAGACTCCTGGTGGTCCCCCCTTGGTGGTGTTGGGTAAGACACAGGAGAATTCCCTGGGTTACTGGGCAAAGTCTCTCTCTCTCTATTCCCTCACTCTCTGTGCTGGGCTGCTGGAGTTGAGGGAGGAGTGATATGGGCACTCCCTCATGGCCACCAGCGCCAGGGCACACCTGAAGCCATCCCAGTGTCACCCAAAGCTCATGGTGACTGCTGCCTGGCTACATCTGATGTTTATTCCAAGCCCAAGGGCTCTTTCGTCTGTAGATGGTGAATCCTGCCAGGACTGCATCCTTCCCTACAGAGGAGTATGTTTCCTTCTGGCCCAGGGTGGGTCCAGGAACTAAGCCCTGGACTCAGGGGTTTCAGGAGTCTGCTTGGTACTTTATTTCACTGTGGCTGAGCTGGTACCCAATACCCAAGTTGCAAAACAAAGTCCTCTGAGCTCTTCCCTTTCCTTTCTCCAGGTGGAAGGAGACACCCTGGGCCACACTGCCTGTAGTTGGGGGAGGGGTGATATAGGCACTGGCTTGGCCATAGCTGCTGGTGTCTCACTAGGTCATGTGTACTCCAAGTCCACTGTCTGAGCCACCACAGCCATGGGAATTGGCCAAGGACTGCAGTCTTTGTGGCCTGACTGCTTACACATTTAGTCCAGGCCCCAGGGTGCTTTTTGTCAGCTAGTGGTGGGGATAGCTGGAACTCAGGTTTCAGGGTGGAGGATTTCCCTCTGGCTGGGCTGGTCTAAATGCTGCCTCTGTGGGCACCAGCACAATGCTGTGTTCCCAGGGTGGCCCTGGGTTTCAATTCAAAGCCCCATAATCACTTCACTCTCCCTCTTCCGGGCACACAGATTCTCTCTCCACTCAGAGTACTGGCGTGGCACTGCCAGAGGATGGGGGAAGGGGTGGCACAGGCCATGCAAGACTATCTTTTCTGCCCAAGATCTTCCATGCCTCTTTCCTTGATATAATGTTAAAACCAGGTAGTATGATCACTCACTTGGTTTTTGGTTCTTCTGAAGATGCTTGCTTGCATGGATAGTTGTTGGATTAGGTGTTCCTGCAGAGGGGTGATCACCGGAGGTTTCTGTTTGGCCATCTTGCCCCACTCCCCAAGGTCGATGTATGCATTTCTGTACTAGGACAGCTGAAGTTGGGTCTTCAGGGAGAGACCTAAATTAAAAGTCAAGTGTGGTAGCAACTGAGAACTTGGATGTTTAGGTCAAGGCGGGCTACAGAGGGAAAACTTTGGTAGGGGTGTCAAGAGTCAAGGCTGCAATTCCCAGCCTCCCCTGCAGGTAGCTGTGACCATGAGACTAAGTCCTGGCCAAAGGAAAGGATGGGGATATTTTGTATGAAACTTTGGGATCCTCTTCTTAAAGAGAAGGAACACTTCCTTCTCCTTTTTCCTGATGGCTAGAATGCAGAAACAATGGTGAGCCATCTAGAACCACCCAGACAAAGACAGCTCCGCAGGGAAGATGGAGCAACCAAATAGACAAGCCTGCTGACAAGTCATCAGAGAAGAGCCACCAGTCCAGCTTCCCTTGTCACATGAGAGAGAAAGAAACTCGTATCTTCATGAAGCCTCTATTACTTTGAGCTCTGTTTTATGCAACCAAACTTACATCTGAAACAGTACAGATTTCCACAAAAATATGCTCACAGGACCACTTCTTTGAATGCCATGGAACCAACTGGAACAGAGAAGTGAGCCTACATTAGTGTGCCAGCTCTTCATCTGTAGGAAGGTGCAGCCACAGGCGGGAGACAGCCAAACTCTTTGCCAATTAAGAGAAACTGACTTAGCAAGAACCCCCCTCCCCAATTCTGAGTGACTTTGGCCTTCTGGCCCTGTCAAGTTCATTCTGGATATCAAGATCCTTCTCTCTCTTCTTCATTGAGAAACCTATATTCTCTTCATTGTTCCAGCCATGTCTGAGCTACCTGCCCTCCACCACACCTCTAAAATGCCTGAAATGACCCAGTTATCCTCAGTTTCAAATCAGAGGAAACTCAACTCTGGTTTTTCAAAAAAACTCTCTCAATTCATTTCTTCCTCTATGTCCCCACACTATCTTGGATTGGGTTCTTCTGGTATGTGGTCCCCAGAAGGACCCTGAAATCATTTCCTAAGCCAAGAGGCATTGTTAAAAACATAAGCTCACCTGTCTCCCTCTCCCATTTATTAATCTCGCACTTACTCTCTGCCAGGGATCATGCTGGGTTCCAGCCTATACAACACCAGCCCATCCAAGTGCAAAGCCCAGCAGTCATGTGGTACAGATGTTTGAAGGCTCCATCTGCCTGTAGAATCAAAGAAGTATATGTGGCGCCGGCAAGGGAAAGCATAAATGACCATGAGAAGAATTTCTTTTCACAGAACGGGATCAAAATTTCAACATAATCTGAAGAATTAAAGCCTAATTTTATTTTATTTTATTAATTTTTTTTTTGAGACAGAGTCTCACTCTGTTCCCTGGGCTAGAGTGGCGTGGCATCAGCCTAGCTCACAGCAACCTCAAACTCCTGGGCTCGAGTGATCCTTCTGCCTCAGCCTCCCGAGTAGCTGGGACTACAGGCATGCGCCACCATGCCCGGCTAATTTTTTGTATATATTTTTAGTTGGCCAATTAATTTCTTTCTATTTTTAGTAGAGATGGGGTCTCGCTCTGGTTTCGAACTCCTGACCTTGAGCGATCCGCCTACCTCGGCCTCCCAGAGTGCTAGGATTACAGGCTTGAGCGACCGCGCCCAGCCATAAAGCCTAATTTTAAATAGGTGGCTGGTAGGTAGCCATGAAGGAAAGCCAATTTAGGACTTGGAGCATTCCTTGAACATTCCTTTATTTCCCTTTTAGAGCAGCATTTCAGATCTCAAGTAAGTTCAATAGGAAGTCAAACTGATCTGATAAATTATTTTTATCAAACAGTATAAAACCACATTTTGCAAGCTGGAGATACCAAAGAGTCTTCTTTGCTTAGATCACTGAAATAATTCTTCCTTGGCTGTGATCTGTTAAGTACTGCATGGAGCTCTATGTTTCCTGGCCCTTCACCTGATCACCAGGATGATGAGAGAGTCTTGACATGGATTAAACGAGTGGAGTTATAAGATAAAAGTAGGATTATGTGAGACTTCACTGGCATTTCACAGTGCAGTCTGGCTTCCTATAGACATGTTGGTTTGGACACCACATTTGCTATCTGTGCTACCCTTGGTAAGATAGTTTACCTTTCTGAGCTTTGGATATGTAAAAAAGGGTTGAACAATAGTTCTTTCAGTGGTAAGGATTGAATGAGGGCACAGCCACACTTCTCTGGCTGAACAGGGCCCTATCTCAAGCCCACTCTGCAGGGAAAATGTTCTTGCTCACTTTTCCCTCTTCCCTACACCTGCTGTCAAATGGATGCCATATTGAAAAGGATCTGATAAATCAAGTATCATTCAGACAAAATCAATAAGCTGATTTATCCTGAGATATTTGTGCTTTAGGATAGATATGTCATTAATCAGTAGGGTAAGTTCCAGATATGAATGATAGGATGGAAGAGAGAAATATTGTGTTTGGGCAGTTCCAGAACCATCAAATCATACCAGCCAGACCAATTTATTCCACTATGATGCAGGTTCTATTCATTGTAGAATCATACAGTGGGCTTGTCTCCTAAGTAACCTTGAAAAAATGTCTTGGAATGTGCATATTATAAAACCAATAGGGTGGAGAAGTTGTCTTGAAGCCTACTCTGTCTTGTCAGGGTTTAACATATTGACTGCCACACTAGAAAAACAAATTTTTCCTTGGGGCCATGGTGTTTTATTATGAAAACAGAGTATAAACTTCAAAAACAAAATGATCCTTTCTAATGTAATGAAAAATTTGTTATTTTTTATTGTTTTCTATGTGATTTATATGCAATTAAATTGTCAATATTAATTGTAACAATAAGAACGTCAACAAATAAGATCTTCATGAACCAACTGCAGTTACATATGCTTCACGAGGTCCTAGGCTCAAAGCTAACGTGAGTTAAATACAACTCACATGACAGTTAATGTGTTAACAAGTTACAATTTAAAATACTCAATTTGAAAAAGAAAAAAAAAGCAAAGACTCAACCAAAAAATTAAGCAATACACAAAAATTCCCTTAGTCATAATGACTGTGGAAACTTCAAGAATTAGTGTGTGGCATCTGCATGTCTAAACATTTTTCTGTGTCCCTGAGAAGCTTCCACATGGCACCATGTGACAGCAGACCTGAGATCCACAATATATAAAAGTCTCGCCAGCAGCAAGAGGAGAATATATAAAAAAATAAAAGAGGCACATCTTCATTAGGACATACCGCATCCCTTCTAGATTAAAGCATGACTCTGATTCTTGGCCAGCTGCACTGTAGTCTCCCAAACTCTAGCTGGGGAAGGAATGAGAGTATTTAGAACTTGTATAGCCCAATGGCTGCTGAAGCCCTTTCCTGCACACCTCCAGAGAAGGGATGTTCTCTGATTATCGAAATAAGAGTCAGGAGTGGGCAGAAGGCTTGAAGGTGGGACACCACCGTGTGGAACAAACACATTCCCATCCCTCCATGGTGAGCAGGACTGCAGCTGGGAAGGCTGGGCTGTGTTCTCTGACCAAATTCCTGGCTTCCTAGTATAGTTTTTCTTTTCCTCTCTGAAGGGATTCCTAGACATTACAGGTTTACTTGGCTTTTTACATAGTATTGTGGATACAATATCAATTTAAAACAATTTACCATCTTGTCTCAGCCTTCTAATCCCATTCCTTAATGTTGGGGAGGGGGAGAAAGGAGGGGAACACCAAACTATTTTCAGGTAATAAGAAAGTGAATATTCCAAAAAAAAAAAAAGTTAACCAACGGAATCAGGAAATACTTCACCTATTCACCTTCTCCTTTCTGGAACACTCAATTTGTTTTTCATAGGAGTCTTCGCATTAGCAGGGTTGGTTGGACAAGCTCCATGAAGATTAATCACAGGCTGTGATTGTACAGTGTTGTAGGGCCAGAAAAAAAAGTGAAGAGAAAGAGTGAGGAGGAAGGATGGGTAGCTAGGTGGAAGTGAAAGGTCGTAGATGTTCATGAACGTGGGGGAGCCAGATTGAGCCTGGAAGTCTCGCTCTGGAGAGCGACTGTTGAGTGCCCACTGGAACATTTTAGGGCACAGAGCAAGAATACAAACCACTGTGATAGCTTCCTTCTTGGTATCTGTTTGCTTGACCGCCAAATTCTTTTAGGCTCGACTTGTATTTGTAAATACTGGGAAAAACACAAAATTGACCAGCTCATAATATTTTCTGCCCATCCTGGAGGGAGAAAAATCAATATTAGCAATTCTGTGCTGAAGACAAGTTCAGACCTTTTAAAAGCTCTTAGAATCAAAGATTTATTTTTCTGCCTGAAAAGACTTTAAGAGACTATCCTCTAATTA
>VBSM01000413.1:5529544-5583298 GCA_008086735.1 Cheirogaleus medius
GAAAAGTTTCTGTTCATTTCCATTGCCCATTTCTTGATGGGGTTGTTTGATTTTCTCCTCCATGGACTTCTGTACATGACAGATTGACCAGGCTGCTGGGAGAGCCTGCCTGGGGCCTGAAGGTTTTACAGTGATGTCGTCTGGGCCAGCTTTTGTTCCCTCAGATCTGAACTGCTCGAGTCAGTGGGTCAATGCAACTACACTAAACTGTATAGATACACCACGTGGCACTGGGTTTCAGGGGATTTAACTTATCTGAACATATCACTTGTGAAAAGCCTTTTTCCAAGCGCCTTAGCTGGGTTAAGGACGTGGAAATGCCAGTTAAAGAAAGTACAAGGAGGCCGTAACAGGTATGGGGAGAATTGGTTCCCACGCAGACTTCAGCTACTGCGAACTTTCTGGGCCGTTTGTGCCCAGGCTTGAATTGCTTCTCAAGCTCTGGCCTAATTTCCACAAAGCTTTCAACACTGAGGATGAAAGGCATTCCAGAGCTGAAAAGGACTCTGTCCCCCTGGAGTACTGGGGCTGTCAGTGATAATAACAGAATAGCAGCCCTCTGACGACTTCTGACAGGCTTAGGAAAGAGCCCTTTCGTGCCACTACGACTCTGTGCTCACAGCCACCCGTGGAAAGGAGAGAATCGTGTCCGTAAAGAAGTACAACTTGTCTTTTCGCTTTTAGGTTCTCCAGAATGACAGGGATCAGAACGATGGTTAAAAAAGCAAAATGAGAGTAAGCGTCCCCATAATGTCAGGCTGGTGACCTGGCCAGGGGCAGGAGGGGGCACTGCGGCTCAATTACCTGGGGAATTTTTAAAAGTTTTTAAATTGTAGTAAAATATACATAAGGTAAAATTTACCATTTTAACACCTTGACTGCCACACTAGAAAAAATTTTTTTTTCTTTGGGGCCACAGTGTTTTATTATGAAAATAGAATAAAAACGTGGAAAACAAAATAATCCTTTCTAATTTAATGAAAGAGTTGCTATTTTTTATTATTTTCTGTATGTGAGTTACATGCAACTCAAAAAATAGTTTACGTGGCTCCCAAGGTGAGGACACTCGAGTTACATATGCTTCACAAGGCCTCGGGCTCAGAACTAGCATGAGTTAAATACAACTCATGGGGCAGTTAATGTGTTCACCATGTTTAAGTGTACAGTTCAGTGGCACTCAGTACATTCACATGATTGCACAACCATCGCCACTATCACCAGAACTTTAAAACTTTTTAATTAGAATTTTTAATACAGATTTCTTTCAATAAAGCCACTACAAAGAATGAAGTTGCTCTTACATGTTGATGTGGAAATATGTTAAAAATCTTTATTAAGAGAAAAAGAGCAATCCAAAGAATAGTGTGTGTGGTATGTATAACGTGTGTGTATGTGCTCAGACTTCAGGAAAAGGACAAAAATCACTGACAGTTACCTCTGCAAATGGGAATGAAGGTCTTGTACAGAAGGGGTTTTAAACTGTAGTTTTATACGTTTTTGTAGAGTTTGGGGTTTTTAATAGATACCTGTGATGTTTGTATTTAAAAAATTTCCAGCTCTCTATTCTGCCTGAAAATGGATCCAGATGATATGGTGTAGTGCCCCAGAACCTGCTTGTATTAGGGTGGTCCTTTTGATCTGACACACAACTATATTTGGGGAACACAGCTTTGGAGCAAGATCTTCCTACAGACAAACATGTGGATACCCAGAGAGGTCTTTGGATGCCAGAGTATCTATTTTAAATTAATTGTGTCATTATTCAAATCATATTCAACAAGCCTGGGGAAAATTGTATAGTTGGGAGTGAGGATATATCAGGTGATCCAACAGGTAGGAGAGCTTTCCTCAGACGACCTCAGTGTGAATGCAGGGATGAAGAAAGCTAGAGGTCGTTGTAGACAAGTAAGGGAGAAACCTGGTTGTTACAGGCAGCCCATCGAAGATCCAGAACTGGTCTGAGGATTGGGCCAGGGTGCCCAGGGGCCAGTGGCCAGATGGTGCAGATGAACACCCACTTCTACTGGCCAGGCCCGTTCCCCGGGGGCCTCCCTCAGAAACGCTGTGCTCCAGGAGGAGAGAGCACATCAGAGGGGCGGCCTCGTGGGTGGGTTCTCTGAAGGCTGAGGAGGGGTGAGAAGCCCTGTGTGTGCCAGAGAAAGGCTACAAGGCCTCAGTGGAGAACATGTCCAAAGAGGCCCAGGAGGGAATGAACAGACAGGGGGAAATAGCAGATGTTGAATCCTTAAAGACTTCGGGGTTTGGGGATTTGCAGATAAAAAAAAAAGCAACAGGAAAGGAGGAGGGGCTCCAAAGTGCACGTGGGGTCTTAGGGATGGTGCTCATTTAACACAGTGGTTGGCACTGAATTTCCAGCACATGCCAAGTCTCATAGCTTTGAACAGCCCTAGAAATGAATCCACCGGGCTTTTTAAAATTCCTGTAACAATTCCTCATTCCTTCTCACCTGCCATCCTCCTCCTCATACAAGCTGTTCCAAGAGCACCGATTAAGGCCCATCAGCCACAGAGGAGGCACGTTTCAGACAGCTCATGCAACGCTTTCTTATCTCCACAACCTCCCGTATCTTAAACACACAGCTTTCTGGCCTCTTGTCTAGACCCTTGCCATGAACCACCACTTTTGCGACTGCCGTCTCCTCCCCTTGCTGTTTTACCACCAGTAGCTCCTTTCTCTTTCTTCCCCACTCCTTCCCTCTCTCCTGCTTCCTCAGTGGGATGTATAGTGTCAGCACTTTGCAGCCAGATGGACACACAGCTGCTTTTCCTAGGCTAGCTCTGTCTTCTGCTAATGGCAGAAACCTGGCTGTCCAGTCCAGATCCCCTGGCCTGGGACACTGAAGAGTCAGCCTCATCTGTTAGCTCCCGAGTCCCAGGCAGCTAGCCTTGGGAGGCTGAGAGAGACAGTGTGGATCCTGGTCTTGCTCTCTCCCTGGAGTCTCTAGCTGTCATGCCTGCTTGGTCTTTGCTTTTGAGCAGTCTAGAGTGATTCACCATTCCCTAGGGAGACTCAAATAACCTTCGTCTGCCTTAGACCTGACTTAGACCCTTTAGTTTTATCTACAAGGGAGTTAGTGACTTGAGGGAGTTGAACACTGAGCCTGAATCTGTGGGGTTTATGCACATCAGCTGCAGCCACCGAGGCCTTCTCAGGGGGCCTCCTTCCCAGTGTCCTTCCCAGGGCACTGCTGGCCAATGATGAGCGGGTCGGAGACAATGGGGTGCACACACACATACATCATTCCAGAGTGTTAGTCTAGGAGTGAGCCCCATCTGTGACTGAGGAATGAATTAATCTGTGATTGCCCAAGGAGGGCTCCTAAAAGTTATTTCATCTTTCATTTCTCTCATGGCTAAAGGAAAAGAGTTTGGCTTGATCCAAGATGATCAGAATCTGCAAATAATTAGGAGAAAAAGGTGTTCCTGTAATTAGGATGGCATTTTAGAGAAAGTCCAACAACCAGGTTAGATATGGTAAAGTTCACTTTGCAGAACTGTGATTGGACCACAGGAAATTACCCAGCAGAGATAGGATTCAAAAGGAAGCTGGAACTTGAAGGACAATGCAAAGGATTTTGAATGGTTTCAATTTGCATCAGCTGTTCAGTAGCAGTCTTGGCTCAAATAAGCTGTAACACTGTCTATCTGGCTATGACATGGTGCAAACTCTGTGAAGTGATGTGTCTTCTTCATTTCTGTCATCTAGACTTCTTGGACAGCCTTCCGGCAGGGGATATTGCTACTGCCAAATGCATGCAGGGATGCGGGGATGCGGGGAGGCAAAGCCTAGGAATACTTAGGCAGAGGAATCTTTTCTGCTTAAGCAAAAATAAGGTAAACGTGAGTCAATAAAATGGAATCCTACCACTTAGAGTGTGGTGAAGCTAGTTTTGTTTTCATTTCTATATGGAAGTCTACATATTTTGTATAAATGTAATTCATTCTCATCACAAATGAGCAGTCATTTTATTTTTCAGATTGAATCACCAAGACTTGTCACAACAGGTGCTACAAATGCACAAGATAAAAGAAGCAGAAAGCGAAACTGGGAAACAGTTCTGTGTATCTGGGGGCGGGGTGGGCAAGTAGACATGGGAAGGCGTGCAGATTTCCCTTCATTTGACCAGTAAAGAACAACCAGAACAACCTGCTATGCAATTGTATCTGTTCTTTTAAGCAACAGTTCAGAGGATACAAAAGCAGCTCAGGCAGGTCATATCCTGTGATGTAGTAGGAGGCAGTATAATCCCTGGTTTACAAAGCAAGAAATGGGCCTAAAATGAGAGAAAGCAATATTATAAAGAGAATCCAAAACCTGTAAAGGAATAACTTGCTCCTAGATTAAAAATGTATATAAATGCTTAGGAGATTTGAGTCTTCCATTGACAGTTGGGTCCCAGATTACTTTGCTAGAAGAAAGAGGACTGGATCCCATCATGATAGTACATTTGGGCATGTGGCGCTTTTAGCTTTGACAAAACACTCTCCCCTATGGCCTTATGTAGGACTGCTGAGAAGTACTGCAGAATTGTACAGTCCGAGAACGTCATGTGTGTGCCGTAACGATCTCTGTGGATGCAGGGCTGCTGCTGTTTTGTTCTTAATGGAAGGACTGCGTTCTGAATGCATTATCAGGACCTGCTCACAAAGGAAGGGATAAGATGTCAGGTTCTGTAGTATTGTTTCTCATTTTTAACTGTTTAAGTGAAGGGAAAGCACAGGCCAGAAGAAACACTTGTGTGCATTCTCTAAGGCTCAGCAGAGGGTGGGAAGAGAAGGCCAGCCCCTCCATGAGAGACTCCATGTCATGCAAATTGGAAATTAGGCTGAGCTCAGCCCCAGATGGTTGCCCCTGAACACTGCTAAGAAAGAAGCAAGCAAAGATGCTCTTTAAGTCACGTGAACCTGTTAGAAAGTGTTTCTCAGGACTTGATGTGAGGCATGAGGTCATGATATTAAAATAGAGAATTCCAAAATTTGCTCCTCCAGCCTAAAAGCTATGTTGTCATCTCTTGTTGCCTGCACTTGCTTTTGACACACACACATACCAAAAGGCCTTAGGTAAGGTTATCGCCCTTTCATGTCCACATTTCCCCAAATGAAGGCTTAAACCAGGAGGCTTTGAAGTCCCCCCCAGTTCTCACATTTAATGGTTTACAGTCAAAACTGGAAGGGTCCGTTGATTTCCACTGTTCAGCTTCATGGATGCTGACATGTGAACAGCCACCCCCTCTTCCCACAGCATGCATGTTTGCACACGCACACACACACACCCTACCTCGGATGCACCCATTCACGGTTCAGATTCCACAAACTCGTCAGGTGACCAAATCATGAGCATCTGGGCGTAGAAAACAGGCAGAGTCAGAACTGTATTTTCTTTTAAATCTTTATTTGTCACTTTCATCCCTTTATCCCACCAATGCAAGTTGTGGAGAGCAGCTGAGGCCGCGCTGGAGCGGCGCGTGCCACCTGGCTGGGCGGCGCTAACTAACCAACCACAGCCTGAACGCCGCAGAGTCGCACAGGTAACGGTGGACACCACCTCCACATCCTGGGATGGCAGACACCGAACCGCTGAGGCCCAGCCGGGGGCCACCTCCCAACTCCCACAGTAGTTTGGCCTTTAAAACACTAAGAACAGTTGCATTCATTGTCTTTGTTTTGCTTTTTTTTTTTTTTGCTTTAATAAAAAAGAAAACCACAACCTCCTATAATTTATAAACTATGTTTTACTATCTACATTATATATAAAATATAGACTCTGTTTACTTTATAACACACATCTTTTTCCCTTGATAAATAACTCTTTAAAATATCTAGTATACATGCCTTGACTTTTTATATATAAGTTTGGTTTTATACATATACATACATATATATACTCATGTTTGTAAAACACAATAAATATATACTCAACAATGACAACCAAACAAATGCAGTTTTGGTTAAAACAACAACAACAACAACAAACCCCAAATGAAGTACTGTAAAAGCACCAGGCAACAAACAGAAAGCCCTAATTGCTAGAAACTTCTCCCTCCCCTGGGCAAGGCACAGGGCAGAATACTAAACAGGTTTGGATGCCTGAAAGAGGAGGAGGGGGCAAAGGAGCCGGTCAGGTCGTGAGCTTTTGTTTTGTTTCTTAACCTGGGATTAGACTCAGAATCACAAATAGGTCATCACATTTATAAAGAGAAACCAAGAGGCTCATTCAACAACATAGCCCTTGTGGCAGCTGCAAAGGACAGCAGAGACCTAGACAGGGAGGGGGAAGGAGAGTGACAGTGACATCCATGACTCCAAGGCTATTTTGCAGTCCCTGCTTACACCTGCCCAGGCAAGCTTTTGATTGGCGCAGTAACCATCGAGCCATTGCATGTAACATGTTCTTTTTATTACTCTCTCCACTGCTGGTGTAAACAGAAAGGAACGCAACAGATTCAAGAGTGTATTCAGTAGTGCAGCGCTTTAGGAGCTCGAATGAGAGCCAGACGCTTTGGTGGCCTCCTCAAGGGCTCCAGCAAATAGGGACTGCCAGATGGGGGAGATGAAGGCCAGAGGATCACTGCCTTCCTCTCCTAACTGACGTGGTCACTCAGAGGCAGTGCCAGATTCACCTCCCCGACTCCAACAGGACCACATAACCCGTCACCTTTTAAAGCAGCACAGGCAGTCTTGACTCCTCTTGTGAGACATCCCCATCAGCCTGGGCTGTCCCCTGGAACTCAGAGCACGCTCCATCTGCCGGTTCCTCTGCCTAGGGGAGGCGAGCGGCATGAACTCACACTGCAGACGCACACTTTTCTTTCAAGGCCCACCACCCTGTCCCCAAAAGGGAATTGAAACTGTGGGGTTCTGATAGCTGATTTGTTTTTTTTAACAAGCTCCTCAATGTCATGGCCGCTGCCCTGTAAACTCCAAGGCTTTGATGGCCAAAGAAAGCAGGCAGCGGTGGAGCAGGAATCCTGGGCTAGTCAGGGCTAGATTCGTATCTGGTGTGGGGGACAATGTAAGTAGAGCAGGTCCCAGGAAACCTCAAAGGTGGGAACCTGAATGAATGCTCCCCATCCTTGCCAAATAAAATACAAATTAGAGATAACTGTTCACATTATAGCCACGATGGGAAATTTTAAACAGCTAGTTTTCGAAGTACATTCAAGACACAATTGAGTTTACTAAAAAACAGATTTACCTGCAACCGCTCAGGGAATCCGGTCCCTTGCAGGTCTGAGTTCTAATTCCAGCTGCTCCACCAACTAGCCATGGGACCTCAGACAAGTCATTTCAACTCTCTGAGCTTTCTTTCCCCATCTGAGCGCTCTGCGTGAGCTGTGTGAGGCGGCATGAGACTTAAGAGGCAGAAAACCGGGCTTCTCATCCTGGCTCTAGCACTAGACATGTACGTGACCTTGGCCATCACTCTGTGTTATGTAAAATGAAGGGCTGGATATAGTGGACGCTGAAGCCCCTTCAGATGCAACTAGATTTACTTACTCCCCAGAAAGTAATTAGCAAAGCTGATTTCTCCCCATACCCACCAAAGTACAAGAGATCAGAGCAGAAACCCAATTTAAGATCACAGGTCAAATTCAACAGCTGTGCCTACGAGAGAAGATGAAGAGAGTAAGAGAGTGTCAAGGTACAAATGCACTGCTAAAATGTGAGTCACAAACAAATGAACTCTAAAAGCCCTACTCCCTGAGAAAAGACATTTTCCTATGTTATACTCAGACCCCGGAGAGCAAAATCCAAGGCCATCTATAATAGTCGGCCTGCAATGCTTTGAAAATTCCCAGCTCTGAGGTTTGCTGCATCACCTACAATCAAAATCAACTTAGGAAGTCAATTTTAAAAGAAGCTGACTGATGTTTCCATTTTGGATGGGGAAGAAAAATTGACGAGTTCTATTTGCAGCTCATAACTAACCTCCTGGCAGCATATCAAATGTTGCATCCTGCTCAACAGGAGGGTGTTGAGAGCAGCTGGGTATAGCTGCAGGTCACTGTCAACTCTTGTCACAGTTGCTTCCCGGGGGTGAGAGCACACCCCCTACAGAATTTGACAAGGCAGCTCTCCTGCCTGGCAAGAACAGCAGGTGCACGAATCTTTCTTCTTGGGAGGCAGCGTGGTTTGGAAGAGAAGAAAAGTTTTGGATTCGAGTGATGCCACTTCTACTTAACAATTCTATGATTTTGGGCAGGTTACTTTCCCTCTTAGAGCCTCCATTTTCTCATGTGTAAAAAGGGAGTGACAATACCCAATACTGTAGGACTGTTTTTATGAATTGAATGAGATAATGTACTTAAAATATTCTGCACAATAGTGGACAAGTCTTGGAGTTGGCCGGTCTTGGAGTTGTTGGCCAAGACTGCCCCTAGAGAGTCCAGATACACCTGACACAGTGGTGTTTGCTGCCAGGTAGGCTAAGGTGGAGCTGAGGTACCCTGCAGTGCATTCTCCCATTGAGGGGAGATGTCTTGGAGAGGCTGACAGTGGTCACAGACTCTTTCCAGAAGAAGAATGATCCCAAACTTTCCAAATAAGCCCAGGGCATTCCCAAACACTTGTGGATCCCAGGGAAGAACACTAATCTACACCCTCTCTCTGAATTTGGAATGTAGGTTATCTGCAGAGGTAATTAGCAGCATCCACACAAGGATGAGAACAAAACAACCAAGGGGGGTACTAAGTGTGAAGACCCTAAAGTGCTGCTTCTGTTACATCAGGCCCTGGAAACACATTAAACGAAGCAGAAAGGGGCTGGATTATTGCTGGGGCTTAGTCCTAGATTGAAGTCAGTTGACGGTACCCAGACCCCTAGGGCACAATTGGGGGTGCTGGTCTAAAACAGGGTCCTTTTGCAGAGTGTTGTTGAAAGCTTCAGATTTCAGTGTCACATTGCTGCTCCCACTCAAGTCTTTGCATGTGACAGGATAGGGCAAACAGAGAACTAAAGAAGTATCTCAAACCCATTTGCTGTAATTTTTATATTTAAAAAAATTATCTATCTAGGTCTTTTATTTCTCTCATTCCTTCATCTACCTACTACATGCATTTCAGTAGATATGAATAACATTTGAGTACACTTAATAAAATATTTTTTCATGCTTCTTTTAAAGAATATATATTCTTTCTATATACCCCAGCCTCGAATGAGAATGTTTCTGATACTAAGTATTTATCACAGAGCTCAGAGAACTTTGGTGAGGGGAGATCTCCCAAGAATTATGGTTAAGTACAGAAACATAACATTGAAACTCCAGGGATATCCCTGTTGAGATTGTAAATGACTTAGAAAAATGAGACCCATTGAGCCATCTAGCTTTCTTCCCCATCATTCTCAAATCACAGCCTTTCAGTTTGGGTAGAAAAAAAAAATCTTTCACTCAGTTTCCACAAAAATTATTAATACTTTTCCAGAAGGCAATTTAGGAGAACAGGAACCAAAACAATCCACAACATGGCCCTCTGCTTAAAAGTATCATTGGGAGAGAGACTTCTATTCCAGCAAATCTCCAGTTTTGAATTGATAGCTGCAAAAGCTGGAATGATCACGAATAGTCAGCAGATCAGGGACCATAATGAACCACGGAGAGTTGCAATTAACCAATCCTACCATGTTGTAGCAAGGCCCCAGATGTAGGGTGATTTTTCCAGGAAAAGCAATACTTACTCCTCTATACTAGGAAATGACCAACATTCTTCTGGTGTCTGGACAGACCCACACTTGCACCTATGAGTAGCCTGGGCTTTGGAGCATACTGACCCTAGGGAAGAGTGTGGGGGATGTGACTCAGATTTTGCCTACTCAGAGGCTGGGGGGTGGACTCCAGGCCTCTTAAGTTCCCTTCTAGTTCTATTGCCAGTTATCTGGAAAGAAGTCTAAACCTCAGTTGCATGCCAAGGACACCTGTTTGACTTCAGCAAGCCTGTGCGCAAAGGCTATGGAGACTTACCAAGGAATGGTCTCCACCTCCAGCCTCAACAGATGTCTTCTGTGGGGTGAAAGATTAAGAAAAGATAACAAAAGGACAAGTCTTCATTTTCAAAATGTACTTGACTTGGTCTTTCTTTCAAGACCAGATCTGAATTTTTAAGAATGATTTTAGTGACATTCGATGATAGCAAGCACCCACAGATCCACGTGTGTGTGTGCGCATGTGTGTGTGTCACTCTGCCCTTTAGACACTGCCTGCTCCGAGCCTGCAGTTCGCCGCCTCTACTGAAGCTCTGTAAGCAGAGCATGAAAAGACAAGAGAGACAGGAGACCAAGACCAAGTAGATGGATATGTTTTTCCAACATTAGCCTTCTCGGCCCTAAGCAAGCCCCTCAATGAGCTCTAAACCCCATTTTAGAAATACTGAAAAAATTATGTTCCATGTTGTCATTTGTTTTAATATCTATGCAAAAATTTTCAGGTGTCAGAATCCTGAAAGCAAAAGTCAACACTAAGGTGACCTTTTTTTTTTTTTTTTTTTTTTAAGGAAAGAGAATTCTATCTGAGTGGAATTAAAGGCTTCCCTTTTACATCCACAAAGCTGGGTGAATCTCCTAAAAGCCCTTCCCCAGCTTGGTAGGAGAGATGTGTGTTGAAGCTCAAAACACCTTCTAGACTACGCTCACTTTACCTTCTGTTTGGGAATTCACACTGCCACACTGAGGCACACAGCTGTCCCCAGTCTGTGAGGGCAGCATTTGAGCTTATGTTCAAATTCACACTTTGTGCTTTCTGGTGCTGCCCAAAGAGCCATGTGACAGGCCACCCCAACACTTCAGTAAGGAATCCTACACTCAACTCCACCCTCACCGGAAAGTGTTCTAAGGTGACTCCTTGCAGTTTTTAAATTGTTGACAAACTAAAAGGGATGTTTTATTGTCTGCCTCACCTGTTTCAAGGCAGCATGTGCTCTCTCCTCCTGGCTGGCAGGAGCCCTGCTTTCTGCTCTATTCCTGACCTCCCTGTCCACCAGGTGAGGGGCAAACCAAGCAGGAAGACACACCCTCAGTGCTTCCAATGAGGAAGACCCACCAATCAAAAGCTGTACACTTTGTTACTAAGCACTTTTTCCTTCAGACACTTTTAAGTAGAATAAAAAGTGGCTTCCTGGAATTCGAACTTTCTTACCAGCCCATCCCAGCCCCTTCTCAGCCGCTCCCCAGCCCAACAGGCTTATGTGGACCTGTGAAGAGGTGCCTTCTTCTGCCAGCAGTGTGTGTCCAGGCAGCCTGGCTCACTCTGACTTTGCCATCTGATAACATGCCTTGACCTTGAAGGACCACTCGGCTTGCAAAGAAGGCCAAGGCATGTGGGGTGGCTGAGGTAGGGAGGGAAGCAACGCCTCCTTGCTTCTCACGGTAAAGGGCAGCAGAGGCAGCTAAAGCCCCTCCGTCTACGCAGACACCCCACAGGACGATGTGGGGAATGGCAGGCCCTCCTGAACACCCCAGGCTATAGCTCAGCCCGCCAACAGTCTGGTTGCCTTCCCAGATGCCATTTATTCATACTGCTCCGCCACCTCCCCCACCCCCACACTCCCGTGGCCACCCTCTCCCCTACGTCTTTCCCCCTCTGTGGGCCCCCAGCGGAAGGCCTAAGTCCCCCAGGTCCCCAGTCCACGCTAACAGTACAGGGACATCCTGCTCCGGCGCATGGCCTCGCTGATCAGGTAGGCGGGGCTCAGCTCGGGCTCCTCCGTCATGATGGCGATGTTCTGCCACTCGCCCGTCTGGCTGGACCTCTTGATGGTGTCCACCACGCACAGGGCGTACAGGCAGTCGTCGAAGGTGGCGGCCATCGTGAGGGGCCGCCCGTCCCACGTGCGCCGGTCGTCCTGGTCCTGGAAGGCCTGGCGCACCGCCTGCATCATCTTGATGGTGCCGCGCAGGTAGGGCGCGGGGATGTCGCTGAAGGCCTTCTCGGGCAGCAGGGTGTTGCTCACGGGCGTGGCGTCCTGCACCAGCAGCTCCTGCTCGGGGGCGCTGTTGCGCTGCCCGTACAGGTCGGTGCCCACGGCCAGCAGGCGCCCGGCCGAGCCCACCACCGTCACGTCCTGCTTGAACTCGCCGGGCACGTTGAAGTTGAGGGTGACGGTGCAGCACACTCCGCCCTCCAGCACCATCTGGAAGGTGCAGAAGTCGTCGCTGGTGATCTGGCGGATGCCCCTGATGTGGTCAGTCTGCTTGACGAAGGTCTTGAGCAGCCCGTGGACCTTGACGGCCTTCTGGCCGGTGAGGAAGGTGAGCAGGTCGATGATGTAGGTGCCCACCGAGTGCAGGCCGCCGCCGCCCATCAGGTCGTCGCAGCTCCAGTTGTACTTCTTGCCCAGCAGGCTGCCGCTGTGCACCTGCACCTCGCACACCAGCGGCTCGCCCACGTAGCCCTCCTCGATCAGCTGCTTCATGCGCACGAAGGCCGGCAGGAAGCGCAGCACGTTGCCCATGATGCTCATGAGCTTCGGGTAGTAGTGCGCGGCCGACATCATGCGGAAGGCGTCCAGCGGCGTGGCCGTGCGGTCGCAGATGACGTTCTTGCCGATGCCTGCGGGCGGGAGCAAGGACAGCGGGTCAGAGGGGGCGCGCAGGGCGCGAGCGGCAGGGGGCGCTGCGGCCCCGGAACGGGACTACGCCTGCGCGGGGTACCCCTATGTCACTTCCTGTCCCAAGAGTCTCCATGCAAAGGAAAAATTTTGGAAAGTTTTGTAATGAATATTTAGTAAATAAAGGTACATTTAGCTACAATTTCCCATTTTCCCTATGTATGGCGATTTGGGGGACACTCTATTTCCTAGCACCTTTTATTTATATAAAAAGAAGACATTCTGTGTATTTCAAAATTACTTCAAATATTTAAGTTGAGTTACTTAGCTTAATATTGAACTACTGGCATTGATTTAAACAGTAGGATTTAAGATATTTAAGTAAGCCTTATTTTAGAAATATTTAAAAATACTTGTCAAGAAAGTATAAAATACTTCACTTGATATTTATATAAATCGATACCATTTTATATAAAAATAGATTTTGCTTTCATATTATTTAAATATAAAATATTCAATAGTTCTATTAAAGTATACAGTATCTTTTTACATATAAAATATATTTCGTTACAATTGTCATATAAAATGTTTATCTTTTATAAGTATCATTTTTATTAAAAATGTCTTATTATTAAAAATATCATATATAGAGAGGAAAATAGTATCTGTATCTGGAAAGAGTCAGAATATATAAGCGTAAATCCTAGCCAAGGCAAGTCTGATTAAGAATTTCTTAAGGATACCCTTTGATGGTCTAAGCTTTTGGCTGTCACTCTTCCCCCCTGACACCCCCAAGGCCTCCAGGATTATACTTTGAGTGGTATCTTGCTTGTTTATTTTGCATTCTGGGTTAGAGCTGGCAGTGGTCACAGATGTGTGTTTTTCTCTTCCAATAAAGAGTGGATATTGCCTACATCTGAGGGGTGGGCAGTGCCTATTTCCTCCCCTGCCCCTATCTGCCTCAGGGTGAGTTGTGTTGCTTTTGGCCAATGGAGCTCAGGCCACTGAAGAATTAGTCTTGTGTGATGACTGTCATGGGTGTATAAATTACAGGGAGGCTAAGATGCCTCTCTGAGCTCTTTAGGAGACTAAGTGGTTCTGGGTCTGGAGAAAACAAAGAATCAAAGGAAAGGAGAATGACAGGGAATGAGACAGGGATTTATTCCATAGAAGCCAAGAGTCAGAGAGGAAGAAAAACAACTCAGCTAGAACTGGAGAATCAGCCAACTGGAAGGCAAAGAAAAAAAAAATCATCACACAGATCTGTTAGCAAGCCAGATAAAACAGATGCTAGGTTGGAAGACTTGGGGAGCTCCTGAGTCAAGGCATGTGCTTGTCTGGGGCAGGTCTCTGTGGTCTAGTCGGGCTCATACATAGACCCTCTAATGGAAACCTGGGCACTCCAGCCACAGATGGGGGAGAGATCCCAAGGGAAATGGAGTGATGAGACACCCCCCCCCCATCCCACTTGTCCTAGCTACGGGCACTCCATTGACAATATCCAGGAACTCTTACAACACACTGAGCTAAGATGGGGTTTTGTGGATGTCCTACAATTGCAAACGCAGTGCAAGGACACACGCACAAGACTGCAGCCTGGCACGTGGCTCTCTCATTTTCCCATTGGAAGAGCCAGCCAAACAACAGAAGTGGTTAGCACAGATCGAAGTAAAGAAATACAAATAATGGCTGTCGGTTTCCACGTGCACATCTAGTTCAGGGCCTGAGCAAAAGGCCCGCAGTAGACCTCCTTGCCACAGCACACATGTTCATATTGGCAGAGCTCGGCTGGCCCCCTCATGACCACAAACGAGCAGTAAGAAACTCTTTCAATTCCTAGTAACCAGGTGAGGACTGAGGCTCTGGCAGAGGGATGAGGCAACGTTGGTTTGTATCGCCAAAAATGCCACACACCTGTATAACACAATGTTCTGATTATATGATCTTGTAGGCATTAGGCTCACGTAACACTGGCTCATGCTGCCAGGAACAGATTTATATGTAAACGGATTGGCAGGTCACTGCAGGGACAGGTGACACATACTGCCAAAATCTGCCTCACACCTGTTGGGTATAGTGGCCTCTGCTACACCCTACTTCAAGGTCTCCCAAACCAGGACCTCTGAGCCATCTCCTTACTATACTCTATCAGTCATATTAAAGGCACTTAAAAAAAAGTTTATCTTACTTTCTGCTATTATAAAAAATGTAAAACGGCCGGGCACAGTGGCTCATGCCTGTAATCCTGGCACTCTGGGAGGCCGAGGTGGGCGGATCGTTTAAGCCCAGGAGTTCGAGACCAGCCTGATCAAGAGCAAGACCCCATCTCTACTAAAAATAGAAAGAAATTAGCTAGACAACTGAAAATATATAGAAAAAATTAGCCGGGCATGGTGGCGTGTGCCTGTAGTCCCAGCTACTCAGGAGGCTGAGGCAGGAGGATTGCTTGAGCCCAGGAGTTTGAGGTTGCTGTGAGCTAGGCTGACACCATGGCACTCTAACCCAGGCAACAGAGTGAGACTCTGTCTCAAAAAAAAAAAAAGTAAAACAATAAAAGGAGAAAAGAATGTGTAGTGAAAAATAATTCATTCCTTCTGTACACATTCCAATCACTGAATGGGTAATTCTTTGCAGCTCTATAGAGGAAAAGATTCTGATGAAATCTCCAGAAAATGCAATAAGAACATAACACACAGAACTCTACTCCATCCTGAAACTCATGCACGGTTTCCTCAGGGTTCTAAGATACAGGCCTTTCTTTCTTTAGGCTATTTATGTATGTTGTGGTTTTGCATTATACAGTAAGGTCCTCTAGGATAAAGACTGGGTCTTCTAATTTCTTAAGTTTCCCTTATGCCCCCAGCACCTAGCTGTGTCCTGTGTGCAGCAGGAACCCAGTGAACGTTGTCACCTGGCCCCACTTCTCTGCCCACAGTCTTTTGCAACACCCACACTTTACAGATGGGGCCCGGCAACACCTTAACACACAATATCTTCGAAAGTCAAATGAGACTTCTAGGAATTTATCATAAAGAAATAATTTAAAATGCAAGCACAGCTTCTTGCCCAAAGATGGTTCTCACTGTATTATTTATTAAAGCAAAAAGCTGAGAACAATGCAAATGCCCAACAGAAGAATGGATATGTAAACTATAGTACAGCCATATAATAGAATATTGTGCAGCCATAGAAAATTGATGCTTATAAAGACATTTCCATGATAAGCAAAATGATTATGATGCAATGTTAAATGAAAAGGGCCCCATTCATAAACAAACTATGATCTCAACTCTGTCTTTAAAAAGACAAATGCAAAAGAAAAAACCTGAAAGGGAATACCTCCAGTGGTTAACTCTGATTAATAGGATTATGACTGAATTTTATTTTCTTCACTGTATTTTTCCATATTTTCCAAGTTTCTAATTTTATGATCAGAAAAAAATACTAGTTTTTTTTTTTAACCCCAAAACAGGCAGGAACGATGGTCTCTCCAAAGTCTAGGGTGGGCTGGCAGGTCCCACCACTCACGGAGCCATCCCAGTTCCTGTGGCCCCGGAGAGCTGGTAAAAGCTCTGCTAACCCTGAACTCTGAAAGCTTCTGAGGCACAGGCTACCTTGCCAGGTCTTCTTGCTCCAGTCGCTCGGGACCACTTTATGATTCTTGGTGAAAGCTGTGGACTCTCTCTCCAGAACACGTAATTCAAACAGACACACAAAACGCTGCCACATCCTGAAGCCCACAGAGACCGCCTCAGGTTCTGAGGGACTGGCATCTCCATTATAAATTTTAAGATAACTTCTCCAAGCCCTTAGGACGTATTGTTAAAAATAAGGTAATGCTTCCAGTTTTAAAAGGAAGCTAAAGTGCAGAGCCAGCAGACCCTTCACAGATTGGTGAAGCAGGGTTTGTTTCCTCCCTGCTGCGGACAGTCTTCCCTCAACTCTACCTCTCTCTCAGTGGGGCTTCTGCAAAGCCCACTCTGGATCCCTCAAATTCCTCAGATTCTTTTTCCCAGATTTACCCCACCAAAATCTGCCCTATTGAAAGGTTCTTGGTATTGCAACAAGAATCAAGGGTTTAGGCTAAAGGAACACAATTGCAAGTGTAGACTTGCAGTCATCAGACCTGCCTTTGTGTGTGCCGGTGCAGTAGCGTGGCACAGCGTTCCCCTCACCCCCAACCACGTGCAATGTAAACTTGCATCGTCCGAGCATATGGGTGACACATGCCACGAGCCTGGGTGTGTCAGATGCCATTGCACAGGTGCTGGGATTCCTCCCAAAGAAAGTACACAGATACCTGTTCTCCAGCCTGCCTCTGTCTGTCAGCCTGGGCCTTGGGCCTGGCTTTCCAGCAAATCCCATAGGTCTTTGGTGTCTTTGTCATGGTCATCTGTCTCAGCACAATGCCTCTCTTGCCACCCCCAGAGAAAGCGCTGAAACAAACTCTTTAGGGAAAAGCCCTCTCTCTCCATTTAGCGTAGGAAATATTACGTAGGGCAGTCTTGCACCCCTCCCTAAGCATGTGCCGATGATATTTGTTTGACATGAAAGTTGGTTCCACCAAGGAAACAGAAAATGAGGGGTTCAGGGAGAATCAGAGGCCCCGTTATGAGCCCTTTACTGGCCGTGGCCAAGTCCTAATGGAGAAACCTACAAAGGCTCCCCTCAACCAGCAGGGAAAAATACCTCCAGTCTCAATCTGCATGGCCCGGGGAGACAGTCTGTGCTCTCTCACTCCTGGGTGGACAACTTTACTGAGGGGACAGGAGAGCCATCTGTACCACCCGGAGTCCACACGCCTCTCACAGAACCACGCCCAACACACGTTCCTCAGCTGTCAGGTTTATATCCTCTGGTGGCAAAATGCGGTGCCCTTCTTCTCGGGCAAAAGATCAAAAACGTTAGGAGAGAAAATCATGCTGGAGAGAATTAAGCAAAGGGACTGGAAACATATGGACTCCATTTCACTCCAAATAAACAGGCAGTGCAAAATGGAAAACGAGGGGAAAAAAGAAATGCCTGAGAAAACGTGTTCTGTGTTTTGCCAAGCCCCAAATGTGGCGGAAGCGTTTTGGCAAAGCCCTCTGGCACTCACAAGGATGCGCAACGATGGTGGAGGAACAGGGGGAGTTTTCTGGGCACTTGGGGCTATGCAGGATGGTGGGCAGGGGCTAGGAGCCATCCTGCCACAGCTCCACGCTCAGCTCGCCCACCAACGGCTCTGTGCCCACACCCAGAAGTGGATGTCTTGGGATGTTGCCACATGCAGTGTGACTATGGGTGAGTGGCAGAGAACACCCATTGGGACTGGCCTGGGTCTTCTGGGGAAGTCTTCAAAACCCATCTCCACATAGACCATGTACCCCTTTGCATGAGGACAAAGAGCTAAAGCTGGGTCTTTTGGGGGCCTTTGGGCTTGAACCAACTTACTTTTCTAAGACAAGAACCCCTCGGAGCAAATAAAGCAAAGCCACCTGTCCTTGGAATGGTGGGACAGACACCTTCCCACCTAAGTCTTAGAGCTGAAGTTGGGGACAGAATGAGATCCGTGGGAAACTTCTGGAGGGTGAAAGTGCTATATGCAAGGCAGTGTGCCTGCTCTTTGTCAGAGCTTTTAAGTTAAATAATTTCAGAAGGAGCTTTACTGCCCTCCTGAGATCCCTTTTGGGAAATGGAAAATTGGCTTCCTCCAAAGCCTGCTGAATGTGTTCTCTGCAACTGAGCCAAAATATCCACGGCCCCCACAAGGGGTTAGTGCTGTGGGGAAGCAGTTTCCAACCCAGAGACCCTCAAGTCAACTTCAGGCAGCTGCTCCTCTCCCACCCTCCAAGCTCAGGGTCTCCAAGCTGTGGCTGAGTCTGCACTCGTATCTGCTAACCACCAGCAGAGTGGTTAGTACTGACCCTTTTGTGGGGGCTGGTTCTCAACTCATATGGGAGCCTGGCCAAGTGTTTCCCGTTCACACCTCTAGGCAGACAGAGGCTCTCTGCTGTCCCACAGAGCAGGTGCCCTTTGCTGCCTTTGCTCAGGGACATTATCCCTGGGTACCTGGAGGATGGTTGCCATCCGGCTACCCAGAGACGGATTATGATTCCCTAACATAATCAGCCTGGAACTTCAAAGCATCCCTCCCTGTGAGGACATTTCCAATTACACACTCCCTTATCTAATCATGGTAGAAATCTTTGAGGCCAGTGCTACTTTCCCACTGGGTCCTCCCAGTCATTCCACTTGTGTTCACAGCCCATTTATCTTCTGGTCCTGCAGGCTGGATTGCAGCTGTCCTAGCAGATCGGCAGAGCCTCCCCCAAAAGAAGTCCTACTTCAACACAAGTCTAAGTGTTTCCAATTTTTTCTTCCTATGTTTTCCTCCCATTTGCAAAAGGTAGGGAAGGCTTTCTTTGCATTTCAAGCAGGAACGCATTATCTTCTTCACTTATACTCTGTTCCTTCGACATTTCTGTGCTAGGCACTGGGACTAAAAATGAATAGGAAAGATGAAGAAGAGCTCACAGTCTAGCAGAGGAGATCGACCAGGAAATGAGTGATTTTGGGATTCAGATCTAAAAGAGGGATGAACAATAAGAGCATGAAGGAGGAACTGCCCAACTGATTTGGACATGGAGGAAGGCTCTGCTAGAGAGGGGACATTTGAGCCAGGTTCTGAAGCATGCATAGGAGTTTGAATATTCATCATTCAGAAGTTTAGATCTAGTTCAAAAAGTGTTCTAAAACAAGGGTGTTTAATCTGGGATCTGAGAAACTGCTAAAACTGGAACATTTACAAAAATTGTGTGCATATATCCTGATGTACAATTTTCTGAGGGAGAGGTTCATTAGATTCTTAAAAGAATCTATGTTTCAAAAAAGATTAGGCAGAACTGAACTTTAGAATGAAGACAGGAAAAAAAGGTCAAAGACAAATCTCTAGTTTCAACAGGACTAAATATATGGACAGACAGGGCGACTTACAAATGCTCCATCCCTGCACACTGAGACGTGGGACATCTAATCACTCTCACTCACTCACTGCAATATCCCATTTAGTCCAGCTCTGTTTCTTTCCTTCTCCATTTTTATTTCTGCTAATCTCCCTCCCACTCCCCCAACACACATACGCACACCTCACATACTTTCTTTGTCAGCTTAGAAAGTGCAAAAGAAGTGGCAATATTGTCAGAGTGACTGTCTAAGTCACACTCTGCCCTCTGGTCCTTCCTCCATATAAACTAAGAGGAGGGCCCCTTCGGTGAGATTAAATCTCAGATCTTCAATCCCCACAAGACTTCCTGACATAAGTACAACTTCCCAACTCCAAAGACTAGTCTGACCTGTTCCTAGTAATAACGGTACAATTTAAACCAGCAACAACAGCCATTTATTGAACACTTACTTTGTGCCAGAGGGTGAGTGTTTTACATGCATTTTTATTTTTAAGCCTACACAACTCTGTGAGGCAGGTACTAGTACTGTTCCCATCTTACAGATGTGGAAACTGAACCTCCAAGGGAGTAAGCAACTTGCCCTTGCTTCCACGATTCAATAAGTTGTAGCGTTGGTATTTGAACCCAGATTGTTTGGCTTCAAAACTGGCCCAGCCTGATTTCTGCACTTATCCTGCTTTCTGGGTCCCCCTGTGTCTTAAACTGGCTAGATTATTCTTTGCACTCACGTCACCCAGAGATGCATGGTTCCATTCTTGCCGGCTACCTGTGCTGATATACACACGTGCCATGACCGTGGCACACAACAAAAGGAGGGCTCCAAAGAGAATCGTGTATCTGACTGTGGTGAGCATCAGAAACCAGGTCAGTGGGGGGCCCAGTGCTCAGCTAGGTGACATCTGAAGTCCCAGAGCAACTTGATTAAGTTTCCATCCTAATTTCAAACTCGAGATGGAAATGGGTCAGGGTGACCCATATTCAGCTCCTTTGTCAAGGCCCCCGGTGCTGTCAGTGGCTCTGAAAGCAGGTCACAACCAATGAAAGAAAGTCAGCCTGGCTGACAGTGACAGAACTTGGTATTGAACCGAATTAGATGTTTAGGTGCTTTTCTACATCAACCCACCGGTAAGGCCAGCCCCTATCCCACCGATCTTTTTATGGGCCTTCCCCCATGACTTAGGCCTGTTGTCTGAGCCCTCTCTTGGCACAGGAGCCCCTATCAATACTTGAATTTCCTCTGATTGCTTCATGTGTGGTAGGATCATCCAGTGATCGAGCCCATCTGTAACAGGGATTTACTCCTGAAACACTTTCCAACGTCAGTTTCTTTATTGGTAAATCCCACATAGCTCCATCCATCACCACGGCTTGTCTCTGAGGCTGAAGTTGACAATGAAGATATGAGATTGGGAAGTCACTAGCCAGCTCCTTCCAGCCGGACATTCCCCAGGAGAGAAAAGAAAAGCTTGCTATTTCCAGCGCAGGAGAGGCCGAGGTTCAGAAACAGCAGGTAGCTATGCAGGCCAGTGGCCAGCTTCTCAGGTAGGGAGGCCCTTCCCTGCCTGTAGGTGGCACATTCAGTGGAAGTGTGAGGGGGCAGGGCAATGGAGAGGGGTCCATGGGAGAACAGAGTCCTGGGGTTGGATGTAGTGGTGACAGTGGTCAGGGACTTGGGGACAGAGGAAAACGGCCAGGATTATGAGCTCCAGCAGCTGAGTCCTGCTATGTTGGTCCCAAAAGCCAAATGACACCCACTGCACCTTAATGGTTACTATTCTGGGAGCAGCACGGAACAGCCACTCTCGAGCCGCCATTCCACACATGGACACGCCAGGATTCAGGGGGCACCACCTGGATCCAAGGTCAGAGCCAGAGTCAGCTAAGCCACACTTTCCCCGTAGAAGTAGCCGCCTTCTGGCAGGAGGAGGGCAAAAGGCAGAGTGCAGAACCACTGGGCCCCCAGAGTCATCCAAAAGAGACTAAGCTGCTTATTAGAAAACAAACATGATCGGGGTGGGTGATATTACTGGGTTGGCCTACAACTGCATTCCCTACCCACCCACCTGGCAGGATGGGGGTCGGAATGGTGGTCAGCTTGCTTGTTGAGAAGTAAAGAAATCTACACTTTCTCTTCCTTAGTGAATCCCCATCACACGTCCCACAGGGGGAGTCTCCTGTCGTCTCCCAGAGCTCCCGACAAGACCTCAGTACCTCACTGTTGATGGCAAGTCAGTGCTTTCAAGAGAAACACTAAACTCACTGCATGTATGGTATGAAAGACAACAGACTTTAAATGAGGCAACATCTCAAAAAAAAAAAAAAAAAAGTAGGAAGCTCTCCATTCAAGGGGCATTACGCTTTAGTGAAAGGATCACAAGTGTATTTACCCTGCAGATATGCTTTTTGAAAACCAGGATATTTCACACAGTCTAAGTTTTTGGTCTGGTCTTTCTTTAAAAATGGAAAGTTCCAGAAACACTGGGTTTGTTCTCCAGAGCCCCCTGCACGACAACAATCAGTATAGTGGCTGTATAGTGGCTTCCACAGTTAGACAGTACGTGCGTCTCCAGTATACCACAGTCCCCACCTGTCCCTATTTCATGGCTGCACTGTATCAGTTTTCTATTGCTGCTGTAACAAACTACCACAAACTTAGCTTAAAACAATACCCACTTGCTATCTTTCAGTTCTCTAGGTCGGAAGTCCGGGTGGGCTCAGCTGGATCCCTGATGAGAGTTTCCCAAAGCCACTCTGGGGAAGAATCTGCTTCCACACTCACTCGGGCTGGTGGCCCAATTCAGGTCCTTGTGGCTGTAGGACTGAGGTCCCCGTCTCCTCGCTGTCTGTCCAGCTTCTATGGAAGCCCACGTTCCTGCCGCGTGTCCTGCCTTTTTCAAGACAGCAACAGCACATGGAAGTTGAACTTCTATGGAAGCCAACGTTCCTGCCACGTGTCCCACCTTTTTCAAGACGGCAACAGCACATGGAAGTTGAATCCTTCTCACACTTGGAATTTCTCTGACTTCCTCTTTTGCCACCAGCTAGAGAGAACTTTCTGCCTTTACAGAGCTCCTGTGACTAGATTAGATCTGCCCAGAGGATCCTCTTTTTGCCGTAGAGCTTATATCATAGGAGTATCACTGGTGGGCAGAGGTCCTCTTAGAATCCTGCCTGCTCATTTGCGTTACCTGCCTGTGAGCTCTAGAAACCCCCATGGAGAGGAAGAGTGTCAAGTGTTCTCCTAGTACTAAGTGCCTCGGACATGTGTCTACGTTCCTTTGAACCTCCCTTTGTCTCTGTGTTTTTTCAGTAGCTTTTACTCCATCAAAAAGGCAGACTCAGTGAGGCACTTCTCTAGGGTTTTTAAAACCTAAGATTAATCTGCTTGTTGCCAAGGAGATGGTGTCCCCGACTCGGGGCTCTCTGTAGGCTGCAGTCACAGGAACAGGTGCGGGCAGGGTGGGAGCCTCAGTCTCTAGGGCAGCAGAGAGCACGAGGAAGGGAAGGACATGGAGCGTGGTCTGTCTTCCCTCGGTGTCAGGGCATCCCACTGGCCCGTTTAAGCGCCATCGTCCCCATTTGTAGAGAATGGGAAACTGAGGCTTAGAGATTACAATTGCCCCAAAGCAGAGATACGTGGCAGGCTCAGGCTGCCATTTCAGTTCTGTGATCCCAAAGCTCAGTGTTTTCCATTCTCCATCTAGAGAGTGACTGTGAGGGGGGTGGGGAGGGAGGATCAAATGACTGGGCCCCAGAGCCACCAGGTGGGTGAATAAAAGCAGCACCAACCCCTCGGGGCCGGCACTGTGCTGAGGTGATTTGGGCGGCAATGGAGGGAGGGCAGAGTCTAGGACTTAACAGGGGAAGAGCTGGAAAGCGAGAGGAGCCAGAGGCTGGACATGGGAGAGTACAGCGGCTGTTCTCCTTGAAGGCGACAGTTGGCTGCTGCACATCTGTGGCCATGAACCACTGTGGCCAGGGCAACTGAAAGATTATTACTGGGAAGGAGAGAGGCTGGGGACACCAGCCATTGTGGTGACGGGGTCCCCACAGCTGAATAAAGGAAGCCCTGCAAGGGCCCCTGCCTCCTGCTAGTGGGTGGCCACAGCCTTGGCCAAAGGCACCGGGCAGCAGTGGGGTGCCACACACTGCACTTTCATGAAAGCAGGGTGCCAGCAGGAGGGCCACCATGGGGCCACGTGGACACCACCTTGTGCAGCCCAGGAATGCACATCTCGGGTGGTGGGGAATGATAACACCTTTGTGTGGCCAAAACCTGTCTAAGAAAGCAAAACAGCCAGCTGCTCCATGCTTCCTCATGGAGAAACAGCGGATCCTCATGCCTAAGCTGTGAGAACCTTGTCTGCTGCCACTTTGGCCAAACAACAGCCATAAATGCCCTCCCACAGTCAGGAGGCCAGCCGGCTCCAGGGCTCCGCCCACAACAGGTGGTGAGAATGATTACCCTGCCACTTCCCAGAGCACTTTCACCTGCAGCATCTCTGTGTGGTGGCCCCAGGCTGGGCCAAGGCCTGGGGAGTGGTGGGAGGTGGTGATGCTAGAAACTGACAAGTAACTGACAGTGCAATAATTGGGTGTTTGTGTGTGCACTGGGGTGGGGGGAGTAGCAGAGATGTGTAATTTGGGGGCAGGGGGGCTGCCCCACCCTTGAATCTCCTTGCTGTGCTTGCGAAATTCCACGCCTGAGAGTCTTGGTGGGAAGTACAGCTCCTTCCCGCTGTGGAAGCCAACAGACTTTGCGGCAAGGCATGAGCACCCACGCGGGTTTGGCCAACCGGGGATACCACCTGGCCTGGCACACGGGGTGGAGGAAGGTGGAGATCCATGCTGGCTGCTGGCAGTGGGGAGCAGCGTCTAGTTCTGGGGCTGTGTGGCTGTGATGAGATGATGGCTTCTATCCCCCGGCGCCAGCACCACCACAAGCAGCTGAGTCTGTCCACGCCAGATGGGTTCCCTGGTGTGATCTGGACTGTGGCTCCAGCTCCAAGCAAAACTTCCTCTGTGTCTCTTGTTTTCCAAGCCTGCTTCCCCAGCTTCCCATACATTTCTTTGAGGAGTTAATGTCCTTTCAAAACATTCCATTGTGCTAAAATCAGCCAGGTAGTTTCTGTTGTTGGCAACTAGTATCAGATACTTCTTGAGTACAACAGGTTTCTAAACTTTCTGGACCCCTTTCTGCAAAAGATTGATTTGGGCACAGAGGAACCACTGAGTGCTTTATTAATAAAGCAGCCCGAGATCCAGCGTGATTTATCAGAAAGGGAAGTGAACTGGGGGTCAGGGGCTGTGGATTGAAGCTGTGACTCCAGCATTTGTGACTGTGTGATGCCAGCCGTTCTACATCAAGGTGGCCCCATTCCCTTATCTATAAAATTGGAATACTGACCTCTGCTTCAAAAGGCTGCTTTGAGGATGAAGGAGCATACAGACACTGTCCTGACCCATGGCAAGTGCTCACAGACGTCTGCTGCAGTCAGGAGTAGATCCAAATAGAAGCTGCACAGATCAGCTCTGAGAGCTACAAGAATTCAAACCAAGTCGGAGGCAGGGAGGCAAGCGCACGGTAGCGCTGCAGACAGGAAGGTACAGACTCCAAAGCTAAGCGGGTTCTAGGTCTGGCTTTGATTCCATGTGCAGAAACACACCATCTGTGAAATGGGGCTGGTATCTGGCCCTGCCAGCTTTGTGAGACTGCTGAGAATATGAACTGAGTAATACATAGGAAAGTAGCTGAAAGGAATAAGCCTGTTGCAAGAACACAGTCATTGCCAAGATGCAGGAGCAAATAAAACTAAAAAACAAACCCGCTGCAGCATTCTCTGCCAGGGGCCCCTGGGCTGAAAACTAGATGCTCTCAGGATGAAATCTAAATGCAGAGCTGTGACCCTGATTCTTTCCCAGTGAGCATCGGGATGGGGTGCTGGCGGGACCACTTTCGCAAATGACAAGTGCATGCTATGCCACGCGTGCCCTGGCGGAGACTTCTGTTGGCATTACTGGCTGTCTGGGGGTGGGGCAGGGAGGCGAATGCAGGGCAGAGGTTGCCTGAGCACTTAGCCGAGCACCTTATTAGCTGCTCCTAGTAAATAATTAAAGCTCAGCTAGCTGTGGGAGGCTGCAGATTAAAACCCCTCTTTCCAAATTACAAAACCTCACCCTTAGTTGCAGCTGATATTTTGATAGGTCTGTGCTACCATCTAGGCTCAGAGTCACTGGGAAATTGCACCCTGTCAACAGAGTTCAGAACCTCAGGAATAGGCAAGGTAAGATTAGGGGGTGGGAGAGGGTGTTTACAAAGCACTTGCCCCAGAAACCCCAGCCTCCCTCCTACATCCCAGAAGCCAGTGGATTTCCTCCATGCTACATCCTCTTCTCTTTAAGGGACGGTGCTTAATTTTTCACCTCGGGACCAGATGCCAACAGCCTGAGCCGAAAGAGATGAGGGTTTTAGCAAGCCCAGCCATCCAAGGCTGAAAGGCTGATAAACTGCTCACTGGGGCGGAGACCAGTCATACTGCTCCAGATCCTGGCTAGGGGAAGTCCTGGTGCTTTGTTTTCTTTTGCAACAATATGCAAACAATGCAGACTGCTTTTAAAGGCAGAAAGCTAGCTGTCAGGAGCTTCCAGAAAACTGGGTGCACCTGGGCCTGTGTCGGCCCCAGCAACACTCAAGCTCGAAAGCCCACAGCCTGTTTGGTGATGGCAAGTGGCAGCAGTCCCCGCTTTACAGATGAGGAAATGGGCTTGGAGTTAAGTTTTAATACTGTCTCTTCCATACAATACTGTAAGGCCCTAAAAGAGGCCAGGACACAGGCGATAAAGGCTCCTGGCCCTGAGGAAAGAGTCCAGTGGGCTGAAAAGTTTCCCTTGTACATCACAACAATTCTTCCATATGGAAGGGATTTGCACTGATCCCAGGAAAGGGATCTGCCAGGGAGGGCAAAGCACTGGCATAAGGTCTGGCCTGTGGCCCTCAGACAATCAGTCACGCATCAGACCTGCACACGACTTGGATCATGTGTGTAGGGAGACGACCCAATGTCTTAGACATGGCAGATGCCCTAAAAGTGTGCCCGAGACAGAGAATAAGGATGGAGGGCCAGGCATGGTTTGCGTAGTGCCCCAGTGGGGAGGGGCGTGGACAGGTGGCTTATCCCCTTCCCTCCTCCTCCGCCTCAGCCCTCACCTGCCCTCCTCTCAACAACACCTCCTCTGAGACAGGCTTGTCACACTCAATCACACTGAAGTCTAAAAGCCCACCTTGAAGTATGAATAATAAAAACTCACAGTTATTGATTGAAGCACTTACTACCACCCAGCAAAGTGCTTTGCGTGAATCATCTTACTGAATCCTCCTAATAACCTGAGGAGCTTTTGTCATTCCCATTACACACAGTGAAGCCAAACCTTCAACAGTCAAGGCTCAAATTCACACCCTAGTAAGTGGCTGCATCAGGATCCAAACCCACATATCTGGCTCCGTGTATGTGTGCTCATCTCGATCACAAAACGTTGCAATATTAAGCGCAATTTGATAGGTGGTCAGGCATGACTGCAAAGGAATCAGGTTGTAATTACAGATTTTCATGTAAACACTCATTCAGTCCCAACATCCATTAAGGGCCTACGGGGGAAGAAATGGGAGCAGGGCACCCAGGTCCCTGCCAGATCTTGTATTTTCCACGGCTAGTTTTTGTGCTTAGGAACTCATGGCTCCAAACCTAACACCTCAACACCCAAGGTGTCCAGGGGCCCCAAAGTGAACTCACAGGGTCAATGCGGTATATTTTACATTTTTGAGTGAAACATCAGGACACTTGACATCTATGGGACACTGCAGGGACGGCTAACTGGAGGAAGCTCACAGTTTCAACTCTGGGTTACACTGCATTCTTTTCAGTGACAGCCTGTCTCTGTGAGGCTGAGTTGTTAGCAGTTGCTGTGGTTAGAACAAACACACACCAGGCAAAAACCAAGGTGGGGCAGTGTTCTATTTAATCCCAAGTTTGAGAATTTGTGCAGTGCCCAGCAGACACACATATCCCTTTGTTAAAATAATTAATTGGAAGCCATTAGGCTTCCAAACAGTGCCTTGGGTTCCTACGTAAACAAACCAATACCCAATTCACTGTAAACAGTAAAACAAAACTTAAGCTTAACCAATCAGAAATCACCAACTAACCTGTAACTAGAGACTTTCCACTTTAACCAATCCAATATTTTCTTTAACTTGCTTCTGTCAACACCTTATATTAATAAAAGTTATCTTCACACCCCTAGGGTGTGGAGTGCTGAACCACGTGAGGGCTGGAGCTGTCCGATTCATGAATAGCTGAATATTCAAAAAACTCTTTAAAATGTTAATATCTCAAAGATTATCTTTTAATGTCATTATAAGTCATTGTGATTATTTGAGAAGAAAATAAAAATATTTTTACTCTTTTAATTTATGAGTTATTTTTCTCAAGCACCACTAAGTTGTTAGGACACAAATACTTATTATCTGGACCTAATAACTTACTATATGGACTTGCTAAGTCTTTCTTTTGGCCTAGGAGGACCGTGAAAAAAAACTGCTGAGACCCTAAGGGTACCTTGAATGGAGGATGTTTGGGATCCACTGTTCTAGAATGTCTGTGCCCCATTCCCAGCAATAATTATAAGTTATTTAAAGGCAGGAGCCATCTTACACTGGTCAATACTTTGGTCTCCCCTCAGCACGATACTTGGCTTGCTGTAGAGACTTTTTAGTACTTTTATTAACAATTTACAATAAAAGATTGAACCTGGCCATGAGAAGCCCTTCAAGATCCACAGCAGTGCAGTGAGATGGGAGTGATTACAGTGAGAACTAACTCACGGGTCCCGCCAGCTGAGGGTCAGAGACGTGCACAGTACCTTCTTGACCTTGAGAATAAATATAATTTTCTGAGCTCTGATGCAGAGCAAAATAATCAACTGCCCCTTAAAGGGTTTTTGCATACAAATGAAGATCGATCTAGGAGACTTCTTTGCCCAAGAGATTGAGGTTCTGTTTCATTGCTTGAATCTGTTATCATCAATTTAGACTGTTCTTTCCAGTCTCGAAAGGCAGACCCACACCTCCAGAAGAAAGGAGCCCTCAGGTCACAGAGGAGAGTCAGAGCTGGTGGCAGCAGCAAAGTTAAAGTTCCAGCCCCCTGGGGTATCGCACTGCCAACAGGAGTTGCAGACCTGTCTTCTGCTATCTGCTGACCGCCAAGGAGAGCGCAGACAACCTGGTTGCTTAGCAACCCCTGCAACCTGACGCCAGGGGAGAGCAGAGGAGGTGTGTGTCGGGTGTGCAGTGGACAGTCTAATCTCGGGCACAGGCCAGTCTTCTGTGCGGGTACCCCAAAACAAGACAGGCAGGAGAGATTCCACCTGCTCCCACAGGGTTCCGGTCCTAATAAACTGCAAGACATTATCAGCAACCTGAAAGTGCCATCGGAAACCATGTGAAACAGTTCATGGAACTACTGTTCCAAATTGGCAAGTACTGATGGTGTGGGAGGGAGCCTCCGTTAAAGATCAATCCGTCTGTAACAAGGAATGGTTGCTGTTCCGCTAGAGCTGGGGATGGGAAAATAGTGATGTAGGGTCCAAAAAGAACTCTGATCCTGCATTTCTGATAGGCAAGGGTAGGAAATCACAGGATCATTGTTCTGCTTTCTCAGTGCATCAAGATGAGCCAGTCATCAAGGATAGAAATGAGTAGAAATGGCCCGATTACTAGCTCGCTGAGCAACTGGGTGCCTTTTGTATGCAGGCCAATTTCTACTGGGGGACTAAATGTAAATATTAAATATAGTGTAAGTGAGGTATAGGACATGCACAATAACTAACACAAAGCTACCTGCCTTCTTCAACGTCTTAAAGCCTAAAGAATGTATTCTTGGAAGTTAAAGCACTTACAGAGCAAAATAACAGTAAATGCTAATTTATATAAAGCCACTAAGACTTCCCCCTCAGTCCTCTCTCCACTGCACAGAAAAAGCACTCAGGTCTATGCAACTCACTTCTTTACATTTCCCTTCACTTCCTTTCCCCTCAAACACCAGCTTATCTTATCAGTTGCCCCAGGCCAGTGAGTTTGGGCAATTACCCTCACTTTACAAACAACAGCCTCAGCACTCATGGTCCTCCGTCCCCCTTGTATTGCCAGACCCTAAAAGATCATGATGCTGAATTTCCCAGGGAGCCTCCAGTCTGTCAGGCCCCAACCCCCTTCACACACACACACACACACACACACACACACACAGCAAGCCTACACATGGGCATGCAGGACACGCGCCCCGTGAAGCAGCAGCACTAAAGCCACCACCTGGAAAACTGACTTCAGATAGCACCTGGCCTGACTGCAGAGGAATCTCACCCACCTTGTGGGCATGTGGCTGTCCTGGCCAGCCAGAGTCAGCAGAAGGGCCGTGCACCGGGGCAGGTGGGCAGGCTGGCAGGCTGGGGTTCGGGTCAGAACCCACTCAGCCATCATCCACTCCTGCAGCAGTGAGCAGCAGCCCCCCACGAAGCTCTGCTCCCCAAAGCCGGGCGTCCTGCAGCTCTGCCTGGGGGCTCACGCCTATGTACCCCTTTACTTTTAGAGGCTGAGTAATCAGCCTATATGGGGCGGATAACAGGATTACTGTGGCCCACTCCCAACCCTGCCACGATCTGTGTGGCCTTGGGTTCCGTTTCCCCATCTGCAAAGTGAGGGCACGAGGCTACAGCAGCTGTTCCGAGTGTTTCTGAGGAACACTGGCCCTACGAGCTGTTCATTGTTCTGCCACCCATGAAAAACGGAATCTAGGGTCAAGAAGTTTGGGAAGTGCTTGTTAAAAATGCGGAAAAGTTTCAGTTCTGTGTTCCATCCCCATAAGCAGCCTCTATCTCATGTCTCACAGTCCCAGGATAGAAGACTAGACCTGCCAATGTCGCCCTCACCTCCTACGTATGCTTCTGTGTGATTCTGTTTTGATGGTTTCGAGGCAATTTTAAACACCCGGTTACACAGGCACACACACAAGGAACTGAAGTTGCAAGCACCCACTCCATAGAAAAAGGTTTCTCTAATCTAACGCAGTACTTTTCTGAGCCCTTAGTGTTTACATGAATCTCTGAGGCCTCCACAACATGAAGAAATGCCCAAATTATGCAACCATTCCTTTTTATAGTAATGGGAACACTGGAGAAACACAGGGAAGATAGTGTTTGGACTAGATGTTCTATAGGGTCCCTCCAAATACAGCATCCCATGATTTAAGTATCCATATAATGCCTTATTAACTAAACAGCCAATCTGCATTTATTTGGGGCATATGGGAGCAGAGAGGGGCTGGGGGGGCTGAGGGGCTCTGCTGCTAAGTCAGGGCTGTCTATGGTCCCCCCAGCTGGCCCTGTACACAGCCTCAAGGGAGAAGAGCACGCTGCTATCTTCTAGAATTCTGAGTTCTTCTAGAACTCCCAGCAGGTCTGGAAGCTATAGTTCAAGGAAGGTGGGGATGTGAAGGCATTTAGGAACATGTTGGGGCGCACATGCTACCCACCCCACATCACACACACACCTTAAAGTCGAATGAGTGGAAGTGGTGTAGTGAGACGCTCAGGAAAAACCTCAGCACCTGGGCATGCAACCAGCTCGTTCCAAATTCAAACAGAGGTAGGTGCTTTTTCCAGCTGCTGATATGCAAGCAATTTTCTAAAGGTTTATACTGTGTCAATATTGTCTTTAAAAAACGTCTAACACCCCTTCCAATCTATCATACTATTAATCTACTCCAAATATTCACACACACACACACACACACACACACGTCCCACCTGTTTAGAAACTTTATCTTTGCCGTGCCCATCTTACGGCCTTTGAGACTCTCCATGTTGACCATGATTTACCTCCCCAAAAGGACACCCTTGTGTTTCCTCTGCTCCATCCTCAAGTCAAAGGTTCAGCCTCCCCGTTCACATTCCCACCCTCACTCCTTTGCTCCCTGCTCTGCAGTCCCCAGGTGCCACCCCACTCCAAGGTCCAACTTAAATCTCATGTCCTCTGGGACATCTTCACTGAGGACCCCAAGCTTCAGGTATCTCTCCTCTAACACTGGCTGCCTGCGCCAGCTGCGACTTTCTGAGCCTTTACTGTGGAACAGGAATTCTTATGCTTTACCATATAATACAAATTCTCAGACATATTTTCCTGTGTAATATTGAAATCTCCAACCACTTAGGAACTCCATAACAGCAAGCAGGTTCCCCCAAACTTTCTGGGCTTCCACTTATGTTTGGTTTATATAAAACAGGGATAATAATAGTATCTACCTCAAAAGATTACATGAGGCAAATGCATGATGACCATCTTCGATAAATCTTTGTTGCTTGAAGTTAACCCAACAAGGGAAGGCGGAAAGAAACACAGAAGAGGAAGAGTTCACAGGATAATTAAGTTTTTCAAGGCTATAACGGTTATTTCACAAAGGATGGTGAACCTTAGATTTTTTTCTGTTTCTTTGAAGGCAAAAGGTGAGAAATGGACTTAAATTTCAGTAATCTTGGCCGGAACTACCTGATGGTGCCAATGTAGCTTCAGCAGAGAAACCTGACAGAGGACAAAGGTGGGGGGGGGGCAGACCAAAGGCTTAATCTGACCTCAAGGCTTTACCACTTATTTGGATAAGTAACTTAATCTTGCTAATCCTCAGTTTCCTCATCTGTAAAAAGAGAATAAGAAGGTGTCAACCTCACTGGAGTGGTGAGAACCATCTCGAGAGCCTAGTGCAGGGTCTGGAACACAGTAAGTGTTCAATTCACTCTAATGATGGTTGTGATGCTATTGTTACCAACAGCTGCTGTGGAGTTGGATTCCTTCAAATGGTTGATAAACAGTTACTTTTAGTAGATAATTGGTGAACAGGCCTGTCCACGGCATATGGGAGAATACTTGAGGGTCTGAAATTTGTTAGACCAGGGACCACTCTGGTGGGCACAACGATGTGGCTGACCAGGTACATCGCCTACTTCCCCTTGCTTCATTAAGACCTGCTTCTGGGCCAGGCGCGGTGGCTCACGCCTACAATCCTAGCACTCTGGGAGAACAAGGTGGGAGCATCGCTTGAGCTCAGGAGTTTGAAACCAGCCTGAGCAAGAGTGAGACCCCGTCTCCACTGAACATAGAAAAAATTAGCCAGGCGTGGTGGTGTGCACCTGTAGTCCCAGCTACTCGGGGGGCTGAGGCAAGAGGATCGCTTAAGCCCAGGAGTTTGAGGTTGCTGTGAGCTAGGGTGACGCCATAGCACTCAAAAGAACTGCTTCCTCTGGTCAGCGTGTTTTGCACCTGGATATTCTCGGACAACTGACTCTTGTCATTTCACACTGAGGGAGAGGAAGACCAGCAGATGAGATGGGTGGACAGGAGCAAAGAAGTCAGGGAGATTTCCAGGGAAGAAAAAAAGTGTGAAGATGGGACAGAGGCTTTCTGTGGTCATGCCTCCGGATCTCCATGCTTGTAGAAAGACACCCCCAGGCCAGTCCAGAGAGATCTGGCAGCTCTAGTGGGCCTGTCCATCCAGAGTGTCGTGCGGGGTCCCCCACAAATAAAGTCTCCTCCCTCTCTCGTGTCTCGAGTCTGGTGACACCAAAACTTACTGAAGGGCTTCTTTTTAATAATACCAACCACTGCCTGAGTTTTCAAAATGTTTTAAAAAATTGATTTAAGAAGACAACTCTTTTTTGGTGGGGAATTTTTACCTATTCGATTGATTTGGATTCTGCAATATAGCACATTATTTTCCTTGGCCAATTTCTTAAAGAAATAATTTATAGGTTATTTTGCTAGCTAGCTGATAAATAAACAGTTTAAAAAAGATTTACCTTGTAATTAGTCATAAATTATCTTTTTCATGGTTTTATGTAAAATGTGTATTTCACATAAGAAAATGAGTAAGTTCTTCATGCATGATATGGAAAGTTAGACAAAAAGGGCAAGATGCAGAACAACGTGCGTGATCACTTGTGTAGAAAGAAGAGAATAAGTAGATATTTGCTGGTATTTATATAAACTATCTCTGGGAGGGAACACTGACAACTGGAAACATTGTTTGTCTCTAGGCAGGAGAACGGGAGGCACAGGGAGAAGGATGGGAGAGGCTCTCAGCGCATCTGCTATTGCACGCTTTGAATTTTGAACCAGGTGACTACATTACCAATTCAAAAGTAAGCAGATAAAATTAGAATTTATATTTAAAAAGGAAAACAAATGTCCTTTTGATGGGAAGTGGGAGCCTAAGTTTCAGGAGGGAGAGTCAGGCCAGATTAAACAAGGAACGCACATCCATCAGCATGACAGCCGTGGCCTTTGGCACAGCCCTCCTGAGAGGCACTGGATCCGTGATAAAGAGCCTCTAAACCACCCGATAAAACTCATATATCATTGCCTTGCCTCTGATAGGGGAATCTTGTTTTTCCTTTCTTATAATACAATAGAGAGTCACGAATTAGCCAGAAATTCACATATTGCAATGTCACCACTGGTCGGGGTTTAGCGGTAGGACAGATGCCAGCCTGCCCCTTCCTGGCTGTGTAAGCTCAGATAAGGGCGTTAACCTCTCGGGGCTCTAGCTTCCTCATCAGTAAGATGTGGACAGTCATGTCCTGATGGTCAAACACAGATAACTTATGTAAAGTGACCGGCTGTTGGTACACACTCGTAAATATCAGCCCCTTTCCGCGTGAGAGAATGAGCGCAGAGGCCTCATGCACTCCCTGTCTTTGTTCCCACCGAAGAAACTTAACTTGGCATAAATGCCACAGCCACCCCCATCCTCCACCAGAATGAGCTCCCAGCCATGAGCAAGGAAAGCTGAGGCTTCCCCCGGGGTTGCACCCCGGCTGTGCCAGCCCTGGTCGGTCTGGGGACACAGGAGCAATTCCAGATCCAGCTGGGGTGGATCTGTTCACTTAGGGGCATCTGAGCCTGGGGTGCACAGGGGGCAGGCAGAAGGGGATGCAGGAATGTTATCCTCGTGCGTCACTATCACCTGCCCTTTCCAAACTTGCAGCAGTGGGTTTTAGAATTTGGGAGCCTGGAGAACAGCATTTATATGTTTCATTTGTTCATTTTAAATAACCATGTAAGTACCCACGATGCCACCAGCCACATGCAAAATGAGCCGAGGAACAGTATCCATTCTGCTTCTGTGTAGCGTACTAGAAATCCTCCAAACAATTACAGCCATCATTTATTGAGTACCTACTGTTGCCAGCTACAGTGCTAGATGCTTTATCTTGGATCTTCCCTGTGGATTACTGCTTCCATTTTATGGATGAGGACATGGAAGCTCACAGACAGTACATTTAACCTGCTCCAGGTCAAAGAGCTAGCAACTGGGTCAGGATTTGAACTCAGGTTCCAGTGCCCACTTGCTTTCTGATGTACCTCTCAAAGTGAGCACCATGCTGAGCGAGAGAGCTATACCCACAGCACCATCACCTACAGGACAGGTGGCCTTTTCCCAGGAGTTGGTGCCAAAGTCTCTGAGTCCCCCGGTGTGGTCGGCTAATGTCAATATCCTGATCCCCAGAACCTGCAAATGTTCCCATATATCATGGCAAGCGGGACGTTGCAGCTGTGATAAAGGATGGTGCGATGGGGAGATTATCCAGGTGGGCCCGATGTAATCACAAAGCTTCTTCCAGGAAGGAGGCAGAAGATCAGAATGGGCAACAGGAGATGCGCTATGGAAGCAAGAGGCTCGAGTGACTTAAGAAAGGACTCATGAGCCAAGATATACAGGCAACTGCTAAAAGCTGCAAAAGGCAAGGGCATGCATTCTACCCTGAAGCTTCCAGAAGGAATGCAGCCCTGCCAGCACACTGACTTTAGGATTCTCAACTCCAGAACTAGTAAGAGAATAATCTGAATTTTAAACTACTAAATCTGTGACAATCTGATATAGCAGCAGGAGGAAACTCATACACTTGGGGACGGTTCATGTCAGAAGGAGGGACATTTACCTCCCAGGACGGAGGCAGGGCTTCCTGAGTAGCTGCGATCACATGGTCAAGTGACTTTCTTGAAGACCCACACCTCTGGAGCCACAGAGAGCCCAGGTGTTGGAGAAAGTGGGAAGGGGTGGGGTGGGGACAAGGGCACCCAGAACCTTCACTTAGGGAGCAGGAGCAGACCCACAGTGGGGCCCCACAGAAGCCAGCCTTGCCTCTCCCCTGGAGGACAGCAGCCTGTTCTGAGAAATCCATCTGCAGCTTCGCTTTTCACTTCCTCTTTCACAGGCCCTCTATCATCTCTGGGGCAGCCTCTGCCATATCCTGAAAGGGTGGGGGCCCCGCCTTGTGTCATAAAACCCAGAGGCTGGACCGCAGGGGAGGACTGAGTGCCCTGCCACCACCTGGCACGGCAAACATTTGCCTCCATCTGTTCCACGTTAGAAGCCAACGCAAAACAGGACAGCAGCCTAGGAACAGGACCTATATTTGGCCAAGCACCAATTCAGTCTTAGGAATCACGAGAAGACAGCGGTGTCCTGCAGTAGGTGTGTCAGGAATGACACGTGGCCTGCGTGGCATCACTCTGGAGCGTCCTTGCGCTTGATGATTCGGGGGAGGGGAGGGCAGGCAAATATTTTCAAATGAAACATATTTCATATGAATAAAAACACAGGCACATTTGGAACGGAAACAAATTTTGCATTAACTTTTATAAAAAGGGATTTCGGACTACAGGCCACGTCCCCAGATACTCCCTGTGTCTCCCAAAGTACGCGTTCCCTTTTCTCCGTCCGTAACAGACGTCTCAGAGGAAGGTCTGAGAAGCTGCCTGCACGGGAAGTGCAAGGGCTGGAGCCTCTGCAGCCGGTTAGACTCTGGGCACTGCTGTTAGGAGTTACTGTGTTACGTTATGCACTATGTCAATTACTGCCCTGGGCCTCAGTTTCCCCATCTGCAAAATGGAAATGAGAACTCTTACCTCACAGGGCTGTTGGGTATTAAATGAGATCGGGTATGTATCGTACATGCCTTGCTCACGTTAGGCAGTCGCCACCATGCGAACAGCAGGGACAGACACCTGTTTGGATCCGTGACAAGGCCCACTTCCTCAGCAAAGCCTGGGCTGGGTTGGGTGGGGATCAGGGAGACGCTTAGCTTTATACAAACAAGACCAGGTGGAACCTCCCTTCCAAGTTTATCCCTTTGGAACATTCCAAATCTTGACTGGGGTGGTTATATGGGTGTATATATTTATCAAAGCTCATTAAATTATACACATACTGTCTGCACATTCCACTATGTAAATTTACCTCAATAAAAAATTGTTTCCCAAGAAAATTGCCCCTCTGCTCTCAAACACCCATTTTGCATATTTAGCTCAGAATGTCCGTGGTGTCCAGTTTTGATTAACGGGCTTCCCTAGACTCAAGAACTAAATATTAGGTCCCAGCAGCCTGGGGACAGAACACAGCTCTGCTGAGCAATTGGCACCTCACTGTCACCTGCTCAGCCTCCGGGGCTGCTCGGTAAATGGTGACTTCTCTCTCCTGCTGGTCAGGGCTCAGGCCAGTGGTGGCTGCCTTGGAAGCAGCACCCCAGGACAGGAGCCCAAGAGGAACATCCAGGGGCCTGGGGCTGTTCTGAAGGCTCGCTATTGATGAAGATGCCGCAGACACTGGTGGATCCTACTCATTCTCGTTATTTCTTCTAGCATAAACCATGAGCTAGTTACAGTAACACTGGGCATTGAAAAGGCAGGGATTAGAGAACAGGAAGATTTTTAATCAAGTAAAATATATATCCACCCTAAAGTCCAGCGATTCCACTCCTAGAAATTGACCAAAAAGAAATGAAAAAATATATGTCTACACAGAAGATCCAAACATAAATGCTCATAGTAGTATAGCAGTCATATTTACAATAGCCAAGAACTGGCAACAACAACAACAACAACAACAGAAAGAACTGGCAACATCTCAACAACCAGCAGCAGCTGAATAGGTAAACAAATTATGGTACATCCATAAAATGGAATAGTACTCAGCAATGAAAATAAATGAACTAAGACATGTAACCATATGGAAAAAGCTCAGAAATAGTAGGCTGAGTGAAGAGAAGCCAGAGGCAAAAGGATACATAGTATATGCCTCTCTAAGAAATGGTAAAACAGGCAGACGTGAGCTATCATGGCTGGAAGGGTGGAGAATGGACCTCAAGGTCACTCAGGAAACTTTCTGGGATGAAGGAAATATTCCATTTCTTGAAACTGAGTTGGTTTTGCACAGGAATATATATTTATCAAAACTCACCAAACTCCACACTTAAAATAGGTGCATTTTATTGTATGTAAATTACCTCAACAAGGGAGGGGAGGGAGAGAGAGCACCAGGGAGAGAAAGCAGAGGTGGCCGGGTGACTGGTGAGTGTTCCCTTTTTGGGAGGCCAGCACATTCTCTCTGTCTCCTAAGGTCGTCCACACGGCTACTTACACGCTCACTGAGAAACTGAGTTTAAATCTATGAAACCCTGGGGATACACATTTTATTTTTTAAAAGAGAGGCCTCTGGCCTCCTGATATACTGCAGAGACAGTAAAGACTTCACGGTGGTGAAAGCTCCAGAAAGGACACAGAACAAGCTAATACTAAAACATGCACAGCCAGCACACCGTGGCAGTCGCATCGGTAGTAAGAAAAAATTAAAATACATATTTATTGGTTGGTCAGTAGCCAATTCCCCAAGACTCCTGAATATCTCCCCATCACCAAGGAACCCTCCCCACCTCCCCAAAGTCTGGTAACTTAAAAGAGTTGGCAGCCACCAAGATCCTTCTCCAGCAAGGCAGCTTCTGTGCTGGTGGGCTGGTGCCCGGCCATCCTGAGTAAAGAGATATCTGGATGTCCCCTCCTCCCAGGAGCAATATGATTGAGGACTAACCCAAAGCAGACAGTGAGCAACAGAGCGTGCGTTTTCTCACAACGAGGCACTGCCAATGGCAAAAATAGGAAAGTGGGAGGCATACCCTGTGTAAAAACTAAGAATTTTTCCACTTTTAAGCCCTGCTTTGACCCTAATTGTAGGGTCTTACTTCCAGATAAACATTTTAAATGCAGGGAAGAAGGAAGAGTGTTGGGAGATCAGAGAGAAGACCGTACCTGGTGACTGGAAGGCAGGGATAAGCAGTGGGCATACAGAGGCCCTGAATGAGCAGCTCTTCTGCAGGGTGGAGGGGGGGTCTGGTTCCCCTCCACATTAATGCAAGTGAGCTGGGCAGAGCCCTCTCCATCACTCTTCATGACAATTAGTCACTGATGCTCACGTACGGGGGTGGGGATGGGAAACAATGGTGCTCTGTCCAACATCTTCAGCCAGGATTATTTCTCCTCAACAGGTGCTTGGAGAACCAACAGCAGCACCATGTGCTGTGTAGACCAGTGTGGCCTTACTACAGGAGACAATTTTTTGTTTCATATTTCTTTATGTGAAATGAAGTGGGAGGAAGCCGAGATACATTTAATGAGGATTGTCTGACTGTAGATGTTAGCCTATGTGAGGTTACAGACTCACTGTGTTTGAATAATATAAATTTAAACCTTCAAAGCATGAAAAAGAAAAAAGAGGGAGTGTTAGAAAATGGAGATTTGAAAGATATATTATAATGGCCAGGTATTAATATATGGTGTAGGCTTGTTTGGATCCTGAATCCAGAAGACCAATCATAAAAAGACGTTTTAGAGACAATCAAAGAAATCTGAATCTGGGCTGAGTAGTTGGTGAGAGCAGGGAATTCTTGTTAATTTGTTATGGGTTCAACAGTGGAATGGTAGCTATTGGAGAGAGAAGAGAAAAAAGAAAACAAGTAAAAAGAAAAAGAAGAAAGGAAAGGAAAGGGAAAGGGAAGGAAAGGAAAGGAAAAGAGAAAAGGAAGGAGCCAGTTCTTACCAATTAGAGATGCTAGCTTTGCTATTTACAGGTGGAATATCATGTAAGCATTTATGGATAATGTGACACTATTTAATTTAAAATTGTGCAGAAAAATTAACAATCTAAAAATTAAATTGGGAAAACAAGTCCATTTGCAACAGCATCAAAGAGAATAAAATACTTAGAAATAAATTTAAGAAGTATAAAATTTGTACTCTGAAAACTGAAAAATATTTTTTAAAAAATTAAAGAAGATCTAAATAATTGGAATGATATCTGGTGTCCATGGATCAGAAGACTTAATATTGCTAAGATAGTAATACTCCCCAAATTGATCTACAGATTCAGTGCAATTCCTATCAAAATCCAAGCTGCTCTTTATGTAGAAATGGACAGGCTGGTCCTGGAATTCATATAAAATGTAAGGGACCCAGAATAGCAAAAACTAATCTTGAAAGAGAACAATATGGGAAGACTTACACTTCATGATTTCAAAACTTACAACTAAGCCACAGGAATCAAGATGGTGTGGTACCGGCATAAGGATGAATAAATAGATTAATGAAATAGAATTAAGAGTCCAGAAATAAACCCTCACTTTTATATCCAGTTGATTTTCAATAAGGGTGCCAAGATAATTCAACGGGAAAAGAACAGTCTTTGTAACAAATGGTACCAAGACAATTGGATATCCACATGCAAAAGAATGAAGTTGGAGGCTTACCTCACACCACATGCAAAAATTAACTTAAGATGGATCAAAGGCTTAAATGTGTAAAAACTAAAACTATAAAATTCTTAGAAGAAAACACTGGAGTAAAACTTCAAGACCTTGGGTTAGGCAAAGCCTTCTTAGATATGACACCAAAAGATAAGCAACAAATAATATATATATATATGTATCAAACTTCATCAAAATAAAAAACTCATACTTTAAAGGACATCATCAAAAAAGTATAAAACAACCCACAAGGAAACGGTATCTGTAATATAACCCAAATAAAAAATGGGCAAAGGGTCTGAACAGACATTTCTCCAAAGAAGACATACAAATGGCCAATAAGCACATGAAAAGATGTTCAACATCAGTAGTCATTAGGGAAATGCAAGTCAAAACCACAACGAGATACCACTTCACCCCCACTAAGATGACTATAATGAAAAGGACAGAAGAAAATAACACGTGTTGACATGGATGTAGAGTAACTGGAACGCTCAAACACTGCTACGATGGTGTAGCAACTTTGGAAAACATTCTAGCAGTTCCTTAAAAAGTTAATCATAGACTGACCATATGACCCAGCAATTCCACTCCTAGGTATATATCCAAAAGGACTGAAAACAGATATTCAGACAATTACTTGTACATTAATACTCAAAGCATCACTATTCACCACAGCCAAAAGGTGGAAATAACCCAATGTCAATCAACTGATGAATGGATAAACAAAATGTGGTATAGTCATGCATCATTTACTGATGGGGATATGTTCTGAGAAATGCATCCTTAGGCGATTCTGTTATTATATGAACATCATTGAGTGTACTTACATAAACCCAGATGGAACAGCCTACGACACACCTAGGCTACATGGTACAGCCTATTGCTCCTAGGCTGTAAACCTGTACAGCATGTTACTATACTAAATATTGTGGGCAACTGTGAGTAACACAATGGAAAGTACTTATGTATCTAAACATATGGGAACTTATGAAAAGGTAGAGTAAAAATTACATTAATCTTAGGAGATCACTGTCTTAAGATATGTCATAAGATCATGTGATCTGTCATTGACTGAAATGTTACGCAGTACGTTACTGTATATCCGTACAATGGAATATATTTGCCATAAAAAGGAATGAAGTGCTGATACATGCTATAACATGAATGAACCTTGAAAATATTATGACTTGTGAAAGAAATCTCACAAAAGACCACTAATTGTATAATTTCATTTATATGAAATTTCCAGAATAGGTAAATCTATAAAAACAGAAAAATCAGTGTTTGCTTAGGGTTGCGGTAGAAGGATGTTAGAAGAGTGATTTATAATGGATATATGGTTTCTTTTTGTGGTGATGAAATCTTCTAAAATTGACTGTGGTGATGGTTGTACAACTCTGTGAATACATGACATTTTTTGAAGGTAAAAAAGTGGGAAGATATAGATGAAACATAATAGCAAAATGAATGTTTCCATATTTTAAAAAGTTAAAATAAAATGATAAACAATAATAGTTTGGATTCAAAGTCTAATTTTAATTGAAACCCAGAATAAATTTCTGTGATGTCTAAAATATTGACTGTCATTTTAATGCACAGAGAAAATTACTAGAAAAGACTTCACAAGATGTTCTAAGAAGGGGAACCATTTAAGGGGTCCCAAGGGTACAAGACTGATCCAGGTTCAGACTGCTCTTATACTAGGAAGTCACAAAGTCATGGATTCATCAAATAGGCATCTAGTCCAGCCCCTTCTTAGAATTGAGGGAAATTGCAGCCAGCCAGCAAGACTGAGGGACTTGCCCAAGCTTCCTGCCTTTCATAAGATTCTTGTAAGGATCAAAAGAGACAATGTGTATGATGAAGCTTTATAAATCCTTTGGATTACTACTGTGGCATCCAAAATACAAAGGCTCAAACCTCAGTTCTGCCACTTTCTTGCTGTGGCCAAGTGAGTGGCTTAATTTTCCTGAGCCTCAATGAAAATGAAATGAACACCTCACAGAGTTGTTAGAGAACTAACTGAGGCAACACTATCCCAGCTTTTCCCGGGACAGGAACTCAGTGTGAGTTAACTGTTAGGCACATTCTTAGTAAAAGGATATGTAAACTACACAGTGGAGCCTGCATGTGGACTTGGGTACAAAACTTAAAATAATGTCATTTCAAGATTTAAAGAGGAAATTCCAATTTACAAAGCCTAGTTTGAGTTACCTGCAATGAGTAATTTTCATGGGATCTATCAGTGTAAAACAGTTCATTGTAAGGTTTTACAGGTCCCAAAAGTAGAATGCTAGAGTCCTTTGGGCCTAATTCCACCATTAATTATGGAGTACCCAATGTTTAAAAAATTTGAATTTAAATGCCTTTATACAGGGCACCTCTCTCTAGTGCACCACAAGCCCCACCATCCCCTGTTGTCTATCCCCAAGCCTATCTCACTTTACATCATTACCTGGTCCCTGAAGGTGATTAAGTTTCTAGATTCTACCTTACATGCTAGGAAACCTATTTGCTGGTTATCCAACTTTCTTCTTACAAAGGTTTGGAGAGCCTCTTCTTTTCTTTTAAGGACTTTTTAAGTTTTGGAAGGTTTTTTAAAGTTCTTTTTAATATTTTTAATAAATTAAAAAAGGAAAGCTCTATAATATTTTATTTTAATTTTTCTGAGCTAAATTATCACTTTATTGGGAAAGTACCAACACCGCATTCTTCAAAATTACTGGAATTTTATTTGCCTCAGGCTCTACCATATTTTAAAAGGTAACAAAGACCAGTACTGTCCCAATAGAAGTCTAATGCAAGCTGCAAATGCAAGCCACATGTATAATTCTAAATTTTCTAATATCTATATTAATTAAGGGGTAAAAACCAGATGGAATTAATGTTAATAATTTATTTTCTTTAACCCAATATATCCAAACTTTTATTAACATATAATCAGTATAAACATTTTACATTTGTCTTTTGAACTGGGTCTTTGACTTCCATTGTATATTTTATGCTTACAGCACATCTCAGTTTGAACTGGCTTGTGTTCACAGCCAATTTGTGGCTAGTGGCTCCTGAACGGGACAGCACAGATTAAGACAACCAGTGATAAACCATGCAATATAAGACCTTGAAAGAAGAGATGAAGTTATATAGGAAAAGAACATCTGCATTAGAAAGTATTTAAGTGGCAAATTCCAGGGCTTTCGTGGTCAAGGTGGTGACAATGATTATGGCAAAGCTTGAGATGGAATGAAACTCTGATCACATTACTCCAGCATAGAGGGGGAGGACAGGATATTCAGGGCTTCTATTTTGCTGCTGTTTCTCCTTCTATCTTTCCTGCTCTGTGTGTACTGGGGTGGGATAGGGCAGGGGTGAAGACAAAGTGAACAAAGAAGCACAGAGGAGGAGTTGAGAGATCACCATTCCTAATATATATTAATAACCTTCAGCTGACCCCCACTCATCATGGCCTGAAGGGTTCCAGGGCCAGGAGCCTGGGAACACTGGCGAGGATTTTTCCTGTCAGTCCTGGCCCCACCTCCAACCTCTGAGGCAGCATTCTCTGTCTTTGATAAACAGGCCTCCTACCTCTGCTATTCAGGGAATATTATGTTCTCCCAACTGTGATATTTTGGGTCTTTCTGGCAGGAGGTGGGGATGGGCAGGAGTGGAAAGAACTCACAAATGTTCTCTGAACAAGGAACCAGTAAAGTACAGACATCTGGCCCCAGGATTTTGCTGGCTCCAGGGACGTCACTGTAAACCCACTAACACTAATTGCTTTCACGTCTGCTCCCATTTCTAGTGGAAATAAAATGCCTCTCTGGCTAATGGAAAATGAAACGCCCGTTTGCTATTTGTTTACCACATTATGTAAGAGCTCTCTGCACCACCACTCCTCCCCCAGCCCCTGCCCCGAAACCCTCTGAAGGACATCTTGCACAAAGCCTGGGAGTGCGCTACACGTACAGGGCAACGAGGCTTCAGAAAAGGCACTTTTATTTGTGCTAGGGCCACAGAACTCCTTAATCCTAGACTGAACGGATGGGAGGGGAAGGCAGAAAGAGGAGAGTGAGAATGAGAGTGCGAGAGGAGAGGATGAGGGGAGGAGAGGATGAGGAGAAGAGAGGAGAAGGAATCCTACTTGTTTTAAATTCATGCTTCCAGGAATATTTTGTATCTCCTTACTTGACATTAAGTATAAAGATCTAGAGTAGCTCAATGAACCTCAATGTTCACATTCAGTTTCCCTGACAAAGAAGGGGAAACACAGGTCCAGTTGAAATTGAGGTTTAAGAAAATGAACTCTCAACCCACTAGGCCTAACACAGTGGTCCTTTAAAGCGTCTGACAGCAGGTGACTGGGAAGCCTTCTTTGGCAGTCCTGTTCTAGTTGGCTGCCTGTGTTTACCCTCATGTTAGTACTTATTACACAGTGTGGTAACAAGTGTAAAGACCCCTGGCTGTCCTTCCCCTACCCTCTCTCAGTGCTCCCCTTCTTCTCCAGCAACAGAACTATTCATTTCTAGCTGGATTCATGGTTGCCAAGAACAAAAACTACATTTCCCAGTCTCCCTTGCAATTAAAGTGTGGCCATGTGACTAATTTCTGGCCAATGGGATGTGAGTGGAAGTGCCATGTAAACTTCCCATGGTGCAACTCTCCATTTCCCCTTTTCCCATGTGAATATGGTGAGGCCATATTGGGCTATGTTGACAAAGACAATGCGCTAGGGATGGTGGTGCAACAAGACAGAAATTCTGTGGAGCTACCAGACTGATTGCAGTGGGACTGCTATGTGAGAATGAAATTGTTATCTTGGATCTGAGTTATTGTTGCTGAAATTGTGTGCTTGGGATTTATTTGTTGAAAAGAAGAAAGGAGGACACCTTTAAAATAGATGACCCCACCACTTGGCTTTCATGCTAGACAGCCAGCCTCTGGCTCTTCCTACCTCTCTTACTGAGGAAGAATCTTACATCCCTACTAACTCCTGGGCTTCAGAGACTATATCTTCCTAATTGCCTTCTTTAGTCTCCACTCCCCTCTGTATGCTGCCTACTCCAGGCTGGACACAGAGCAGCACTCCTTGACCAGACCAGCTCAAGCACTTGGAATAAAGGATCATTAAAAACAAAGCACTTCGCCATGTCTCTTTGGAGTGCCTTTGAGATATCCTGTTATAAAGGCTGAGAAAATTGTCCAAGATGGCCAAGTTCAAAGGGCTTATCTTAGAATCAAAACCTTTTTCAAAGCAGAGATGGGGATTTTGTGTAAACACCGCCTCTGCCCAGTTGTGAGGTTCTATGTAGCAAACTTGGGGAAAAATTAAGCTGAAACAGGGCTCAACGGATTAGCTATTACAACAAGACTCAGGCAGATGGTTTTTCCTAAGTCACTAGATTTCATAAGAAGAGAATTGCAAAGACAAATGCTTTGTTTAATGTAGATGGTGATGAAATAAATCGGGTGACTCCATCTCAACCACCCTCCTCCTCATACTTACCCAACCAGCTCTCAGATTGCCCAATCAAAGAGCAGAAGTTCACAGAATATCTCTTCTTGGGTCAGCTCCCAAAGGTGGGAGCACTTGGCTTTGTTCCCCAAAAAACTATAATCTGGCAAAAGTATGTGAGAAATGTGCTCTGCCCTACTGAACACTGCAGAAGAGTGGCCAAGAGCCCTGTCAAAGTAGCATTTGTCTTCCCTCTGAAAAGTGTTTATGAACCGACACATTCCCTCTCTAGCTCAGGAAATAGCTGCTTGATCAGAACACAATTGAATGTGACCTTGAGCTAGACTATAGCAGGCAGAGGTTAATTTCCTTTCCTCCTTAGGGCAAGACCCAGTTCCAATTGTCTTGCTTTGCCTAATTAAATTTTCTGCACAATATAGTAAGTGCCTTATCTTGGGCAGGGAGGCAAAAGCTTCCCTTTGTTCCTCCCTGTGGTTTCAAGTGGAAGTTTAATGAAGAGCACATTTTGCTGAAAAACAAAACAAAAAAACCCTACACACATTAATTGTGAGGAGAAAGTAGTTTTTCTACTGCTAATCTAGTAAAAATTTCTATTTGCTCGGGAGGATCTGGCAGGGAGAAAAGATAAAGCAGCCATTTAAAGGAGCTCAGGTGAACAGCTCAGGACCTGGAGAGAAGTAGGCCAGTGGGTCGAAATTAAATCCAGCCACAAGCAAACAAAAGATTTAATAAATAGGAGATAACGTGATGCCCGGCATAGCCCTCAGGCCCTCTACCTTCATTCCGTGACTGAAGGTATTCAGTGTTCACCTGGTTAACATGGCTTAGTTAAGGAAATAGTTGGGCTGATGTATTTTTTTTACTTCTATATTCATTTATCTTGGAATGACTCTATTGTTTTTGGAGAAATGACACATAGTCATTTTTTTAAAGTAAATAACACAGACAAATCTGAAGAAGAAAATAAAACTAGCCTGGAAATCCCACCACCCATCAAGTAAAACCCTCATTAGGTTAGGTGACTGTAACCTATGTTACCTCTTTATACACATACACAACTAGGAAGATGAATAGATTTACAGGCAGAAATAATTTAAATGGAATATACCACACGGTTTCTTTAATAAAGAGGATTCCATTATTTGAACTTAATAGATAAGAAAGAAACTGAAATGAAGTGGAATCTGCTACATTTCTGAAATGATACAGATTTTTAGCTTTTTTAAGATTGGCAGGATTCTGAAGGCAGGGTCTACCCTCCAATACCAACTGAGATAAATGACATTAGAAAAGTAGGTAACATAGAAAAATAAAGCCTCAAGCCCCAAGTGATTTGGAAATGTTTTCCTTGTCACTCTGGAAAGCTGCCTTTACTTCAGATAAGGACGGCAAGCCACTCTGGAGTCTATGTTCTGGGAGCCCAGAGCCTCGGCTCTAGCAATGCGACTGCCTTGCTCCTGTATGTGGATGGGTCAATCTGACCTTTTCAGGAAGGAGCATGTATCTAGGGCTTGGTAAATCCTGACAACAATGAAAGTTGAAAAGAAGGGGCATTCATCACCCAATATGCTGGCAAGAGAGGAGTGGAGAACCATTTGAAAACTCAGGATCAATTGTCATGGGACTCCCAGGATAGATCAAGGTAGGTCTGATCAGTTTAGATAGAAGAAGAAAAAGAGAAGAGAAAGAAGAAGGTGGTAGGTAGGGAAGAGAGACCTGACTTTTGACATTGACACTGAGAACCAAAACCTTACCTGCCCCCACACCTCACCCCTCACCCTGTGCCTGGGGAAGGGAGGGCCACATAATTATTCGGACAGCAAAGCAGAGTTTAACCTCATGGAGGCAGGGGGAGTGCTTTCAAAGTAATAATGAAGTCATGATTAGTACGGTAAAGCCTTAACCTCTCCCCTGGAAGAGCCCAGGTCCTGCGAACAGCCAGTGTGTGTGCAGACCAATGAGTATGTTGTCACTGCTTCCCGGGACAACCGACACTGCCAGAAGAAGGGATGAAGAACAGAAGGGAGGCTCCAGGCAAAGGGACACCTTAGAACACAGAGGGGAACAGAGACACCAGCTATGAAGACAGCAGCTTCCAAGCCCAGACTGAATCCAGCCCATGGCTACTGGGCCTGCCTCCTTGCCTGTCCAGTGAGGGTCAACGAAGACATCAGCTGTCCATCTTCATCCAGTCATAACTTGCAGCCGTTCTCCTCGGATGCAGCAACAGAGTGTCACTGGAAGACCTCCTGCCGGTACAGCTGGCCCCACAGAGGAAGGCCTGTCACCCCAGTCTGTAATGGCACGAGTGTGAAAGAGTGCCTCCATATTTCCTTCTCTTTGATGACATGGGATTGTCCCTTTGTACAACCTGCTCATTGACGGCATTTCCAGGGAGGAACCTGGGTAAAGCCTTTACTGCAGAATCTGCATGGGGGGATCAGAGCATGGGCTTTAGAATCAGACAAGCTGGGTCCAGTTCTAGCTCTCAGCTGCTGGAGTCCAAAATTACTCCACTTCTTGTACCTCTGTTTCCTCACCTGTAAGATGAGGGAATAAGAGTAGCTATGTTGGACGATTGCAGGGATTAAGGAAGATATAATCCACAAAAGGGCTGAGGGCAGTTCTAGTCTTAAAGAGCGCCAATATTGGCCATGAGGATCATGCTACCACTTAACACGTAATAGGTGTTACGGGATGAATTGTGCCCCTCCAAAATTTATACGTTGAAGTCCAGGCCCCCAGTACCTCAGAATGTGACTATAGTTGGAGACAAGTTCTTTACAGAGGTAGTTAGATTACGATGAGGTCGTTGCGGTGGGCCCTAATCCCATCTGATTAGTGTCCTTAGGAGCAGAGGAGATGAGGACACAGACACACACAGAGGGATGACGCTGTGGGGACTTCGGAAGAAGATGGCCAACTACAAGCCAAGGAGAGGCCCTCAGAAGAAACCAACCCTCCTGACACCTTGATCTTGAACTTCCAGCCTCCGAAACTATGAGAAGATAAATTCCTGCTGTTCGAGCTGCCCAGTGTGTGCTACTGCGCAGTGGCAGCCCCAGCAGACCAATACAGACAAAGGCTGCCTGTTATTTCAGCAGAACTGATACTCAGCCAGTACGGAAGCAAAGCCAATGTCACTTCTGATTGGTGATATCAGCTAAAAAATATTTCCAATATTTTTAACATCCACCCCCTTTCCTCCACTTGTCAGTCTTACTCCAGAGGTGTGGCCCCTTGGGCAAGAGGACTGGCCTGAGCAACAGAAATCAGCGAGAACATGTCTGCCTTCTGCTCCGCTCATCTTGCCTTCCCTGGGCGTCTGCGACTCAGTGCTCCCTGTGTGCGGTGCACTTCCTCCTCCCTCCCTCGGAGCCTGAATGCCATGCTGGGCAAGCACAGGGAAGGGGTGGAAGGGGCTCCTCTGAGCACAGCCATCCCTTGGATCCTGTCTGCCTCAGAGAGTGCGTGCTTCCGAGGACTATGACAGGGTTGCTATGACAATAAGCATGATTGTGTTTGCTCAGCACCGTTCACAGTCTTTCGAGTGGACTCAGTGGCACACGCTGAATACATGAGAAGCCTAGAGAAATCTGAACGGGGAATGAAGTTGTGCCCGGGCTGATGGCCCACCCCTTTTGGCTCTGCCACTGAGTTAGCCTTTGACAACATGACCCCCAGAATGTCTGCACCCTAGACTTAGGCGCCACTGGTACCAGATGTCCACTCTCTTTTTTCAGTGTTACTGGCCACGAAATTTGCAGGAGCTTTTGCCCACAGTGCCGTGGAAGGTCCCCACAGTGGCACTGGCTCCAGTAGGACAGGGAGCTCCCACTGGTTGTGGCGTAGCTCTGTACTCTCCTTGCCTAAGGTAAGCCAAGGGTGAGGCAGGCTGAAAAGAATGTCTGAGCATTCCTTGGCCAAAGCGGGAAAAATGCGCCACTCTGAAGCCTGCGCTGACCCTTCTTCCCTCCAAGGCTGTGCCAGTTACCGCCCCTTGGACGGCCTGTGCTGCTTTCTCACATAAGCATGTGTGCAAAGCAGCCCACGGCAAAGCCAAACAAACACCTGGCAGATAAGACTCCAAGGCTCTACCAAGCAAACTAGGTTCAATCTCAGAGCTCGGTTTGGTTCTGTCCCTTGTACAGATTAATGGGAACAGCAGTCACCTTAGGAATTATACAGCACAAAGATGCCTGATATAAAGAGGCCAATATAGCATGCACGAGATGGCCACACCCCTAAAACTCTCCCAGAAATCAGTTTCTGCATTCTACAGAAATGTTTTCCATCTGCTTTACAGTTGCCAAAGCAAACCACATTTGTTCTAAAAAGAGATAAGGGCTTGTTCATACCAGTCGAATGCAGGTTTTTATCTGCCATTAGAAGGCTGCCACTTCAGTGGAGACTGTCCTGTTCCCCGATGGGGCTAAGTGGCATTAAACCACTTCTAAGTACCTGCTAATGAGCTAGCTGCCCCGGGGAAACTGGAGAAAAACAAAGCACGGGCCCTGTTCCTAAGCATCTCGCCTTCTGGATGGGGAGAAAGAATGTGCATATTTGGAAATGACTCGAGATGGCAGTGCAGTCACACTGGATGGAGTGCCAGGCCCGTGACGCAGGCCTGGGAGTGCTATAAGAAGTCAGAAGGTTCAGCCAGCCCCACCACACATCCAAACAACTGAACAAAACGAGCCGGCAGAGGCTTCAGAGGCCAGGGAGCCGAGCTGCTTGTCTCGCTTGGGGAGCACGGGGCATTTGGCAGCGCAGGTGAATACAGCTGTCTCTGGCAGGACAGGAGCATGGCACGCAGTTGATGAGAGCGAGTCTCAGAGCCACTGTGCTTGGGTTCCACTCCTGGCCTGGCTACCTGGGCCCCTCACAGGGGCTCTGTGCCTCCACAGCCCCATCTGTGGAAGGGAGAGCAATGAACAGCACTCACATCGTGGTGCTGTGGAAAGGACGTCAGCACGGTGCCTGGCACGTAGGGAGTGCTCAATAAATATTGGCTGTGATTATCCCGGGCCTGAAGGTAAAGGGGTTGCCCTCAGTTTACAGCAGGAATCAGGATGTCCAGTCTGAGTGAAAGGACAGATTAGGCAGCACAGCATAATTTACACAGTAAACTAGATTTTTGTGGGTGGTGGTGGGGGAGGCCTCCGCTCCCATGGATGTGGCGTTAGTCAGAAGAGACTGTGACTCGAGGGAAAGGCCACTGTAAGCCCAACAAACGCAGAGACCGGTGTACAGTGAGGCCTGTTTTTCCTGCCAGGAATCAGCAGCTTCCGTGTCCGAGTGGGGCATAGAATTAGGCGCAGAAGAGAAGGCACATCAGCTGTGAAGTCCCAGAACGGCCGGTGGCAGGACATGAGCCCAGTCGCTGCTGGCGGGATCCACTCCGCGCCCTTCACTGCTATATCCACTTCCCTCCCGGCACTGTTGCCCGTCGTGGTGAGAACACTTCAAATATTCCCCCCAGACGAGGCCCGAACACCCAATTTTCTCATATCCTCTTAAAGCCAGTCCCCTCTCCACTTCCACCCTTTCCAGAACTTGAGCACACTGGTCTCCTCATAAGACAGTTCTAGAACATTCCTGACTATGAAAAACACGACCTTTCCTTGCCATCCAGTCTATCTGCCCTTTCATCCCCTAAGCACCCTCCAACCCCGACATCCCCTCTGAGGGCGGGCGTTATCTTTATGGAAAGGAATGAGGAGTCACTGAGTCACCCCGCCTCCTCCACCCACCTTGTCTGGACCACTCATGCTCAGAACACAAATCAAAGTTCTCAGTGAGTAGATGCCCCTGGGCACCAGCCAGCCCTGGGGGTAGCTGCAGATTCCAGAAGCCTTCCCACCCCTCATCTTTCCTCAAGGTGAGGCATCTGTCCATGTCCTGGATCAGAGGGTTATCCGGGTTAATTTCTAGAGAGCATCATTAACAGCAGACCTTCTACGGGTCTGGATTCACTTCTTTGATGTCCACTTCCTCATCAGAGGAATATCTGTCCTGGCTGTGGAAATGGTTACCTGAGAGCACCAACACAAAGTACATAGTGTTTGCCAGATGACAGCCACCCGCCTAACCGACCATTAGCAATACTATCTATATGGTTATGAAGATCAGCATCTAATTTTCTGTTCAACCATTCAACAGACATTGACTATGTTTTTCTAGCGTCACCCTTGTGCCTGGCACAAGTGGTAACAGACAGACCTGGTCCCAACCCACATGGGATTTCCGGTCTAGTTGAGGAGACAGCCAGTAAGAAAGTCAATAAAGAGAGGAACACCACTTCAGGTCATGGAAGGGCAACGAAGGAAACAAATGGAATTTGTGACAGAGAATAACAAGAGGGAACTTACTTTAGACAGAGTGGTCAGGGAAGGCCTCTCTGAGGTGACAGCTGAGGTAAAACTGAAAGGATGAGAGGAAGCTAGCCACACGGCGAGCTTGGCTTGACAGGTCCAAGAAATGGAAGAAAGTCAGTGTGGCTGGTGTGTCAAGAAAGGGATGGTGTCCCTGGGTGAGGGGGAGGGGTGGGCAGGGGATAGCTCTGTAGGCTTTAGTAGATAGTTTAAATTTTATTCTAAGGGTAATCGGAAGTCTCCGAAAGGTTTTAATCAGGAGATAGTCCCTCATATAGCTATATCATACTTTCTTTAATTATTCACAATAAAAATGTATATTTATCCCTGTTGAGCACCCACTATGTGCCAGGCTCTGGGCTGAAGACTGTACATGCATCATGCCGGCAGGACTTGGTGGCCCTGGGCACTGGGGTGATGGAGATGGGGACAGAGGGAAATGGACAGATTTGAGAAGCACATAAAAGATAAGAGGGTGGTCAGGTTTTGCTGACAGAGTGAATGGGACCCAGGGCGGACCCTGGCTCAGACACTGCCACTGGCTTCTCCAACTATCCCACCATCCTCATCCTCATCCTCATCCTCATCATCACTTCCCAGTCAGAATTATCATTTAGCCAAGAGGAAATCAATTAGGCAGCTTCTTTATAAAGCACCTACTCTAAACACTGCATAGTGAGCAGCACATGCTAGGTTACTCTGTACTCTAGAGCTGTGGTCCCCAACCCCCGGGCTGAGGACCAGTACCGGTCCATGACCTGTTAGGAACTGGGCCGCACAGCAGGAGGTAAGCGGTGGGGGAGAAAGTGAAGCTTCGTCTGTATTTACAGCCGCTCCCCATTGCTCACATCACTGCATAAGCTCCGCCTCCTGTCAGATCAGCAGCGGCATTAGATTCTCATAGGAGCACACACCCTACTATAAACTGCGTATGTGAGGGATCTATGAGAATCTAATGCCTGGTGATCTGAGGTGGAGCTGAGGTGGTGATGCTAGCACTGAGGAGCAGCTGCAAAAATAGATTATCATTAGCAGAGAGGTTTGACCACACAATAAATGCAATGCACTTAAATCATCCCAAAACCATAACCTCTCACCTCCTGGCATCTGTGGAAAAATTGTCTGCCATGAAATTGGTCGTCAAGGTGCCAAAAAAGATTGGGGACCACTGCACTGGAGCACTCTAATATCCCATGCTTGGAGACTTCTTTTTTACCTACTTCCAATGGCTGAATCTAGAAGCATTTTCCAAAAGAAACTGGCAATTGCTAAATGGTCCAACCTGTTTAAGTTGCCTCCAAGGACAAAACCAGAGAATTAACCTAAAGACCAACAGTCCGCGTGCTGCTTACCAGTACAGCGTGCTGCTGGCACAGACAGCGCCACTGAGCACAGAGGGATCTTACTGCGTCACACCGCCTGTCAGGCAAAGACCCAGAACAATGTCAGGCTCAAAACAGCAACAAAACCCTGAGCCCAGGGACAGCTTCTCAGAAGTGCAGCAGGAAAAGAATTGCCGGAACATTAGTTCTTTCAACCCCAGCACGAATAATAATATCAGTTGCCACATCATCGTGGAAACAATAATGCATGTCTGGATTCAGAACCTGCTGGGAAAAGATTAAGCTGAACAGGTCTAACCCACCCCTTAGTGTAGAGCACACACTCTCTTGTTTGAATAAGAATGTATTCTGGAAAACACTGGCCACATTCATCAA
>VBSM01000413.1:5588774-5615515 GCA_008086735.1 Cheirogaleus medius
CCCCACCCATGAAAGTACAACCATATAGTTATAATAATAACAATAACTGTAGCTGCTCTAAAATTCATATTGTATTTAGCATATGCCAAGCAGCATTCTTAAGGCTTTATGCATATTAACACATTTAATTCTTACCACAACCCCTCGAGTTAGGTACTATCATTGTCACCATTTTACAGATGAGAAAACCGAGGTCAGAAAGATCAAGTCACTTATTCAAGGCCCCAGAACTAGTAGGAGGTAGAGTCAGAACTTAAATGCAGGCACTCTGGCCCCAAGGGTCATGCTCTCAGCCACTACCCTAGGGCTGATGTTCCCCAGGCCAGAGCTAAAGCAGACAGGATTCAGAAGAGCAGCAAATGACTCACAAAGCTCATCTAAAGATTGTGAGCTTGTTAAAGTCCCTTGCAGGTTGCTCATAGAGATAAACCAGAATTGGGAGTCCTCATTCCGTTGGGAAAGCTTCAAGATCTCTGCCACATGCCTCTTCTAACAAGTACTCAAGGCCTGACCTCTGGCACTCTGGCCCCTGTCAGATCTCACCAGAAAGCCAACTAGAAATAGTCTCCATGTGACTCTGATAGAAATTAAAATTAAGATGACAGCCACGTTCCCCAGTTCTCGGCTCTTTCTCTCACTGTCTGTGTCTTGGGGCAGGTTACTTAACTTCTCCGGGCCTCAGTTTTCTCCTCTGTAAAGCAGGAATATAATAATACTGTCTCGTGGTTGTTGTGACGAGAAAAAGCACAGCAAATCACTTTTTATAAACCATAGGGAGTTGGCAGTGGCCCCGACGTGCGTGACAGGAACTCAAGGCACAAAACTGAAGAGACAGAGGATCACAATACACCGAGTTTTTTCAGTTTGATGGAATCATCTTGAAATCACATTCACCAAGGTCACACGGAGTCTTCCCAAGACTGAAGGCCGTGAATATTTTACACATCAACCTTTGAGGACAGGATGTGCATGCAGAGGGCTTGACCCTCAGAAAATCCAATAACTGCAAAAATCCAAATTGACAAAAATCCAATTGGCTCAAGTGGGACAGTGAATGTGAGAGGACTGTGAGGAGTTCACAATGATAAAAAAGGACGTTTGTAGTGAACCTTTCTGATGTCTTTCAGAATTCAATTCCTGTAAGTTTCAGATGCCTACATTTCCCAGATATAACTATCCCCTGCGGTAATAAAGGAAGATTTATCCCACTGTCCGCTCTGCCTGGAGCTTCCTTGGAGTTGCACAGAGAGAATTCCTGGCTCCCCTGACAGGCACCTCTCCAGCCTCTACGGGATCGTTAATAGGCCCCAGGACACCAGACTGAGCCTCACGACACTGAGGCCACCAAGCGTGGCAAGGAGTTACTAAACTTTGAGGTCAACTCTACCAAAAGAGAAAAAAGGACAAGTCCCGGTGGAAAGGTATTGATTGCTTCCTTGAAAGACACCTTCTAGCCTGGCAGAGCACAAAGACCTGACAGTGCCCCAAATTACACAGCACAAGCCGCGTGCGAAGACTCCCGAGACTGAGCATCCGGGCGCCACGGACATAGGAAAGCCCACGGACATAGGAAAGCCCAGATGGAAACACACTGCCTTTTCTACCAGCCAAGTTTGAATTCTGAACTTTTTTTTTCTTGTTAGCATTAGAAAAGAAAAGGTCTCTCTGCAGTGTCTTTAGAAGGCTGGGTCCTTTCTATGTCACTCAAGCCCACGCTGAACTTCCCCTGCTTTTGACAAGATGTGAGCCTTCCTCAGCCCAGAGTGACTACATGCAGTGTGAAAACTGGGGGGGCTGGGGAGGAAGTGGGGAGGGCGTGCAAGCCAGAGGGGCGGAGGTGCCACCTAAGGCCCTCACAGCCAGCAGTGGAAATGCAAACTTGACACTTCCATTTTCCCATCTCCTTCTCATCTGGGCACCCAGTGTGACTGCGCTGGCTTTGCATTTCCACTACCTTCTGCACCCAGCACATTAAAGACGGCTTCGAGAACAACAACAACAACAAAAAAGGCTCAAGGTTTTAAATCATAAAGCCCTGGGAAAATTCAACAGTGTCTATCTCCAAATCCTCAACTTTAGGTACCAAAAGCCTTCACTGAGGGAGTCCCCAGCCCCCTCCTGGGGCGGGTGGAGCCCTGAGCCTCGGCAACGTACTTCCCCCCCCCCCCGCCCCCGTCCCTCTCTCACCGCCACAGCCTCGCTGTCAGCTGAAAGAGCTCCCTTTGGTTCTCCCTCAGGAGCAAAGGACTTTCTGATCATTCCGTAATTCTGATAATAAGGCCCACCAAGTATCGTAAGATGTATAGCTTCCTGCCTGCCTTTCCTCTGACCTAGTTAAAATGTGCCGTGTTGGACATACGTCTTGCTGACCACATGAAAAGTGGGAATAAATATCTTCAAGGGTACCAAAGTCCCTGAACATGTAGCTAGCTTGCCAGAGACTCAGACAAGACCCTAAGAATGTGAGCCCAGGTCATGTGCCTACGGAGACATTTCCCAGGTGGCTCCCAAATGACACAAGGAGGAAAGACCCCAGCAGAATCAAGGTGCAGGGGGAGGGGGGCATCAGTTCCATGAAAGTATGAAAACTGGGAGTGTCCCCCTGTGGGCCAAGAGGCCCTGGCTGGCCACAGCACACCTTCCAGTCACCCACCTCACCTGTGCAGGGAAACAACACGGCGGGCTGCAGGGAGGAGACAGGCCCCTCTGTGGCAGGCGCTGGCTCTGTGGAAGGGCTGTGTGGCCCCAACACAAAATAGTGGCTGCACTTCCAAATTGCGTGAATATACTATCAGCAGACCATCAAACAGGACATTGTGCCAGCTTGCTGCTGTTTCAAGAACTGCCAAGTGCCTATTTAATGCGAAGACCACAGGAGGGTTTCAGAGACTCTGAGGGGGTGGGTTCCATGGTCCTCGCAGGCAGAAAGGTTTACGTTTCCTCCTGCCCAAGAACTAGGAGTCCATCAGGAGCTGCTCACGTAATAAAGCTTGGCCAGAACCGTAGTCAGGTGGTGGCCTGGGCTTCTGGGCATGGGCCAGACACTGGGGCTCTGAGAAACAGCTCTTTGCCCCGGGCTGTCTGGAAGAACCAGACCAGGGCACAACACAATAGTATGTCAGGAAATCGGCTGAGTGCGTTGGCAAAGGGCATCTTTCTTAAAAGAATAGAAGAAGAAATAGAGTGCATCATATGTAATAAGTGAGGTATTGTTTTATAAAACTTTTAAATTTGATATATCTGTATGTGTGAATATTATAAATAGACATATATAATAGATATATGATTATACAAATATACTGTTATACATATATAATGGGGTGGCAGATTGTATTCTTCAAAAGTGATCATACTACTTCTTGGCTCACATATTCTTCTAGAACCTTGCCACTTCCTGATGAAGAGGTGGAATCTATGCCTCTCCTCTTGAATTTGGGTGAGGTTTTGTGACTGGCTTAATGACAAAATATGCAGTGACAATGGCGCTATGTGACTTCCAAGGGTTGGTTATAAAAGGTGATTATAGCTTCCCAGTAGTTTGCACTCTCTAGGGATGCTTGCTTTTGAAATCCAGCTACCATGCCTTGAGGAAGCCCAAGCCACACACAGCATGGGCTATTGGTCATCAAGAATAAACACAGGGAAGGGACTGGCCACACTGTTGTCCACATTCCCACTGCTCCAATTACAGGGCTCTCCTAGAGACGGGCAGATTGTGTACAATGGGAAAGACCTAGTAATGAAAGGAAATTAAAGAAGCTCTCAGAGCCCACCTACTGCAGTATTAGTGGGGCAGCAGCCCCCAGCATGAGCCCCAGACAGCGGAAACCTTGGGTGCTTGTGAGTCTTTGGAGTGCCTGCCCCATCTCTCACTCTTTCTGGGCTCAATTCCAAACCCCATACCCCACCTCCTTCTCCTTCTCCAAACAGGACCCCTACCTCCCATCAGGAAACCCTCCCTGAGGACTCTCAATCTCAAACTTTTCAAGAAACCCTCACTTCACCCTTTCTATCATCCAGTTATCGTGCTACTGATACCTTATATGTGCTTCACCTCATTTAATATTCACAGCCCTATTTATACTTCAGGAAACTGAGGCATAGAGAAAGAGGTAAAGTCATCTGTCTGGGGTCAAACAGCCAGTAAGCTTGGGGTTGGGACTGAACCAGGGCAGTGTGCTTTTGCATTGCTCGTTTTGAATCACCGTGCTATATTCTGCAAAGACGAGTGAGTTGAAGAAGGGAAACCGAAATCTGTGGGCCCGAGGGCAGTGATGGTGGTGACAAAGACGGTAGCACCTGCTCTGCCACAGTCTGTGCTGGGTCCTATATTGTCATGGTTTCTAAACCACGGTTTCTTCACTACTTTAAACAAGTAAGGATTATTATTACTGCCCATTTTGCAGATGAGAAAACTGAGGCTCAAAAACAATGAGCAATTATTCCAAGGTCACGTAGAGTCCAGACTCAACCCCAGACCTCCGATTCTTTCCACTCTGCCACTCATATTCTCTTATCACCCCAAAGGAGTATGAGGGTCCTACCCTGTCTTGACTAGCTACGCTTTCACATGGGCATGTTCAACTTTCATTTTCTCTGTGCTCTTTCTTTAAAGTCAGACATCCCAGCCCCCTCTCCTGCCTTCCTCCAGGCTGCCATGCCTCTAAATCACAAGGGGCTGGATCAGTAGCATTCCTATATGCCAACAACAGTCAAACTGAGAACCATATTGAAAACTCAATACCCTTTGCAATAGCAATAAAGAAAATAAAATGCCTAGGAACATACTTAACTAAAGAGTTGAAAGGCCTCTACAGAGAGAACTACGAAACACTGAGGAAGGAAATACCAGAGGATGTAAACAGGTGGAAAACCATACCATGCTTGAGGGTCAGTAGAATCAACCTTAAAATGTCTATACTACCCAAAGTGATCTATAGATGTAATACAATCCCTATTAAAATACCAACATCATTTTTCATAGATCTAGAAAAAATAATTCTATGCTTCATATGGAACCAGAGAAGACCTCGTATGACAAAAGCAATCTTAAGCAAAAAGAACAAATTGGGAGGTATTAATTTACTTCAGGCTAAACTACAAGGCTATAGTAACTAAAACAGCATGGTACTAGCACAAGACCATAGACCAGTGGAACAGAACTGTGAACCCAGATATAAAACCATCCTCATACAGCCATTTAATCTTTGACAAAGCAGACAAAAATATACACTGGGGAAAAGAATCCTTATTCAATAAATGGTGCTGGGAAAATGAGATAGCCACAGGACTGAAACAGGATCCACACCTCCCACCTCTCACAAAAATCAACTCATGGTGGACAACAGACTTATGTCTAAGGCATGAAACTAAAAGAATTCTAGAAGAAAATGTTGGAAAAACTCTTACAGACATTGGCCTATGGAAAGAATTTGTAAAGAAGACCCCAAAGGCAATCACAGCAACAATGAAAATAAATAAATGGTACCTGATCAAATTAAAAAGCTTCTGCACAGCCAAGGAAACTATCATAAGAGCAAACAACCTACAGAATGGGAGAAAATATTCGCATGCTACACATCTGATAAAGGGCTGATAACTAGAATCTATATAGAACTCAGGAAAATCAGCAAGAAAAAATCAAATAACCCCATTAAAAAGTAGCAAAGGACATGAACAAAAATTTTTTCAAAAGACAGACTAATGGTCATAAAACATGAAAAAATGCTCAACATTTCTAATCATCAGGAAAATGCAAATCACAACCACATGAGATATCACTTAACTTCAGTGAGAATGGCTTTTATCGAAAAGTCCCAAAACCATAAATGCTGGCATGGATGCGGAGAGCTAGGAACACTCATACACTGCTGGTGGGACTGCAAACTAGTACAACCTCTATGGAAAGTAATATGGAGAAACCTAAAAGAGCTAAAAGTAGAACTACCATTTGATCCAGCAATCCCATTACTTGGCATCTACCCAAAGGAAGAAAAGATATTCTATAAAAAAGACATCTACACTAGAATGTTTATAGCAGCACAATTCACAATTGCAAAGATGTGGAATCAACCCAAGTGCCCATGAGTGGATTAATAAAATGTGGTATATGTATACCATGGAGTTCTACTCAGCCACAAAAAAATGATGGTGATATAGCACCTCTTGTATTATCCTGGATAGAGCTGGAACCCATTCTACTAAGTGAAATATCACAAGAATGGAAAAACAAGCACCACATGTACTCACCATCAAATTGGTATTAACTTATCAACACTTATGTGCACATATAGTAATAACATTCATCAGGTGTTGGGCAGTTGGGAGGGGGAGGAGGGGATGGCTATATTCACATCTAATGGGTACAGTGTGCACCATCTGGGGGATGGACATGCTTGACTCGGGCAGGGCAAAGGCAATATATGTAACCTGAACATTTGTACTCCTGTAGTATACTGAAATTTAAAATAATAATAATAATAATAAAACGAGGGGGTGAGGAGGAGCCCTACACCATCCCAACCCTCTGCTGAAAGAGCCTTCCCTCTAGGTAATTCCCATGCTCGCCAATAGGGTCAAATGCCCTTTTAGCTACAGAGCTTGGTGGCACTTTTCTAACTAAAACACTGCACCCACACTATTCTCTGTATGACCCTACTCTACGTAGCATTATGCAAATTGTGTTTTAAGAATAAAGCTTTTCATTAATGATGGGAAATGTCCCAAAGCAATATGTTACCAAACACCTCAATACAAACCTGAATGACCATCTACACTTAGCTCCCAGGTTGTCACCCAGTGGGAAACATCACCAGCTAAGAACCTCTAATTCCTTTCCCCAAAGTCCCTCATTCTTTCACCTGCCTTCAAAACCCAAAACTTGGTAGAAACAGCTGACCATTCAGAGCCTGTGCTTCTAATGGCCTATTTCATGAAGAAAGCAACTCTCTCCACTCCCAATATGCAAAGTCACCAAGACAAAGGCCACCTCCCACCTCTGTTCTCTCAGAGTAGCTCGGGGAGGAGGGGCTCCTTGCTCCTCAACGACTCAGCCCCAGCCTGGCCCACCTTGCACACCAGGTGCCGTCGGCCCCGCTCTGAGCAGGCAAACGTCAAAATAATAAGATACAGGTGCCACAGCATGAGTACGTCAAGAAACAGAAGACAGCCGTTGCCACACAACAAGTCACCAGATTTCTTCCTGGTTAAATGATGTTCTATTTCCATGTCTACCAATGGTGACACTTCTGCTAAACTTCAAGGAAAGTAGAGTCAAAAAAGAAAGTAACCCATCCAGTCCCCTCACCCTCGTCCTATCAAGACACGCTGCTACATGCTCTGCCTTGTGTTTCCAGCCTGCCACAGGCCTGTGCACACCCCACCACGCCAGCAGGGGGCAGCACGGAGGACACCGCCGCCTCCCTTCACGCCTCGCTCTGCCTCCCGCGTGTCTTCCCTCCCCACACCCGACTGCGTCCACGTCCACGTAGTAAGAGAAGGCAGAAAGCGTCAACGAATAAAGCACTAGCTTGCCCCAATCCCACTTCCTGTCCTGTATCTCTGGTTATAACACGCTCCCCACAGAGCGTCACTGGCTTGAATGCTCAAGTTATTTACTCAGTCTACATGACCATGTGGCTAAGCCACAGTCCTCTTGACTTGGGGTTTCTCAGTGGCAACATGAGCGGCATTTTGTGTTGGGTCACTTTTTGTTGCAGGGGGCGGATGTCCTGTGCACGGTAGGATGTTTAGCAGCATCCCTGGCCTCTACTCTCTAGACGCTGGCAGCTCCCTCATTGGGACAACTCAAAATGTCTCTAGACATTGGCAAATGTTCCCTGGAGAACACAGTATCCCCCAGCTGAAGACCACTGGGTTGACCTAAAGGAGGGTTTCCACGGGGGAAGCCTTGCAGGGGAATTCTCATGTGGGGTCTGCCCTTTCGTCCCCCGCCACCTCACATCACTCTTTCTTTCTAGCGCATTTCCGTCACCTTCACCCAGAATGCCTATGACTTCGTCTCTACTCCCGCCAACCCACGAGGATCAGCCCGAGAATAGACTCCTCCGCTGAGGCTTTATGAATTCCTCCGGCCCACACAGATCACCTGCTCCAGTTCCTACAAGCACGTATTTGCAGACTATTGGCTCAACAAACATGTCTGGAGTCTTCTTGTGCGTCGTGCACCAGGTCCCTGTATACCAAGAGGAAGCAAGCACAGTCCTGAGAAGCACCAAGACCCGTGACAGCATCAGAGTCACAGATAGCGTTATGGCCTGGTTCAGGGTAAGGCAGGACACCTTGGGAACACAGAAGTCAAGCACCCAATTCCTGGACTGGAAGAAGAGGAAGAAGTAAACATCCAGAGAAGTGGATTTTCAAGCCAAAGCTTAAAAGACCTGTAGGAATCAGCCAGGCAGATGGATCAGGGAGAGAATTCCTCAAAGACAGGGTAAAGGGGTGACGGTGGGCTCTCGCAACAGTAGGCCGGGGACCAGGGCACAGCAGAAGAACCAGAAACAGCCTGGCAAAATGTGATTTGAAAGCCAGAGGCCTAGAGAATGTGCCACATGCTCAACGGGCATCTGACTCACTTCAACAGGCCACTTGTAGCAACAAGGTCACCACACATGTTCACACCTACTGAAGGGCTTGTCTCAAACCAAACACCCCCAGGGCAACCTCAAGAGCTGCTTCTCTCTAGAGTCTTCACGTTCTGGGCACCTCCAAACACAAGTTGTGCTGTACTCCTGACCACCCAGCCCTTCATGTCCTCAGGAAGGGGCCTGTAACCTCAGGCTACAACTGCAATCTCTGTTTACCTACCCGGCAGCAGAGTGCTTATAAAGAAAAAACAAGCCACCGAACTCAAAGAGGAACAGAGAATCCTGGAAGAATATGTCTTTGATCTGTAAAACAATGGTTGTGGTAGGGATGCTACAGATCCCCTGCTTGCATCACAAGACACTTAGCAAGCGAAGCCTTTGCACGGGTTGGAATGTTGTTTGCTCCTCCTCCCTCACCCCTCCTTCTTCTCTGAGTTAATTTCCTACTCATTCTCTCCTCTCAAACAAGACTTCCTTTACTAATGATTACTTCAGACTCCTGGTATATGCTCTTGTTTTTCCCTTATTATAATCATAATTAAATAATCAATTGTGTGTTTTCTTCTACTACTGTAAGCTCCAGAGGAACAAAGCTCACACCAGTCTTGAGCACCAACTCTCCAGGTAGGTTTGCCCTAGTACAACCAAGCAGGGTATTAAATGGTTGAGATAATTCTATACTGGCTGGTAAGTGGCTACTGCTCCAAGCCTACTGCATGCCTTGCCCAGGACCTAGACCCAGTCCAGACTGTGCAATAACTTTTTGTAATAGGGATTCATTGCATTTCCTGTGGACAAAGTACAGGCCCTAAGTAACGGGCTAGCCTGGCACTCTGAACCCTTGCCTCTGTCTATAGCTAATAGACTTGGAAACATTGGGTTTCTTCTCCAACTAGCTTTCGTTTTAAAAACCTAATATTGGCTGGGCACAGTGGCTCATGCCTGTAATCCTAGCACTCTAGGAGGTCGAGGCAGGAGGATCGCTTAAGCTCAGGAGTTTAAGACCAGCCTGAGCAAGAGTGATACCCTGTCTCTACTAAAAATAGAAAAAATTAGCCGGGTATGGTGGCTTGTGCCTGTAGTCCCAGCTACTCAGAAGGCTGAAGGCAGGAGGATCACCTGAGCCCAGGAGTTTGAGGTTGCTGTGAGCTAGGCTTACACCATGACACTCTAGCCTGGGCAACAGAGCGAGACTCTGTCTCAAAACAAAACAAAACAAAAAAACCTCATATTATAAATACAGGAAGGTAAGGAGTGATAGTCACAATGGGGATTTTAGCATGCACTCATGTTTACACATGTAATTAGAAAATAACTTTAAGAAATTACTTTTTTTGCACATGCATAGACTACGTCTGGAAGGATATACAAGATACAAGTATTGGTTGTTGCTCCAAGAAGGGGAGCTAGGTGATCAGAAAATGGCAAAAGAGGGAAATTAAATTTCATTGTTTACTTTTTTGGTCCTTTGAATTTTGAATCACATGTATCTATTACCTGTGCTAAAAATATACAAATAAAACAAGTTTTTAAAAATTAAATTTTGACAGTATGTAAATAAAATTTGATTTTAAAGTGAAAGTAAACCATGAATATGTTCTTCTTTTAAAATCTAACACTACAGTAGAAAATCAAATAAGTTTTTCCCTTGTGAATCCCTGTCCATTCCCCAAATAATACGGTTGTGAACAGTTTCTTGTATATTCTCCTGGAACATCTATCTTTTAAAAATAATTAATCCAAATGGATCATGCTATACATTTGATTTCACATCTTAATTTTTCACTTAATATATCTTGGAGATCTTTCCATATCAGCAAATGAAAATCTAAATTATGGTTCTATAGACTAGTAGTACATTGCATTAATATGATGCAGTTTACTTAACCCACTCTCCTATACATAGACACACAGGGTGTTTCCAGTTATTCAATAGTATAACCAATGCTGCAATAAATGGTTGTGCTAATATAGCTAAATAAGTTTTCGGAAGTAGATTTGCAAGGGTTAAGAGTGGTGTGATTTTAACTTTGACAGGTATTCCTGAATTGCCAGGCACATACTTAATCATTCTGTGGCTTTATTTTCTCCATTAGTTAATCAGGGAAACATTGACGGACTATTGGATTACTCCTGTAAAAGGCTTGGACACTCTGAGAAATATGAAGCAAAATCATTTTACATGACATGCAGTCAAAGGCACTGTGTTTGTGCCAAACTCCAATTCAGAGCTTTGTCGGGGGCCAGCTCACACCGAAGGCTCCGACGGCATCGGCCTCAGTGGCCCTGGCAGAACAGGGCCTGGACATCCTGGGGCCAAGCTGTGTTTACCTCCAGAGCAAAAGGGTGTTGCCATGAGCAGGGTATGAGAGAGAGGGGAAGGCCAACCCAAGCGCAGCGAGTCTTGGTGAAGGCAGTGATGATAAGTCAGGAAGTCCCAGCCTCAAAGCCCCGGACTGGTGCTGAATTTCTGCTCTTTCCCTTCTCCCTGTTCCATCATCAAGTTCCCTGGATGACATGCCAAACCTCACTGAAGATTTTATCTTTGAAAACGTCCTTTCTCTAGTGACAGCAAATGCAGGAGACAGGCTCAAGAGGGACCCTCTCAACTCTAAAATTTAGTCACTCTGAAATCTCTTCGCATCTACTCTCAAATGCAACCTTACCCAACAGGACTTGCTGCAGCTGGGAGTTGCCCTCCATCTGCTCTAACACAAAAGCCACCAGCCACATGTGACCACCGAGCATTTGAAATGTGGCTAGAGTGACTGAGGAACTGGATTTTATCATCTCATTTTCTTTCACTTAAATTAAGTGTAAATAGTCTTAATATATTTTGTGACTGGGGGCTACTGTGTTGGGCAGAGCAGGTGTGATAGTTTTTTAAAGTACAGGTACCTTTTTAGTCCAGATCTCTCTAAATCAGTCCATAAGATTCTGAGATAGCAAGAGGGGAGCGGAGAAGAAGAAAGAAAAAAAATATATATGTATATACATGGAAAGAGAGAGAGAGAGAGAAATGCAAACCATGTGCTGAGCACTCCATGGGCACTTTTCAATATGTCATGTCATTTATTTAGTTTAATGGATGAGACACTTAAATGCCAAATGACTGTGTGATGTGATTAAGGGGTTAGCAGGCTGCATACAGAGAACCCAGGGAGGGAGTGTCGGAAGGCAGCACTGATTCGAGCCTCCACTTCCATTTCAAGTGCGATTTTGTAGATTTAATATTGATGAAACCCACACTGGACACAATCCGCAGTTGTGATCATTCTGTTAAAACTTAGAATTAAAAAACTGTGTACATCGAGTTTACATAAGAATGGACAGAAAAGAAACTTCATGTCAACACGGAAGGCAAGAAGGCAACAAAAACGTTGAGGAGCTGAGGATGCAATTACCTTCTTTACAAAGAAAACCACTTGTGATCACACCTAGACTTTGCTATGGTTATAACCACTTTGACCAAGGCCCGGAGGAAACTCAGTACCGTCTATGAATGTAAAATTACACCTTCTCAAAAATGAATGGAACAATTTAAATTTAAAAACATGAATGACTAGTCTCTCAACTGGTAATATATGAATATATATTAATCTACACTTCTGAACACTTATAATGGACCTGACATATATATCATTTATATTATTTCTAATCTTCCTCACCCATCGCCCTGCAAAATGAGCACCACTGCTACCATTTCACAGATAAACTGAGGCTCAGTGGCCAAGTACTGACCTAGGATTCTAACCCAGACCTTCTGAGGTCTGAAGTCCACACCTCAGTCCAGTAGGGAATATCCCGGTACTGCAGAATGTCAGTAACCCCCCTGGAACAGTGAATCTGTGTCTAGTAATGTTTTAAGAACAGATTGTTAACTCAACACAATGCATTTTATAATTAACGTTTATGAAAGTAGTATACACAGAAATTAATATCCCATTAGTAGCCATGATTTTATATCAGGGAATGAGAACAGAATCACAGAAATGAAAGCCAATTTGCATTCTTGACTTCTAAAAACACTCATCCCTGCAGTCAGGGTACTCAGGAATTAACTGTTTCAGATGTGCCAGGTAGATGATCAGAGATAAATTACCCAAACTTTCCTCATATTTGATTTTCTCACGACTGCCCCTTGTCAGACACTGTAATAAGATCATTTTTTAAGCACTTATCACAATGCTTAGGCAGAGAAAAGGGAGGATCTGAGAATAAACAATTGAAAATTGGGAGAAGATCTTGTCTTTCTATAACTTCAAATGGATTTGGGTGAAGCTGCAGGTCTGAGAAAGGCACCCGCGGTGTGGCTGCCTGGGAAGGGCCAGGCTGAAGGAGCTCTGTGCTCCGTGGTTCCCATCAACATCCTCTGCAACAGCACTGCAGGCTGGGAGTCCATCTGTCTGTTCTTTCTCAAATAAACGCAAGAACTGCCCTCCCGCACACACCACGTTTGCATTTCAGAAGTTTTCTTTGCACACAGAGAGGCTGAGCTAGTGATGCACACTGTCATTTATTGAGCATTTACTACATACCGGGTAGCAAAGCACCCAAGCACTAAGTACCATGCATGTATTATCCCTTTTAATCTTCATGGGAATCATACATGTTACATAATATTATCCCCCCTTTCCAGATGATGAAACACAGTTACTGAGCTATGAAACTTCTCCACAGTCATATTTGAACAGTGGTTCCCAAAGTGTTTATCCATTATGAGAGGAAGCAGGGGGACACTTTAAAAAACACTAATGCCTGTGTTCCACCCCCAGAGATTGTTATACCCTTGCTCTCAGATGCTGCCTAGAGTTTTCAGAATGCCCCAGGTAATTCTACTGTGCAGTCAAGACCAAGAGCCATTGCACAAAAGCAAGTCAGTAGAGGAGGCAGGATTTGAACCCAGGTCTCTCCAATCGTAAAACCTGAGATCTTAACTGCTTACCCTATACTGTCCCCCATGCTAACGTTAAGATCATTACGTGCTGGCAATCAATAATAATTGTTATGGGAAACTTAAGCTAGACCAATTCTATCATTCCAGGCTGCCCAGGCTGTCCATGCACTTCCAGGTGTTTCCGTTTAAGGGTTAACATGAATTCTTTGTGACCATGCACACCTCCTGGACTGTGATCAGTCAATCTATGAAGACTGCTCCCAGAACCCTGCTCTTGGGCAGCACTCCTCATCTCTAGAAAACCAAGAGTTCAGACTTCCTCTCATTCCAAGCCTGGCTTGATCTCCTGGCAGCAATTTTGCTAACAAATGTTTTCAGAAATCAAAACCAGATATGTTTCCTATTAAATCAGAGAACAGCTTTCAATGTAAACAGTACGTTGGTTATTACCCAAACATCCCTAGTTGATTTCAAGAAATACAGAGCCCTTTAAATACTTTAGTTTAAAATAAGTGTTTATGTTGTTATCTTGTAAGCCTCCAGCTTTGCCAAAATCTCCCTGGCATGTGTCTGTCCTGCTCCGAATACATTCTCCCCTGCTCTTCTCTTCCCTACTGTTCCTCCCCATGGACAGACAGGAACTGCTGCCGTTGTCTGTGTATTCAGATGGACAGGAATAAGAATAGGGTTTGGCCTGTTACACTGATTACTTCATCTGCTAATCTAAAAGTAATCAGATAATTGTGAAGAAGTCATTCCACAATCCACATCTGCTAGGGTTGATATAATTTCATGGTATCATGAGCATTTAACATTAAGTTCTCCTTCTCCTTCTCCCCTTTAACATTAAGTTCTCCTTTCCCAGCCCTCCCCACAGAGGCTAGAGCAGCACTGTGACCACAGTGGGGCCCACGTTTTTTCATGGCTCCTGAGACCCTTCTCCAGCTAGGAAGGTCTATGAGGTCCAGCAGGGACGTCAGCTCTTCTTCATCCTCCCACGCACATGCTGCACCTGCAGATCTACAGGGTTTGACTTTCCTTGTTTCTGAATGGGTGGGATTTGGGGTCCAACGCCCCCTACAAAAGAACAAATCTAAGATCACTGCAAACGACAGATTGCTACCAAATGAAATGTGGCATGCGTAACTGCTCCCTCACACAGAGAAACGCTTACCCGACAGAAAAGGAGAGAACTGAATCTAGAGTTCTCTCCCATTTCATACTTTGTGTAAAAAATGCATTTGTTCGTGAAAATTGGTAAGAGAGTAGATTTTAAGTGTTCTCAGCAAAATAAAAAAAAGTACAATAAGTTCTCACTTAACTTCATCAATAAGTTCTCAGAAACTGTGACTTTGAGCAAAACACCCTATAATGAAAACAATTTTCCCACAGGGTCATTGACGTAAATAGGAGTGAGTTCCCTGCAGCATATGTCTGGTCACAAAAACATCAGCAAACTTTTAAAGAAAGATCCAAAACGCTTCTAATGTTAACATTGAAGTAAATGTGAGCTATATAGACATTTAAGAAAGATTAATGTTAATTAGCTTGACTTAGCCATTCAGCAATGTATACAGGCGTGCCTCGATTTACTGTGCTTTGCTTTATCATAGTTCCTGGATGCTGCATTTTTTACAAATTAAAGTTTTGTAGCAACCTGTGTCAAGCAAGTCTATCTGCGCCATTTTTCCAACAGCGCACGTTCGCTTTGTGTCTCTCTCATATTTTGGTAATTCTCACAATACTTGAGACTCTTGCATTATTTTTGTATCTGTAATGGGCATCTGTGATCAGTGATCTCTGATGCTACCATTGTAATTGTTTTGGGGCACCACAAACTACGCCCATATAAGACGAGGAATTTAATCAATAAATGTTGTATGTGTTCTGACTTCTCTACCCACCAGCAATTCCTCCATCTCTCTCCCTCTCCCTGAACCTTCCTACTCTCTGAGATACAACAATATTGAAATTAGGTCAACTAATAACCCTACAATGGCCTCTAAGTGTTCAAGTGAAAGGAAGAGTCATAACATCTCTCACCTAAAAATCAAAAGCTAGAAATGATTAAGCTTAGTGAAGAAGTCATGTTGAAAGCTGAGAGAGGTTGAAAGCTGGATCTCTTGTGCCAAACAGTTAGCCAAGCTGTAAATGCAAAGGAAAAGTTCTTGAAGGAAATCAAAAGTGCTTTTCCCGTAAACACACACAAGATAAGAAAGTGGAACAGCCTGATTGCTGACTTAGAGGGGTGGGAATCTGTGGCCTTAAGGTGAAATGTGGCCTTCTAAGTCCTTATGTGCAGCCTTTTGACTGAATCCCAATTTTGCAGAACAAATTCTTTTATTAAAAGGGGTGCAGCAGAGAAAGATGAAGCTTTTCTTGCCTCCCTTGGTGCTTAAAAAAGAAGAATCTTGAAATGAGAAGGCCGTGGGTTCCCCACCCCATTCAGAGCAAGGACCTAACTCTCTTCCATTCTACGAAGGCTGAGAGAGGCGAGGAAGCTGCAGAAGAAAAAGTTTAAAGCTAGCAGAGGTTGGCTCCCGGGGTTTAAGGAAAGAAGCTGTTCCCATAACGTAAAAGAGCAAGGTAAAGCAGAAAGTGCCGACGCAGAAGCTGCATGCAGCACGTTATCCAAAAGGTCTAGCCAAGATCATTGCTGAAGCTGGCTACACTAAACAACAGATTTTCAATGTAGATAAAATAGCCTTCTATTGAAAGAAGATAAGAAGATGCCACCTAGGACTTTCATAACTAGAAAGGAGAAGTCAATGCCTGACTTCAAAGCTTCAAAGGATAGGCTGACTCTCTTGTTAGGGGCTAATGCAGTTAGTGACTTTAAATGGAAGCCAACGCTCATTTGCCATTTCAAAAGTCTTAGGGCCCTTAAGAAATATGCTAAATCTACTCTGCCTGTGCTCTATAAATGGAACAAAAAGCCTAGAAGACAGCACATCTGTTTACAGCATGGTTCACTAAATATTTTAAGCCCACTGTTGAGACCTACTGCTCAGACAACAAGATTACTTTTAAAATATTACTGCTCATTGACAATGCACCTGGTCACCCAAGAGCTCTGATGGAGACGTACAAGAAGACTAATGTTGTTTCCATTCCTGTTAATGCACCATCCTCTCTGCAGCCCATGGATCCAGGAGTCATTTTGAGTTTTAAGCCTCGCTATTTAAGAAATATATTTCAGAAGGTGATAGCTGCCATAGATAGTGATTCCTCTAATGGATCTTGGCAAAGTAAATTAAAAACCTTCTGGAAAGGATTCAGCATTCTAGATGCCATTAAGAACATTCAAGATTCAGGTCAAAATAGCAACATTTGAAGGAGTTTGGGAGGAGCTGATTCCAACCCTCATGAATGACTTTCAGGGCCTCAAGCCTTCAGTGGAGGAAAGTTACTGCAGATGTGGTAGAAATAGCAAGAGAATAAGAATTAAAAATGGAGACTGAAGATGTGACTGAATTGCTGCAATCTCATGATAAAACTTGAATGAAATGAGGAGTTGCTTCTTAAGGATGAGCAAGGAACATGGTTTCGAGGGCTGGGCGTGGTGGCTCACGCCTGTAATCCTAGCACTCTGGGAGGCCAAGGTGGGCGGATCGCTCAAGGTCAGGAGTTCGAGACCAGCCTGAGCAAGAGCGAGACCCCATCTCTACTAAAAATAGAAACAAATTAATTGGCCAACTAAAAATATATAGAAAAAATTAGCTGGGCATGGTGGCGCATGCCTGTAGTCCCAGCTACTTGGGAGGCTGAGGCAGAAGGATCGCTTGAGCCCAGGGGTTTGAGGTTGCTGTGAGCTAGGCTGACGCCATGGCACTCTAGCCAGGGCAACAGAGCGAGACTGTCTCAAAAAAAAAAAAGAACATGGTTTCTTGAGAGGAATCTATTCCTGGTGAAGATGCTGTGAACACTGTTGAAATGACAATGAAGGATTTAGAATACTACATAAATTTAGTTGATGAAGCAACAGCAGGATTTGAGAGGCTTAACTCCAATTTTACTGTGCGTAAAATGCTAACAAACAGCATCACATGCTACAGAGAAATCTTTCGTGAAAGGAAGACTCACTCGATGCAGCAAACTTCATTATTACCCTATTTTAAGGAATTGCCACAGCCACCCCAACCTTCGGCAACCACCACCCTGATCAGTCAGCAGCCATGAACACCCAGGCAGGACCCTCCACCAGCAAAAAATGTACGGCTTGCTGAAGGCTCAGATGATTATCAGCATTTTTTAGCAATAAACTATTTTTTGATTAAAGTATGTGCTTTTTTTTTAGACATAGTGCTATATCACACTTGCTAGACTACAGCCAAACATATAAAACATAACTTTTATATGCACTGGGAAACCAAAAAATTTATGTGAACCTGCAACATCTCTAAGGTGTGCCTGTACATATTTCAAAACAACACATTGTGCATAATATATCCAGGTTTTTCATATAAAAATATAGAAAATAAAATATGGACTTTTTAATCTCCTCAGCTCCACTGTAAAAATCAACCTCCTCTACTTATGGAAAGAATCCCCCTCTAAAAGGAACTTGATTGATAATACAAACACCAGTCTGGGTATAACAGCACAATGATTGTCAGTGACACAGTGACATGCCAGCTTCCGCACACACTGGAGGAGACTAAACATGGCAAAGGAAGAGAGCACAGTAGCTGGCCGCTGGCACCAGGCATGAACAGGGAGGAGGAAGGAGTTGGCATTCTGGTGGCGGTGGCGTCTGGCAGCCCTCCAAGCTTGCAGGTGCTCAGCAACTCCCATCTTCATAAGCAGCCAGATTTCCTGATGTGTGCTGAGCTCTAAACCTCATATTCATATTTGAATATCAAGGAAATAATATTCATCTAAATGAGTTCTAGAGACTGCCCGTGGCCATACTCTGCTATTGGTCACAGTAATAATGTTCTGCACTTGTACTGGGCTCTTAATCTAAAGAGACCAAGGTCCAATCTCACCTTTTCTCTACAAGAATAGCCATAGGATTAAAACTATTTAGGGAAACAAGCTCTTGTTTCACATTTTCCAGAGCCAAAGGCAAACAGATCTTGTGCTTTGGCAGTGCTTGGCTTCTTCCCTCTCAGAGCCACGGTTCTGAAATGGGGAGAAGATTCCTATGGCCAAAGAACCAGGAGGGAAAGGCAGCTGGGTCTGGCGTCTCTGTTCTTCCTAACAGGCTTGCTCTCAAAAGAAAGGCAACATTTTCCCTTATTCCTGCAGAATCAAGAGGTTTACTCCAGAAAGAGGGATCTTAATGCTGCAGCTTAGCAGATGCACAAACAATAAAACTCAGGTCTAACCTTCAAGAGAGCAATAGCCTCAGGCCGCGTGTGACACAGGCTCGTCCTGCTGACTTGCACAGTCTAGACGTCCAACCCCTGGCTGTCCTAAGCCTCTCAGGCTGGACAACACGGTGTAGGTCTGATCTCTTAACAGAGCATCACACCAGGGAGACGGCTAAGTGTGGCGGCCTTGATTAGAAGAGGTGTGCTGGGTGGCGGAGGAGAGGCCGGAGAATATCTGCTTGTTCAACCTCGAAAGGAGGAAAGCGATGCCGGCAGGGACAACATGATACTAGCACAGGGACAGGGGATCTCAAAGCCACTACGCTGGAGTCTGAACCTACCATTCTTTCCACTTTGCACAGCCCCATCCCTAGAATAATGAGGCCAAGAGCTGAAAGGTAACAAAGCCACAGCTCTGGGGACTGTAACATGACAGGGGACAGGCTTTTGAAATAGCCACATCATTAAATGGAATTTATTTAAAGTCACCTTTAAAACCTCCCAACACAGGTCTATTCACTGGCAACTCCCAAAATTGAATCCTAAGAACCAGCACTCCCAGGCTGCCCCAGGAGGATGAGGGCAAAGCAACAAAAGGGAGAACTGTGTTCGTTAGACCCCTGGGCACCCATGGGGTGATTAATTATATCATCTGGTCTCTAAGCTGGAGGCTGCTACAGCATGGGAAGGATGAGCCTTCTGAAAGAGCCACTTAGCCTGGAAGGAGCCTGGGGGGACAGGCACAGGACAGGGTGAAGCCAGGAGAGTCTGGGCGACAGCCACGGGTCAAACCAGATCTGCTATGGTCACTTGCTAATCCCAGAGTGACTTTATCAAGCAGTGTCAGCAAACACCCCTGCAGGCTGTGAATCACATGTGCAGGCTGAATTCACTGCTGCAAAACACATGCATGCAGGTGGCAGCCAGCTATGGCAAGGGAAGCCTCACATGGAAACAGTTGGTCCCAAAAAGAGAGTGAAGGCAGATGTGATGCCACTAATCTGTCCTGCTGATGGCAGAAAGGGATTTTAGAGGCAAGCAGCACATATTTGAGCCTTTTCTCCTTTTACCAACCAGAAGCCACACCTCCTTTATCCTCACCAGACACTTCTTTGTCCACCTTCTAGGTGCCCAAAGCAGAGGACACTGTCTTCCTGAATTCTGGGCCCATCTGGCTCTGAGTATCAAAGATCATTGACACAAATTGGCTAATCTGAAAGGGTTGCTTTTGGAACCTGTGTGTTACCCTAGATGTTAAAGTAAATAAGTCAATGATTTTACCATCTTTAGAAAAGATCAGAGAAGATCTGAGCTGGAAGGTGTATTCGTGTGCATAACAAAGGACTTCAAACTGGGAGGCTCAGACAACAGATTTAAGTTCAGGAGGCTGAAGTCTGGAATCAAGGTGTGGGCAGGGTTGTTCCTTCTGAGGGCCAGGAGGAGGATCTGTCCCACACCTCTCTCCTGGTAATTTGCTGGCAATCTTTGGTGTTCCTCGGTTTGTAGAAGCATTGGCCCGATCTCTGTTTGATCCTCACATGACGTTCTCCCTGTGTGTGTGTCTGTGGCCAAATGTATCCTTTTTATAATGACACCAATTAAACTAGATTAGGGACCACCCCAGTGAACTCATTTTAACTTGATGATCCTATTTCCAAATAAGATATTCTGAGGTACTAGGGGTTAAGACTCCAACATATCTTTTTTTGAGGGGTACATAATTTAACTCATAACAGAAGAGATCTTAGAGATCCAGGGATTTCCAAAAAAATATGTTTTATGGAACCCTGGGTTTTAAAAATGCTCTTTAAAAAGAGAATCCTCTCGTTTAGTATGTTTAAGAAATGCTCCAACTCTATGTCAGAAATTCACTATTACAAGACAAACTTTAAATGTGCCTGCTCTACATCAGACATTGAGCTCCAGTCTGAGATTCCAAAAATAAATAAGACCTGGTTGTGGCTAAGGAACTAGATCTTTGTGGGGGAGATTTAGGGGTGGGAGTAAATGTCAGGATGCTGTGGTAAGTGCTATGACAGAGGCAGGCACATGTCACTGTGGGGGCCCAGAGGAGAGAAGCTTATCTTATATCTTAGTCTTGGAGGAGAAGGGGAAGAATGTAAGAAAGAATTTTCCAGAGGTGAAACCTAGCCGGGTTTTAATGCATGCACAGGAGTTTTCCAGTCAAAGTCATCAGGGAAAAGGCATTCTGATCAAGAAAGGAAATGAGCAGAGGTATAGCACAGCACACATTTGAGGGTAGGAGGTGAAGATGAAGAGGCAAAGAGGGCTAAGAAAGGCTTGAACTTTACCCCAAGGGTGACAGGGAGCCACCAGGAGCCTTTACTCTTGGGGATGACAAGATCAGAACCACATCTGAATAGTCTTGGGGTGAACAGGCAGAACAGAGGCAGGGAGGCCCATTAGGAGGCTGTTAAACTAGTCCAGTCGAAAGATGATGGTAAGGCTGGAGTTGGAAAATCACCATTTTGCAGCCATCCTAATAAAGCCTGGGTGACTTGAGCACCACCGCTGGGCACCAAGTCCAGGGAGAAATGTCGATGCTCACAGTCCTAGAGTCTCTCCCCAGACTGCGTACTAGCTGCAACGAAAACCACAGTAATACACAGAAGAAAACTTGGTTAATGGCTTGACCAGGTGATCAGAATGAACAGCACCGATGCTGGGCAGGAGACCACAGGAAGCATTCCTGCTGAGGGTGCATGACCTGAATTTAACTGTGAGGAAATACAGGTAAGCCCAAAATAAGGGACATACTATTAAAATATTTTTTAAAAAAGAACTGCATTCTTGCAAAATGTCAAAGTCATAAAAGACAAAGACTTGAAAATGTTCCAGATTAAAGTAGGCTAAAGAGACTGAGAGACTACAGTTATTAACAATGTATGGTATTCTTGAAAATTGCTAAAGAGTAGATTTAAGAGTCTTCACTACAAAAAAATATGATAGGTATGTGAGGTAATGCATATACTAATTAGTTTGATTTGGCCATTCCACAATGTATACATATTTTAAAACAACATGTTTTACATGATAAATACACATAATTTTTATTTATCAATTAAAAAGATAGATTTTTTAAATGTTAAAAAGAGAGAGAGAGAAATGCAATGCCTGAGCCTAGACGGGACCCTGGTTAGAGGAGGAGTACTATAGAGGACATTTGGGTCAACTAGCAAAACTGGAATTTGGATGGTAGCCTGGATAAACGCATTGCATCAATGTTAGAACCGCCAAAGTTGGTAACTCCACTGTGGTTACGTAAGAGAACATCCCAGTTCTTGGGAAACACACACTGAAGTATTTAAGACTGAAGACCTGTGATGTATGCAACTTACCATCACATGGTTAAAGAAAGATGGGGGGGTGTGCGTGTGTGCGTGCACATACATGTGTGTGTGCATGTGTGTGTGTATGAGTGTGCAGAGAGAGCACAAAATGGCTACAGTGTCAACAAAGGGTAAATCTGGATAAAGGGTAGGTGGGTGTTTTTTGTGCTTTTCTTATTTTTGCAACTTTTCTGTGAGCTTGAAATTATTTAATTATTTCCCAAATACAAAGTTGGGAAAGAAGATGACGCCGGGGCCTGAACTGGGGCAGCGTTAGCAGCCACAGAGGGAATGGAGGGAGCAAAATCTGGGGTGAAGGGGAGGATTTCTAGGGAGACGGACATGCAGAATGGCTTCCAAGTCCCTGGTGTGTGCTAGGTGATGGTGGAGGGGCTCGTGGTGCCGTGAACAGAGGTGGGGAAGAAAGGAAGGGAGCAAGCGGCCCCTGCAGGGAACAAGATGATGCTGAACAAATGTCTGGCTGCACCAGTTCCCGCAGAAACCTCACTCTTGGCCACTTCTCTAACTGGCCACACCTGACTCTGGCGACCACCATCCTGTACAGGGAATGCTAACACACGCGTTCGTTTACCCTTTCGCGGTGCAAGTGCCCATGTGCTGTTTCTCACAGGTGACGGTAGGGACTGCAGTGTTGCCCCTCACACAGCCCGAAGGGCAGCTCTGGAAGGAAGCAGAGCCTCTCCTCCCAATTCCCTACCCCCCGCCCCGTAAGACGCGGAGTTCACTGAGCTCTCTGCACAAACTGCTCAACAAAAGTGGCTGGCCAAAGGTTTCCTTTCCTTGTTTTAGCCCCAAGGAAAGGGTGAGCCTCAGGTCCCCCCCACCAATGTTCATGCTCTTATTGGTCTTCCATCAAATAAGGATCTTGTGAACAATTTTGAGAAGAAAATGGAAGTTTCCAAATGTCATAGCAACACTCGGCCTTCCCCATAAATGCCAAGAGCGGCACGATACCTGCCTACTCCCTGAGAGTCGTTGGCAGCGGCTCCCATGAGGTCTTTACTCTTCCAAGGATAAAGGAAAACGTGCTTAAGCTGCATACAGGCAAAGTCAGGGTCTCACGCCATTAAACTGCCACAGAATTTACAAATGCTCTCAGAAGAGCCTCTGAGGGTCATGCTTGTAGCAACCTGGTGAGTAGAGAGAGATCTGGCTCTGCTCCTAAAACTGCTGACTTCTGGCCCTAGAGACAGAGTTAAAAATCTCTCTAAAGCCGGGGCTAATTTTAAATTCTGGAATACCCAGAGTGGTGAAGTGACCCCTTCTGTCCTTGGAGAACCAAATAAGGAGCCACCCAGGTCACCCAGGCCAACTGCAAGCAGAAGAAAGGGCTGCTTAAAGAACAAAATACTGTGATTTGGGCCATCACGGTCCATAAAGGATGTGACAGCCAAGCATGACAGTTCATACTCACCTCTACTCACTCACAGGCTCACAGTTCTTAGTTCTAAGCCTGCAAAACTCTGCTTTCCCAGAACAGAACTCTCTAAGTAACTAAAGCATTCAGGAAAAGGTACGTGGTTTCTACTCAAAGTTCATAGAAACAGTCTAAGCATGCTAAGGTTAAGACCTTGCACTTCCTTTCAAATGATCTTCCCGCCAGCAGTAATTTTCCCTAACTTATGGAAGACTAACTGGCTCTCCAGACTTGGCGTGAAAACCATCATTTAATCAAAGAATCCTGCTGCTGCTCTTCCCAAAGCACACTGCAGAGTGGCCCAGGTGAGAGGCACACCAGCCAAATTCTGTTCCGGAGAATTTCCTCCATATTCTGGAATGTCAAGCTGGGCCAAGATGTCCCTGTGGCTTTTTCCATCTGGACTATGAACGCACTGGCCTCTCAATGGAGAGCCCAACACTTGGTTTCCATGTGGGGCCGGTGGGGACATTAGTAATCAGGATGCAATGGTCACTTTTTTTTTTAAGACAAGGTCTTGCTCTGTCACCCAGGCTGGAGTATAGTGGTGTGATCACAGCACACTGTAACCTCAAACTCCGGGGCTCAAGCAATCCTCCCACCTCAGCCTCCAGAGTAGCTGGGACTATAGGCACACACCACCACACTCAGCTGATTAAAAAAAAAATGTTTTTTGTTTTTTTAGAGATGGGGTCTCACTGTGTTGCCAAGGCTGGTCTCAAACTCCTGGCCTTGAGCAGTCTTCATGCCTCAGCCTCCCAAAGTGCTGGGATGACAGGCATAAGCCACTGTGCCCAGCCAGCAGCCACAAATTTTAACTAATCAGCTAAAGCTCCCCTTAGCCTGGGCAGAGGGACCTGATCCTCTGGACCATGAATTACACTGGGGAATCGCACAGGGATGAGGGCTTATCTCTACTTGCTCTTAGTCACTTTGAAAGTCCATGAGTGTGTCAGGGGTCTCCAAGATCGCCCCCTGGTTTGGTAAGAGGTGATTTGTTGGAGGACTCACAAGACTCAGCATATAGTTGTACCCTGAGCTAAGATTACAGTGACAGAGGATGAAGCACAATCAGCAAAGAGAAAAGGCGCATGGGGTGAAGCCCAGAGGAAACCAGGCATGAGCTACTAAGAGTCCTCTCCCAGTGGAGTCACAAAGGATGGGCTTCATTCCCATTCCCCCAGCAAACAGCTGTGACCACAGGCGTGAAGTGCTGTCTACCAGGAAAGCTTGTTAGAAACTCACGGCCCAGGGTTTTTGTTGTGGGTTGCTGACGTAGGCAGCCTCTCCCTGCCATGCACCAAAATCGCAGGCTCCCAGGCAGAAATTGAGTGTTCATTATAAATCATACTGTTTGTGCGACCAGTTTCAGCACCGTGAGCCCCTCTTATCATTTAGGGAAAGTTGAGCATTGGTGTAGAAAACTGTTTAGCAGTCAAGTTCCCAGACACCAGCCAAGAGTCAACCTTGCAAGCAGGCCCTTCTGAGGACAGCAGTCTCAGGCCTGCACGGTGAATAAACCCAGACTCCGTGTGAATCCCAGAGCCCAGCTGCCTTGCCATCGTCCTTCTAAGGTTTCCTGCCACACCTGGACATCAGAGGGGCTCTCTCTATGGGTTGGCCCAATTTGACATGATGCTGAGATGCTCGTTCTTCACACATCCTTGGCAACTCCTGCCAGCTCTCAGTGACCATCGCAGAATTCCTCAGGGCCAGAAGGGCCCTAAAAGATCATCTGGTTCATCCCCCCAGGATACGGATGAGGAAAGATAGCCATTGGGAGGTTAAGTGACTTGCCCAGAGTAAGTCTGGCTTTGAAAACCCTTTTCCTCTGCCAGACTCTCCCAGCCCCAGACATAGGAAGGGCTTTGACACTCCCCAGGCCCTGATCCGTGGCCCTCAGCCATGGCCCACAGGCCTGGGAGGAGGGAAGAGGCCCTAGCCTAGGGGTGGCCTGGTGAGGCAGGCAGGCCTGGCAAGGTCAGCGAGGAGTGACCGGCAATTCAGTCACGATGGAGAACAGGTCGTGGGGAACACGGGGTCCCCGGAGGTGTCTTGAGACTTCATCAGCAAAGCCCTCCACGTAGCTGCCAAGCAATTGGTGGTGTGGACGCTCAAGGGGCCCATCCATTTGAAGCCAGTAGCTTGGGTGCCAGGGGCAGTCAAAGGCCAAGCAGCCTGCCCTGGCCCTAGGCAAAGGGGCTGCACTGTCATCTCAGGGGGGCTGGAGTACAAATTAGCAACGGGAACAGAAGCACCAGACTGAGCAAGCAAGAACCGAGGCCTGCGGAGTGTTCGCCCAAAGACACACCGGGTCCTGGGTGGAGTCCACCGCTGGAGAGAGGGCTCCCACGGCGCTAGTGTGCGGTCCACGTCCTGCTTTCTTGAGCTGGGCCCCACCCACCACCACGATTTTCCGTTCACACAGAGAAGGGAAGGAGACAGGTGGGAATTTGGGTTGGATTTAAGAGACTCCGGCTCGGCCCAGCACTGCCTTAAATGGAGGAGCTACGGTCAGGTGTGGAGGGTGACGTGTGCACTGGGAAGCAGAAAAAGCAAACGGTCAAAGAGAGAAGCTCCCAGGTGCCCTGCGTCCCTCATCTCGACGTTTCCTGAGGCAGAGCCACAACTCCGTGAGGGGCTCCGTGAGATGCCCCGGTGTCTCAGTCTACTCAGGCAGCTGTAACAAAATACCATAAACTGGGTGGCTCATGAACAGCAAATATGTATTTCTCACAGTTCTGGAACTAGGAAGTCCAAGACCAGGGCGCCTCTCCACTGCATAGACAGTGCCTTGTAGATGCGTCTTCACGTGGCGGGAGGGGCGAGGCAGCTCCCGGGGGCCTCTTCTAGAAGGGCGCTAGTCCCACCACGAGGGCTCCACCCTCATGACCTTGTCACCTTCCAAAGGCCCCACCTCCTAAGACCATCACCCAGGTGGTTAGGATTCAACAGGTGAATTTGGGGGTTCACAAACATTCAGACCAGAGCACCCCATATCAGACCTCACCCCGTATCCAACCTCACCTTACCCTGTCCCCTTTTTGTCTACTCCTTGAGCTGGTGTCTGTGATTTTCAAGTGAAACAGGCTTAATGATAACCACTAGGACTGGCTTACCCGAGTGTGCAGAGCT
>VBSM01000413.1:5627111-5653374 GCA_008086735.1 Cheirogaleus medius
AAGGAAAAAAAAAAACCTTCCTGCAAACAAAAGGGGAAATAAAAAATTGGCAATGTTGCCAACTGCAGTATTCCTCTATTTCTTTGGAAAACTGAAGCCGACAAGAGCTTTACTTCCTACCCTGAGGCAAATTCAGGAGGCAAGAAAGACAACGGGACCATACCAGCTGTTTCCATCAGTGTTTGGGTTTTGTCCATACAAGGTTAGAAATACAAATAAATTACCCCACAGCCAAGAGCCTATGGCTTCTCCCCAAATTCAGAGTAACGTCTAATTATTCACCTAAACAACAGCAGAGCCCCTAGACCTTTATTCCACCACTTCCACTTCCTAGAAGACAGCCTTTTCCCCTCGGCCAAGGCTGGACTCACTTTCGCACCACCAACGACACACATGTGCCTGGGAATAGCTATCCCAGGTTCAAAGGATCACAAAATGTAAGAACCAGAGAGTCACCCCAACCAAACCATTTTTTCCCATGTTATTGTCTCTTTCTTTGGAAAAATACATTTATTTTTTCTGTTATATTTTTAAACACTGAAAATTTAGAGAAGGAAAAAAAATACACAATCCCACAACTTTACAACAACCATCATTAGGATTTGGGCTTATCACCTACCAGACTTTAATTTTCTGGGCAAATGCGTGTGTGTGCATGTGTGTGTTTGTTAAACAAGGCTATCATGAAAACATACAAATACCTCTGTGTCCTTTTTCTTTCCCTATATCGTAAGAAAATTTCCCATATTGCTATAGTCTTCCTATACACAACTCCAATGGCTATTTAATATTTCATCAATTGTATTTACCATATTTACTTAACGGTTCCCCTACTGTGGAACATTTGTTTCCAATGTCTAGTAATTATAAATAAGCCTTCACTGAACACTGTTAGACAAGTAGGTGTTTTCATCATTATTATTTTAGGTTATTTCCCTAAGAGGGCTTCCTAGAAGTCAACCTCCTCATATTCCTCATTGTTGAAAAACACAGATCCCTAGAGATTAAATGACCTGATTAAGGTAAGAGGCACACTCTCCAGAGGCCTGTGTTTGGTCCTGACTCAGCCACCAGTGATCAGCTGCGAGAACACTGACAAGCCACTCAACTCCTCTGAGACTCGGTTTCCCTCGGGTGTTAGGAGACAGGGTGCTTCAAGGCCTGTCTAGGGTGCTCTGGTTGCCGGGGCTGTTCTCTTCCCACTATTCCACATGGTTTCCCATCAGAGATACCAAATCCCCCGGCCAACTCCCTTCTATATCTCTGCTTTTCATATCAGCTGCTCAGGAAAATGATTTAGTCAAAGCCCACCATGGGACTAAATTTGTTTAAGCCTGTGGGAGCCAAGCAGGTCAAGTCCGGGGTGTGCAAAACGAGGTGGCGAGATTGGCTTTCTCCCCCTCTGGAGCCTCTGCCATTGCTTTCTGAATCCAGGTCAGCCGTGGAATTCAACAGACCTTGCTTCTTATCTGCAAGCGTTGGCCATAGGGCACTGTGACAATAATAAACACACACAGCCCTGCACATGGGGACTTCCCAGAATTCAGGCATGTAGGGGAGGGAGACGCCTGTGTCTCCCACCATGGCCCTCTGGGACAGCAAAGAGGCCACTGGTCACATCCCTAATGAACCCCTGCTGGTACAAACACCACATTCAGCCTAGAGCACGCCAGAACAGATGGAGGCACACATCACATTCTCCTTTTCTATCTTATCCATACAACAGTTTGCCATTTATCTTGGCCTCTTTAAAAATGAATTCTAATCAGCAGAGAAGTGAAGATCACTAAATGACATTCTCTCAATGTTTCAACATCCTATTGGATTCATACAGTCTCCCAGGCTACTGTCTCTTCAGTTATGGACTGAGACGATGGGAGTTCCAGTTCAGTCATCGTTTACCCCTTTTTAAACTTTGTCAGTGAAAATGATATGGCCTTTGTCCACAGAGACCACTGATTTGCGGCATGTTGTACTGGAAAACACACAAGCTCTAGAGTTAGGCAAACCTAAGTTGAATTCCGATTCTACTTCTTCTTAGCTGGGTGAGCCTGACAAAATACCGTATTTCACAGACCCTAAGACATCGCTGCAAAGACCTATAATTATTTTACTTACTACCAAGAAAGAAAAGCCCCTTCAGGTGTATCCATATTTGAAATGTTCAAATGTGAAAAGAACATGTATCATGGAAATCAATGACACGTGATATTTAAGCCCTCTACGGTCACATTTCTCCCCTGAGAGATGGTGAGGCTAAATGTCCACCTCAGAGGTTGGTGCGTGAAGTAGATGAGTAACCTTGTACTACGCCTGGCTCCAGACCTGGTCAAGTACGCCACAGAATGGTAGTTTCTCTTTTTTTACAAAAGTGATGGGTAGGTTTAAAGAGCCCTCTCAGAGCAGATGCCATCTCTTATATGTCCTTGACCTCCTCTAAGTCCCTGTGACCTAGAATACTGCCTTAAACATAGCAGACACTCAATAAATGGGGGAAGGGCATGGCGGCGCACCTGTAGTCCCGTCTACATGGGAGACTGAGGCAGGAGGATTGCTTGAGCCCAGGAGTTTGAGATTGCAATGAGCTATGGTGACACCACTGCACTCCAGCCTAGGCAACTGAGCGAGACTTTGTCTCAAAAAACAAACACATAAAAATTCTCTAAAAAAAAAAAACTATATATTTTTTTAAAACATTAAAAAGTAATAAAAAGATAATGATGGGTGGGGAATACAAATGCTGAACTACTTCGAGCGCTGATAAATACCCAAGCCAGGAAGTCCTGTCGGGTGACCCAGACGGTGCAGTCCCACTGGCTTCCCAGCACCTGAAGGTGAGGAGCACAGCTGTCAGTAAAACCCTGACTGGGGCTGGGGGCTGGGGGCTGAGAAGGGGAAGAGCACCTCCCTCCTGGAGTCCCCCAGGCAGGCAGGCTGGGGACAGAGGCCTGCGGCACTCAGGCAAGAACGAGCCGCTAATCTCAGCCCCACAGACGACACAGCGCTGTGGGACCCGCGGGCCTCCCGGGGAAAGCCAGGCTGCCTGTGTGCCCTCGTGCCCTGGATGTGAAGGGCTGTGCACATGAAGTCAGACAGGCTGCGTCCCCGGGGGCTCGGAACGCCCCCACCCGCTGTCTCTGTGAGAAGCATCATGGGGGGCAAACACATGTCCCCCATGGGTGTGCTGGAAGGAGCAGGAGCTCAGAGGAACAGAACCTCACGGCACTGTTTTTCCCTGACATTTCTTCCTGCTGCTTTTCCTTCCTCGGCTGTCCCAGCTCTGCCAGAAAGAGGGAAGAGACAGAGCAGGGGAACGGATCCCACTTTCCACCACCCACTTTTGATTATTCATCTTCATGTGGGAGATGAGAAGAGCTGCCAGGGACACATTTAAATAACAAGTACTCCAAAAATCCAAAATCGCTGCTTTGCCCTTGACTGCAGTCAAGAGCCCTTCTGCGGGGAAGCAGGCTGCAGCATGCGTGAGCTCACACCCTCGCAAATGCACGCTCGCCTCCCCCTGAGCCCGCAAGCTGCAAGTTAGCAGTCCCGGCTCCTGGAGGAATGCTCACACTAACGGATGCGGCTTTCACAACATTAATGGGACTCGAAGGGGAGAAAAAAAGCAACAATAATTAGCAAAATAGTAAGTACCTGTTATTTGAGGCTGCAGACTTCAGTATTTATTTAGCCTTTCCCCACAGATGAAGGGAAGGACGGGGAGTGGAGAGAGGAAGAACAAAGTCACACACACAGTGTGCTGGCAACAGGGTGGAAAGCAACCTTACTCTGAAGCCAGGATTCTTCCCCTCAGCCAGGGTCCTCCGGAGCTGGCTGCAGGGTGTTCTCCAAGATTCTTGCAGGATAAAGAGATCTGGCATCCAGTCCCTACCCCATCCTCCTGGGCAGCCTGTGAAGTCCCTTTGCTTATCTATGCTTCAAGGAGGGAAAAGATCTGTCTCATCTCCCACCCTTACAGGATGGCTGAGAGTGTTCAGGAAGACATCGCCTGTGAATGAAGCCAGAATTCCCACCCTGGCCGGTGTCATCTGCTCCCTGAAGTCTGGCAACAAACCCAGGGAAGGCGTGTGGAAAAGGGAGGGGCACCACCGTTGATCTGCTTGCTCACTCCCTACATGTAATGGAGAATTCAGGAAACTTTCCACAGCACATCTCCATCTCATTAATAATAGAGTCTTTACTAATAAATCATGGAGGTGGTGCCCAGACCTTGTTAAATCTCTACTAACTAGTTTTGAGACACCAATAACCCAATGGATAGACTCTCCATCCTCCCATACCCAAGGAAAAATGAAACACACCCCAAAATTTGGGTTTCCGAAAAACCCATGTTTAGATCACACATAAATGCCTGTTTTGCTCATTGTTGTATCCATTAGTGCTGTCCAATAGGATTCTCCACCATGATGGAAATGTTCTCTGCTGCACAGTCCAATATGACGGCCACCAGCCAGCCACGTGTGGCCTTCGAGCACCTGATAGGTGGCTAGGACAACTGAGAAACTGAATTTTTCATTTTATTTAGTTTTAATTGATGTAAAGTTAAAGAACCACATGTGGCTAATGGCTACTGTATTGCATAACACAGATCTAGATGGCATCTGGTATACAGCTGGCGCTCAATAACTATATGTTTAAGGGAAAAATGAACGGACAGTGGCTCACTGTAATAAGTTCCAATTTAAGCAGGAGTCTCATATTGGGCACTCATTTTAAGCAAAGCCCTTCTTAGGTACTTTCATTATCCCTATTTTACAGATGAAAAAACTGAGGCTCAGAAGAGTTAAGTGAGGGGCCCACAGCCACACAGCACGTGGCCAGGCCAGGATTCAACCCCAGGCAGTGTGACGCCCACACAGCCCTCTCTGCTGTCCCTGCGACTTCCTGAAGTCTGATGAGACAGCCTCTTATAACTGGTTGTCTTTTTCCACTGATGAAAAAGACCCTTTGGGCGCATCACTTTATTTTCAACAGAATGACACCAAATTCGACCAGGAACCTTTCCTTTTGAAACAGAACAATGAAGATGCACAATGTTGTCATATCTGGGGATCTTTCAAAAGCCTCGCCAGAGCAGTAACCTTGAAAGGCTCTGTGGACTGACTTCTGGGTCTCAAGTCAAGAATTCACTGTTCATTCCACCACCACGGCCTCTTCCTAAAACCCTCTCTCATGAGGGCAGAGAGCCTCACAGTCATTATCTCCACGACCCCTTGCCTTGTAGCAACAAGAGGCGGGTCCACATGTCATACACAAATGTCCTTCTCCAAGGAGATTAGTGCATCCTTGCTCGTCTAGTAAATCACTGCTGCAGCCGAGTCTGACCTAGTACCGTAAGGGGCCTGTTAACAGGGGGACACAAGCCACCACCACCAGCCAACAAAAGCCCAGAACCAGGGCTGAGCACTGCACCCAGCACCCTTTCCCCGGCTGACCCTGTCCTCCGCCGGAGCACGCCCCCCACTCAGCACACAGAGCTTTTGTCCGTACAGTGCTTCGTGCCGAGTCGATGTTTGCAGCTCTTCTTGCACCCTTTAAGGCAGCCGTCTGGGCTCCTCTGACCGGGGTTCTTGCCAATGCTCCTGCAAGCTGTTTCCCTTGACAGACCCCGGGGCTCTGCCATTTGTCACTGTCACCATGTGGGATCTCAAGGGAGAGAAAGATGCAAGGGGCACTTACTGCTGATGAAGAAAAATATTTTTAGACTTTTGGACATTCTTAAACCACTCTAACTTTGCCCTAGGCCGCCAACTGCAGGCAACACAGTCCACCCCAGGGTGCTGTCACAGAACCAGTGGTTCCTCAAGGAGGACTCTACATCCTAGAGCCTGCCATGCCTTCCTTTTCAATTATTTAAATCCTACCCCTTCTTCTAGGTCCAGTTGAACACCCACCTCGTCTAAAAGGTCTTCCCAGGCCCTTCCAGCTCTCAGACAGCATCTGTTACCTGCAGGACCACCTTCTTAGGGACCCACTGTTGCCCGAGGGGAAAGACACTGGGGACGAGTGTGGCTTTCCTCACTGCTCCCTGCTCCCATCATTTTCCTTCTGACTTCAAGCTCAAGTTCCTCACTTAGCAAAACAAATGCTGGGCAGTGAACGAGAGGCACTAATTCCCCAGCTATTAGAGGAAGCCCCTTCCAGGTCCCTCCATGCTGAAAGTGTCCCCTGACCTTGCACGTAGCATTTTTTATGAGGGGGATTCTGTTAAAACATTTTTTCCACTTTTTCCTTTTGTTTTTGTGCCCTTTGTACACTGGCACTGGAAAGCTGCCCAGGTGGCTGACCCTTAGTCCAATAATGATTTTTGGAGGGGGTTACTCAATCGCGTTAAGCAAACCCTCCTCGGCACTGCAGTGCAACCATCCACACTGCACGTAATCCTATCTGCCATTGCATTACTCTATGGGGGTTTTCTCACCACAGCTAATACAGGGCCACAGGCATTCAAAAGGCATTTACTAAATAAAAATAAAAGGAAAAAAGAGAAACACTCCCCAGACACTGGTAGAACAGGTAGCCGGAAGACCCTGGGGCACCATAGACAATCTTCAAATTGGAAATGCCCCTGGCAGAGTGTCCAGCACGTTATCACTGGCTGGGGCAACACCAAGCCCCAGGCATCAGCATCGGCCCACTGGGAGTCTTGCTCTTCTACATAAGGAACCACTTCAATGAATATTTGGCAAAGCTAATTTTACTTGTATTGGAGAACTAGTTCAAGTGTACTAGTTCCAAAAGCAAAAATAAAATACATAAAAACTAAAGAAACTCTACAACCCAATTTAAAAATGGGCAAGAAATTTGAATAGATATTTTACCAAAGAAGATACATGATTAATAAACACATGAAAAAATGCTCAACATCATTAGTCACAAGGGAAATACAAATCCAAGTCATAATGAGATACCGCTACATACCAATTATAATGGCAATTATCAAAAAAACTATACCAGGTGTTGGTGTTGATGTGGAGAAATTAGAACTCTCCTACATTGCTGGTGGGAATGTAAAATGGTACAGCTTCTTTGGAAAACAGTTTGTCAGTTTCTTAAAAAGTTAAATATGTATGTACCATACAACTTAGCAATTTCAATCCTAGGTGTCTATCCAAGAGAAAGGAAAACATGGATCTGCAAAAGACTTGTATGCAAATGATCACAGTAGCATTACTCATAATAGCTAAAAACTGGAAACAATACAAACATCCATCAGATGGTAAATGGATAAACAAAATGTGACATATACATACAATGGAATATTACTCAGCAATAAAAATGAGCTTCTGATACATGTAACAACATGGATGAATATCAACATTATACTAAGGGAAAGAACCCAAGCACAAAAGACTATATACTTTATGATTCCATTTATATGAAAGTTCTAGGAAAGGCAAACTATAGAGACAGACAGTAGATCAGTGGTTGCCTGGGGCCCAGGGTGGGAGTGGGATTGGCCACACCCACATGGGCATAAGGAAGATTTTTAGGGGATTGGAAATGTTCTAAAAAGTTTTGTGGTGATAGTTGCGCAACTATATAAATTTACTAAAAATCACTGAATCGCTTATAAAGAGTGAATTTTATGGCATATAAAGATAGTTCAATAAAGCTATTTTTAAAAAAAGCAATGCTAAAGCTTCCAACCAACTTAATTTGGGGCTTTAAAAATGTATAGTTTCAGTTTAAGGGTATTATGCTAACTAAAAGAGTATCTGAGTACCCTAAAGGCTATTATAATTTAGAAATAGGAAAGTTTTAAAAATTCTTATCATTTTAATGTAAAGTTATTTCTTCTGCATTTTTTAATGCTCTACATTGAGGCATCAACAATTCTCAAAGAAAGTCTAGACCCCAAGGCAGCCCAGACTTGCCTAAACCCTACAGGCCGAAGCCCTGTAGACAAGTATAGAGTTGGTCAGGGTGAAGTGTCAGTGTGGCTGTCAGGGACAAGCCTTTTCCCCAACATTCTCCTTAGCTTGAGTTTGAACCAATAAAAACACTCGCCTTCAAGATCTTCCTGCTTGCGAGGACAGGTGCTCAGAGACTGCCTGCGCTCCCACCCACACCCACCAGCTGAACCAACCGGAACAGTTTCTCCACCCACACGTCTTCCAGGTTTCTCATCACCCGGCTTGCTTGGGCAGGTGGCCTTGATCCAGGCGAAATCTGTATTAGTCAGGGTTCTCCAGGGAAATAGAACCAATAGGATGGGTGTGTATAGAGAGAGATGTATTTTAAGAACCTGGCTCACACGATTGTGGGGACTGGCAAGTCCCGATTGTGCAGGGCAGGCTGGCAGGCTGGAGACCCAGGGAAGAGTAGATGTTGCAATTTCTGGTACAAAGGCAGTCTGGGGGCAGAAATCCTTCTTCCTCTGGGACCTCAGTCTTTTTCCTGACTCCTGATTCCTTTAAGGCCCTGAGCTAGTACTTGAGCACAAAGGGCCTATGCCTCACCGCAGTCCTCTGGGCCTGCAGCACAGGGTACGCGGGAGGCTCTCGGTAAAGATTTGCAACCCCACAGAGGACCCTAAAACTCTATGCAATTGGTCATGTTTATCTACTTTCCCATCACATGCTTTAAAAATGTATACATCCTAAATTTAATAATAATTTAATAATAACAAGGTTGGTATCATTGGATCATTACATATATTATTTCTTTCCACTGTTTTGCTATGGTCATTATAAAAGTAGTGAAATACCAAGTGTGTATTTCCTTAAGTGGATAAAGAACCTGTACAAATAAATGTCTATATTTGTAAAACACCTCATTCAAGTTTGTGGCTTTTTTTTCTTTTTTTTTTGAGACAAAGTCTCACTCTGTTGCCCAGGCTAGAGTGCTGTGTCGTCAGCTTAGCTCACAGCAATCTCTAACTCTGGGGCTCAAGCAATTCTCTTGCTTCAGCTTCCCAAGTAGCTGGGACTATAGAGACATGCCTCCATGTCCAGCTAATTTTTTCTATTTTTTTTTTTAGTAGAGATGGGGTCTCATTCTTGCTCAGGCTGGTCTTGAACTCCTGACCTCAAGCGATCCTCCAGCCTCGACCTCCCGGAATGCTAGGATTGCAGGTGTGAGCCACCGCAGCCAGCCAAGTCTGTGTTCTTAGAATCAGTACATTTTGGAGTGCAGCCCAGCTGGCAATGACCACTCTTAACAATCCCTCCCCTTTGCCCTCGAGTAGAGTGGTCCTGGCAGCATTTTGTGACGTGTCCCCACCCTGCGGGTAACCACAGAAAAGAATGAGCCAGGAGAAAGCATCTGGCATAAGCAGGGACAAGTGGGGGTGGGGCAGGGCCACACCTTTCAGGTGGCTGAACCTGTAATATTTGTATTTGGGAGCTGCATGTGGACAATAATTTCTCAGCTACCACATGAACTATGCAGCAGAGGCAGCCAGTGCAAAGAGGAATAGATGAGGAAGCAGACACAGAGAGGAACAGAGTAAAGTGCCGGGAGTTCATGGTTTCTAAGCACCCAGTGAGACCCCGCTACATCTGTACCCCTCATCACAAGGGCTACTAAGTCTTTACAGGAGCATGGTGAGTTCTTGGCACCACCACCAACACCTCCTAGTGATCACATGTCTGTGAAGCAAGTACCGAATTCACAGCAAATACAACATCTGAAGCTTGGCTTAGGTACAGTCCCTTTAAAAACAAGAAAAAATTTAAATGTATTCTCTGAATCTAGCAGGAAGCATCTCTTCAGAAAATATGGGGAAAAAAATCTTGAAAAGCACCATTTGGATTATGCTAAAGAACTGATTATATTAAGGAGAAGCAAAAACAATTAACTAATGTTTATTGAGTTGATGCAGATAACTGAGGGTAACACAGGCTAGGTCTTTATAAACTCCCTCTGATCTGAGTTATCACACGAACCCTATATAATAATGTCATTAGCTCCATTTTATTGGTTAGAAAACTGGAAGGATGGGTACCTCTCCCAAAGTCACACCATGGTAACCTATCAACCTTTCCTATTACTGGTGAATTTTATGAAGCACGGCATCTTATATAATAATGCTATTTGCTAGGCCACGATTGCTCTGAATCAAAATATGTAACTAATTGCCTATGGATTTCTTTCTTGGAGAAACCCTTGAAACGTGCTATTGACTACAACTTGTTGTTGTTGTTCTTCCTCCAATTTCAGGTATCAAAATGTCCAACTTCTTCATTTTGCTTCTTCTCACTCCAATTTAAACTTCTGCAGAATTGTACGTTTTCAAGGCCAATATCAACAAAATAATCACTCAACTGCAACTAACTTCAGTTAGATGAAATGAGATTGGTGATGCTTGACTTTTCCTAACAGTAAATAGAGTAATTTCTTTCATTTACATAATGCCCAAGGGCTTCCTCAACTCTACAACAAACTGATAGACCAAAAATCACTTTGCTCCGAGCTCAGGGGCAAGAACCCAGAGAGAAAAATGTAATTATTTTTTCCACGCAGTGTGGAGATAAGAATAGATCCAGAAAAGATCTCAAGGAAGAATTGGAAATGCAGGGTTTTCTAGGATTTCAGAATGGTTACTATCAAGTCCAAGTGCACCGTTTGCAGTATCTGCAGCTGTATCTCAGCTGGTGTGGCGACAACAGCCAAAGTCCTGCCTCAACCCATTTCCTCCTTGCTCCCCCACCTCTGTTCCAGCAGCCTTCCTCAACATGAAGCAACTGCTCACACTGTGGAGTAGGACAGAAAAGGGCAGATTGCTCCAGGTCCTCAGCTAATGACGCCAAACGAGTTGGGACGAGATCAATGTGCAGCAAGATCAAAGCTCATTGAAACCCTACAGCCTTACTCACCAGCCCAAAGGAGCCTTCCATTCCCATGGAGAGGCTTCACCAAGAGTCTACCCACTGCTGTCTCCAAATACCAGGACAAGGATCACGAAAACAGATGTCATCACATTCCACAGAAGGCAACACGTATTTTAGCACAGGTCCTCTGCCAGGTTAATTACTCACGGCAGGGGACATCTTCTGTTCCCAAAGGCAGAGGGCCATCTTCTCTTTAGTGTCTGGCTGTTCCAGCATCCGCATTGCCTGAGAGCTCGATAGAAATTCTGAATCTCGGGTCCTACCCTGGAATATGTTTTTTGACGAAATCTCCAGGTGATTGAACTGCACATTGAAGTTCAAAAGGCACCGGGCTACTGCACACAGGACAAAAATGATATGTGTTAATTGACACATCCTGTTTATAACTTTTGCCTTCCCCGAAGCATACATCCATTCAGTGAAAATGCATTATCTGTCATTCAACAAATATAGCATGTCTGCTAGGTGGCTAGGTGCCTGGCATTGTCGGGGGAAGATAAGGCTACCCTGGTGAGCAAGGCGGACGAGGGCCCCACCCTCAAAGAACTCACATTCTAGCCAGGGAGACAAACTGCATATAAGAAAACCACCAAGCAAATGAAAGAGATCACCACAAACTGTGAAGGTTGCTACTAGGAAGAGAAAGAGGATGACAGAGGCAGGACTGGGGTGGGAAGGAGAATCTTTTGATTAGGAGGGGAGGGTCCAGAAAGGCCTCTCCCCCAAAATAACATTTGAGCTGAAACCTGAAAGTGAGAATGAATGAGCAGCCACTCAGAGATGCCGGGGGGACCTCTGGGCACAGGGAAGAGCGGTGCAAAGGCCCAGAGTCAGCAAAGAGGTTGGTGTGTTTGCAGAACAGGAAACAGGCCCACGTGGCTGGAGTACGGTGGGTCCAGGAGAGTGTGCAGCCACCCGAGAGGTGGGAGACATGGACAAGGCTGGGCCATTTCAGGCCAAGTAAGTCATGGCAAGAAGTTTGGATGTTATTGCAAGTGCCATGGGGCCACTGAAAGCCGAGAGTGACACCGTGAGATACACACACACACTCGCTTGCTCACTCTCCCCAGTGAACAGAGAGCAGAATGACTAAGAAACAAGACTAGACCAGCCAGGCAGTGGGGCGCCTTACTGCATCAGTCTAGAATGGATCGCACAAGAACAAACTGGATACCTGTTCTGACTCCCACCAGAGGCTGGCTTGAGGGCTGTGCTGCCCCTGAGCCCCAAGCTGCACTGGACACCAAGGTGAGCAAGCCCATCCTTGCCTGGCCTGCATCCACACAGTTAAGGGCCTTTCCGACACAGCCACACAAGGAAATCGACAAAATGCAGCGTCATCTTGGGTGCCAGTTAATTTGGCAATATCTTTTGACCAGCAGTTTGCACGTTTATCCTACAATCAGACTGGCATGCGCACAAAATGACATATGCTCAAGATTATTCGTTATATGTTTGTATAAGCAAAAGACTGGAAACAACCTAAATGTTGAGGAATGCGGAATTGGTTAAATAAATTTTGATTTATCCATGTAATACTATGTAGCCAAAAATAGGAACAATCATAATTTCATATTCTGAGTTTCATACATATGTAGATATATAAAATATATATTATATATCATATTTCATACCTATGATATATAAAAAGGTGTATGTATGGATATAAATGTTCATAAATGTATATATGTCTATGTATATATACACAAATGTGCATACTATATATATAAATATAGAAAAATAATTTGTATAAATTCAACATATAAATTTTTAAGATATTAAAATTTTAATATAAAAATTTTCAAGATAATATTGTTGCATGACAAAAGGTATATCACAATGTGAATGAGATGCTACCAAGGGTATAAAAAGGTTTTAAAAATTCTCATACACATACTTGCCAGTATATACCTAGGAAAATCTTGAACAGAAGACATAAAAAACTAGTAATAGTGATTGCCTCTGGCTGGAGGACAGAGATGGACTTTTGCTCTTCCCTGTATACTTTTATAGCATTTGACATTTGTACATGTGAATATATAATCTATTCAAAATAACTAAATAAAATTGAAATGTTAAACAAATGCGTTAAAATAGGAGCTAGAAAAGATGGGGGCACTCAGTGCTAAGAACACACAGGGTATGGGGGAGCGGTATGAAGAAGAGAAAGGATTCTAGGAGGCGAGGACACCTGGGCTGAGTCTTGAGGGACAAACAAGCATCATCATGACCACAGGGAAGAAGGGTGTTCCTGACAGAGGCAGGGACATATGAGCCAACAGGTGCATTCAAGGAAACACCAGCAGTGTGGGTTGGCTGGAGCTCATGGGGTTCTGGAACGGCCGGCAGGACATGAACCGGGCAGGTGCATCCCAGGCTGCCTCCTGCTTGTCACACCAACAAGTTGAGGCTTTGGCCATGAAGGCATTTGCGGAGCCTTTGAAAGGGGAAATAGCGCCACGGCCAGGTCTCCAGTGCTCCGACATCCCTGGCAGCAGTGTGGAAGGTGGATGGAGGGGCAGGGATGGGCGGAGCAAACTGGAACCTAATTCAGAAACTAGGTAAAGCCCTGACTTCTACGGAGGAAGTGATGATGCAGAAGGCAGAACAGATACAGAGGGATTCAGGAGATGGCATCATCCAGATTTGGGAACCGATGTCAGGGCTGGGGCAAAAGGAATAAAGGAAACTCCAACCATCTCACTTGGGCTGCCATCATCTGAGAGAAGGAACTGGGACAGAGAAGCAGGTTGGGGGCAAAGAGGAAGCAGTGACTGGAGGAGGTAGAACAGTGGGTGCAAATCGCTAGCTGTACGTCCTGGAGCAAGTGGGCTCAAGTCTGAATCCTAGTTGCCTTATTTGTCAAATGGAGCTAATATCTACCCTAGAGGATTATTTTAGTCAGGACATGAAATGCTTTATACACAGCACCTACCACACTGCCTGGCACACAGTAGGTGTTTAATAAGAGGCAGCCTTGGACAATGTACAAATTATACATAGTAGAAATGTCTCTATAACACAGGAATGCCTAGTTAATTAAAGTAGGGACTTTTTAAAAAAAAATTAAAGGAGAATGTGTGTGATTCAATTGATTCAAAGTTTCATTTCTCTTGGTCCCTAGAGCAGTCCCTCACCTCAACAGTCTGTGATCAGTTAAGAGTGCGGATTCAGGGCCACAGACCTAGTGCTATCTCTGGGCAAGCATCTCAGAACCCAGGCCTTTGTTAAAAGGACATTCACCAGGACTACTCAGAGTGGCTAGTTTCAATTCCAGGCAAACACTAGAATCTGTAAACAGCCAACAGCCAGACCAGCCTGATAACTGTTTGGGGTTTTTTACTTCCTGTGTCATGTGTGTTGAACCTCCCACCATGAGTGTGAAGTAAACCAAGACGACCAACCTACTATGTACTTGCAGCCACAAGCCTTGTTCAGGGATTTTCCAGTGAAAATGAAGTCTACAATGAGACCAAAGTCCAGCCACATCTAAACACAGTGCCTCCATATTTTCTATAATCACAAACTACCTTGAATGACCTGCAAATGGAGGAGTTGAAAAAGAAAAAAGAAAAAAATACCAAGGCCTGCCATGAAAATATGAACAAAACCCTATTCCTTAGCCATGGTTATTAAACTAAGTCTATTATGCCTCTTAATTTTGGTTTTGAGGACGAGGTAACTCACATTAGTCTTGTTAATGAAAAAAAAAATCATAGGGATTTTTGAAAATAAGAACAGAAGAAGTATGTGGACATGTATAATTTGTGTCACATCTGAAACCTGAGCCTTCAAATATTTTCATGGCCAAAGTACCAGAGGTGGTCAGAAGACAAGACCATCCATCCTTTTTCCTCAAATTGCCACTCTCCTGCTCTAGGTTTGCTCTGTGGGTTTGACCTGCAGGACTAAGACACGGCCGAGGGGAGAAGTGATGTCACAACACAGTCTTTCTGATATGACCAGTTCTAAGCCCTCTAGTATAGCCGGGGCTCCAGACGGACCGGTTTTACACAAGTTGCCCCAATAGAATTATACCACAAGATGGTTATAATCCATCTGATATGCACAGATCCAATATAAACAAGGGCATTAGCTACCCAACATATATGTTTCACCAGACGGAAAAGAAATATTGGCCAGACTCAACAGCATTCAATTCAAGGTCAAATAAACCAGCCTACAAAGGCCAGAAGCTTCATAAAATTAACATTAAAACTGACAACCTTGGGTAGCCTCCTTAGGAATTCTATCAGATGTCCCATCTGAGTCAACAGCCCAATGGCCTTGATAAAAATGGTTTGCTATGGAGCAAGTATTCTACATTCTGTTCATTGGTCTTTGAAGGCAGAATTAAAACATATGGACATTTCATCTACCCTGAATCCACACCTATATTTTAAAAGCAAAATGTTCTTTCCAAGACTACATAAATTACAGTTGTTTTCTGGATGCTGTCCCTGTTCCTAATTCTTCCCTAGTAACTGTTCTAATGTGGCATCTTGTTATAAGCTTTGTCTCTTTCCCCACCAATAGAAACTTCAGCTTTCAAGGGTGGGCTATTAATTTTCTTGCAATAGTAAGGAGTGAGCAATCTTCCTGGGATTGTTTTAGGCATGTGTGAGGCCTGCTGATGGAGAAAACACGCACTTGTCTTTCCCCTGAGCACGGCAGAGACGCCGCCGATACTCGGTCTTCAGAGATTGTTCGGACTGCCTGGGCGTCGGGCAGGGGCACTGGATGGTGAGGAGCAGTGAGCTCATCCCAGCCCGCCTGTCAACACCATGCCTTCAGAAACTGTTCAGGAAGGGAATGAAGGAGGGCCTTTTCTGACACAAAGCATCCATGCCTCTGGAACTACTGCGCCCACCCCCTAAACATTTAAGATCTATTACTCCAAATTGGTGAAGACAGTTGCTGGGAGGCTGCACCCAAAAGTTAAAATCCCTCCGGTTTTACTAAATCAGTCTTTACTACCCTATAATGCCTCTGAAAACGTTCTAATAAGTCCCCCCCTTCCAACCACTCCCGCTATCCTTGCCTCCAGCGCAGACGAAATGCTCCAGTTGATTGTCACATCTCCAATCTCACACTAAACTAACTCACAGCAGAAAGAAACAAACGACCCTAGCAGGGCGCCACAGCTGCTGAACAGCAGGTACTCTACTGCCCCCAGGAAAACCCGAGACACGTGTGCGGCCCTTTATTCTGGCGTCTCTGGGCGCGCACTCGCCTCTACCAGGCGCGCACACACGCACGTACTTGGGCACTACACACACAGCTGGGGACTAAGTTTCCTCTCCCCGTGGAGAATCCTATCCCCTATTTGGGGGATCTGATCCACCGGGTTCCCATCCCCGGTACGCACGCCTGCTCCAAGCCACACGTGAGGAAGCGCGTCCAGGTGGCGCGAGGAGGGAGGAGGGAAGCCCGGAGGTGGGGAAGGCCAGGGACGAGAAGGAGGGAGCTCAGAGTGGGATCGAGGATCTCAGACCCCTGGGGCAGGGGAGATGCAGTGTAAGCCTCAGGGATGTGGAGCGGGGAAGGCAGCGGGGAAGGCATGGAGAGAAGGCTGGCGGGGAAGGGGGTTGGGGGGGGACAGGGCTGCTCACCCAGGGTTTTGACAGCGATCTGCCTGGTGAGGGGCGGCGGCAGGTTGATGCACACCAAGTCCACGTCCTGGTGCAGAAGCACCTCGTCAATGCGGCTAGTGTAGAAGGGGACGCTCATCTCCTTGGCCAGCTCCTCCGCTTCTTCCTGCGTGCGGCCCCACAGCGCCTTCACCGCGAAGCCCTCGTCTTTCAGCAGTGGGATGATGACACGGGCCGTGAGGCTGGTGCCGAACACGCCCACCCCGGGAAGCATGGCTGCTCAGGTCCGCCTGGCTCTGCTTCTGCCTGGATCGCCAGTCGAACACGCGCACACACACCCCTCCAGCCGGTCCTGCACCCGGCCCCCGCAGCCTGCCTCGCCGCGGTGCGCCAGCCGCCGTGCAGCCGGCCAAGCGCCCGGGTGCCGAGAGCGCACCGCGCTGCAGGCGGAGCAAGCCTGGGCCGCCTCAGTACGGCGACTGCTGCAGTGTCCGCCACGCGGGGCTCCTGTCCTTCCCCGAGGCGGCGGCAACGACCCCCCTGGGGCGCCCCAGGCCCCGAAGCCCCGCGGAGCCCCGGCTCAGGCTGCGCTCCCGCCGCAGCGCCGGCCGGCTGCGTGCGCCCCGCCAAGGCCGCTCCATGGCCGGCTCATCCCCGCGGCCGCAGCCCGGGACCGGCTCTCTCCCGCGTCGTTCCCGCAGCCGGCGAGTCGCACAGACAAACCTCTACACCCCGCCAGAGCAGGGACCCTGCGGAGTCCCCGTTCCTCCCCGCCCTCCGCTCCGAATGAAATGATCCCGCGGCCAGCAGGAGGCCGGCTAAGGATGCGGCTCGGAGCGCGCCCGACGCGGATCCCGAGCGGCAGCGCGGCAGCGGCGGCCACCACCCGGCGCCAGCCTCCTCATTCTGCTGCCATGTTCGCTCGCAGCGCGGCTCGGGCGGCCTCGGCCCCAGGCGGGCTCCGGCTCCGGGCTCCCGCGGGGACGAGGGCGGAGTTGGCGAGTTTGGCTGTCAGCGGCCGGTTTTCCTGCACCGCCCTCACAGCAGCGCCGCGCGCCATTGGCCGCCGCGCGCCGCCCCCGCCCCCGCCGCCGCCGGCTCCGGGTGCGCGCTGCGCCCGGGCCCGGGAGCCCGGCGACTCCTCCCCGGCCCCGCCTCGCTCGCCTCCTGCCCCTCCGCTTCTTCCCTTTCTTCGCCCTCGCCCTCTCCTTCTCCTCCTCGCTTCGCTCCAAACCCCGCCCCCAGCAAGCAAATAAATCTATCCAGGCTGGGCGCGCCCTAGTAGGTTCGTCGCCTGTCCCTCGGGAAGAGAACAGCAGGCGCCCGGGCCCAGAGGAGGCCAGAGGGACCTGGCGAGGTGTGAGTAACGGGCAATTACAACCCCCGCTCCGGGAGCGTTCCTTACATGATGAGCACCGTACTAACACCTTTCCAGGCATTCTCCCTTGTAGTCCTCGCACCAACCCTAAGGTTATTGAAAACCCATTTTACCGGTGATGTAAATGAGCCTCAGGGAGGCTAAGGGACTTGTGCAAGGTGACATTAAGCAACAAGCCTGGGATTGGAATCCAGGCTTCAGAGTCTGGGTGCTGGGCCACAGAGTAGTTCTGTCTCCTAAGCTAGCTAGCTCCAATCGTGCGCCACCCCTTCAGCCGCGCACGCAGGGTTCAGCCGCCGTCCTCCGAGACACTATAGTCTCGGCAGGCTCTGCTCCCCCGCCCCTCGGCCCGCGCCCGCGTGGACATCGTTGCGTGGAAGGCAGTGGCCAGGCAGGGGTCTCCAAAGCGACTGTAGCACGTGCGTCTCGTGTCTGGCTTTCGAGACGGATATGTCTCCCTGGCCAGATGCCACGCCCGCCTCTTGCTTCAGCTCCTGTCGCCGCCGCTTCCCGAAGCCTTCACTCCTTCCAGCCTGCTCCCTCCTCTACCCCCATGCTCCCCTCCCAGGTCCTCGCGGAGGAGCGGCAGCGAGGAAGGGGGAGGCCCAAGCCGTCCTCGCGCCTTTGGAGCCGTGGGGACTCTGCATCTGTCTGGTTTCCTGCCATATCCTTGGCACCTATCACACCGTCTGCCTTGTATGCAGTAGGCGCTCAGTAAACATTCGCTGAATAAACGAATGGCTATTCATTGAATGCCCGCTTTGCCCCCAATTGGTGACGGAAGGAGGGACCCAAAGTTGAAAAGCATAGAATCTGTCTTCTAGCTCAAGGTCTCTGGAAAGGTCAGGGGTCAGGTCACGTTTATCTCTCCAGCACTCAACTCAGTGTGACACATGGTCTCTTTCAACCCATGAATGGAAAATGTGATACTTGCAAGCGTTTAAAACAACTTGTAACAACTGGCAGTGAGGCGGGGCACGTGGAGAGAACAGGATACCGACAACCTTGTGTGGCAATGCTGGGAGGAGGCTGACCTCAGGGCATTAGAAGAAAGGCACAAAGGACACTGAGTGCTTGGGTGGTGGCTAGCAGTGGCCTGGGGAGGCCCGGGAGACAAAAGGGGGTGTCGCCCTGTCAATACTGACAGGCTTCTTTTGAGTAGAGGTTTTGTAAGAACCCAGGCAGGAACGCCCACAGGGGCAATGGTGTCAGACAGGAGGCGGTTCATGCTACACAAGAGGCTGGTCACATGTCACATGGAGCTGAGGTTGTGCAGTTTGGCATAGTGGTCAGGAGCAGAGACAGAGACCCCAGGGTTGACTCCTGGCTCTGCCATTTACTAGCTGTGGGACCTTGAGCAAATTACTTCACTTCTCTGTGGCACAGTTTCATCTGTAAAATGGGGTGATGATAACGGTATATACCACAAGGGGTACATGTGTAAATATTTACAAAGTCCTGAGAACAATGCCTGGTACATGAGCTGTATATAAATGTTAAATAAATACGGACACAGTGAGTCTATTACCAACATCATTTCTTGGTGTGAGAGACCACTGGACAAGTGTAGCAATATCTAGCTAGTAAGGGAGTTTTGTTTGTGTTCTTTTAAAAGGAACTCTGCTCCTAGCTGAATGCGAATAAAACTAGACCTTTCACCTACATAACATGAATAGAAAATGATCACATTTGATTCACATTAGAAAGAAGTAAAATAAACATTACCCCCATTTCATAGAAGACAAACTAAGTCCTGGCAGCAACTCAGACTTACAGGTTTAGAACAGAATGCTTCATTTCCAATTTTACTCATAAACCATTCCTCCCTCATTGACAAAGAGCACTGCCAGCTCGCCAGGTGGCCAAGCGCCTTGGGGCCATCCAGGACTCCTCTCTTCCTCATGTGCTCCATAGCCAACTATCAGCACAACCTGCTGCTCTGCTTGCAAAATGCATCCTAAGTCTGACCACTTCTCCTTGCTGTGGTGGGGGAATCCAAGTCAGTATCATCACTATCTGGGCCATTGTCCTTACTGGTCTACCTGCTTCCGATCATGTCCCTCACAGTCTATGTTCTCCGCTCAGCAGCCAGAGTGATCCTTGAAAAGATAGATCATGTCCCACCAGGCTTGACACCTACTACTGAATTCCCATCACACTTAGAATAAACTCCAAAGGCCTCAGAATTCCTGAAAGACTCTGCTTGACCTAACCCCCAACTCCTGTCTCTCGTGCCCTGCTGCATACGACCCCCATGCACTGCGCTCCAGCACCCTGGCCTCCTTGCTGTGCACTGTACAAGCTGAGCTTGTTCTTGCCCCAGGACCTTTGCACTTGCTGTTTCCTTTACCTGACACCACTCTCCCCATCCCCACCCCACACACAAATCCACAGGGCCCAGTGCTCACTTTACTCAAGGCTCTGCTCAGACTGCCTGTCCTGGAGATCCCATCTAAAATGACACTTCTATCATGTTTCCTCCCTTTATCCAGCTTTATTTTTCTTTATAGCTCCTGTCACTGCCTCACCTTATATCATGTACCTCTTTGTTTATTATCCATTTGCCTTCACAGGCTGCAAACTCACTGAGGCCACAAGTTTGTGTGTCTCATTCTCTTCTGAATCCCCAGTGCCTAAAATTGTACCTGGCACCCACTAGACTCTCAATACACATTTGTTAAATGAATGCTGGTACATTCTTGTGACAGCCATGTATTGTTATGAATTAATATTTATAAAATTGTCACAACTGTGCCAAGTGCCCTATGCAAGAATGGTTTAGGCACTGAATATGTAAGACAGAGCCGGACAGGGCCCTCGCCCTCGGGTTGCCTATGCCCGGTAGCCTGTTGGTTGGTGACATGTATTGGCTCTGGCGGTAGAGCATGATGTGCCCACACAGAGGCATCTGCATGGGTTGATTTGAGAGCACAGGAGGCCTCTGGGAAGCTTGGAAAGACATGCGCTGACAGAGAAGTGAGCTGGACTCAGGTTTTGAAAGACTTGCTGGAGTTATCCAGAAGAAAGACAGCAGAATATTCTAGACAGAGGAAGGCTATGGACAGGCTAACTCAAGGTGGAAGGGTCTGTGCGAAAGCCAGGACATGGTGGGGAGAGTGAATAATCAGGTTGGTGCGTTAGAGTCGTCACTCAGCCTCAGCACGGAAGGTGGTTTGTGAGGGGCCCCCAGACCCGGGTGTGGCAGCTGATTGGACGTGGGAGGAAAGTGGAAAAAAGTTGGGGTGACTTCCCAGCTTGGGGCGAGTGGAGAAGCGAAGTACACATTTGTGTTCTCACTAGTCTGGCAGGTCTTACTTTATCCATCGCTGGCATGGGAGGACTGCTCTGAGCACGTGTCTCTTCCGAGCCTCTGATGACACCGGCCTTTGACACACAGCGCCTGTGCACGTGGTGCCCTCGGACCGTCTGTGGATCGTTCCTCACGTTGTTCACGTGAAACTCTCTTAAACCCTGGATCCTGAGTCCCACCCAATACGGCGTGACATTTTGACGTTTTAAAACAGTTCTGAAAATAAACCTAAAATGTTCTTTCCCCTCAATCCACGATTTAGCTGCCAACCTCTACTATTTGCATCTGGGTGAAGATTTTAGGCCCATTTGAATGTCATTTAAAATAATTGTCTTGTGATTCCAATGTTGAGAATATTTTAAACCTTCTTTTAGAAATAAAAATAGACAGGATTCACTTTTTATTCCTATTCCTGGGATGATGATAAAATGGCATTTCTTATACGAATTTAGTTTGATAAGTTAAATACTTTTTACTGTGAAAGTCATTTTTACATATTATAGACACTTCCGAAAATAAGATGAAATCAGACTTAATCCCTCCATCCTCATAGAGCCACTGTAAATAATTTGGTTTATTTGCTTCCACAATATTGGAAATACATTAATATTTTAATGAACTATAAAAGAGAAGGTTTTGCTAGATTTGTTTATTGTTCTTTTTGACACATACTAGAAACAGGCTTTGGTTATTTTTAGCTAAGTCTCCCTAAATACCCCATATCCTTATAAATCTTAATGTCTGTACAATGGAATACTTTTGCTTTTTGCAGAATTGTAACTTTGCCAACTTGAAAACCCTGGATAGCTATGACCACTGAAGAACCTAGAGCAGTTCTACTAAACAGTTCTAATATCCATAGCATTGAGATTTATTCCTGAACCTGTTTCATTAGTAGAGTTTTTAAAAGTACCCATTCATCATTATACTTTCAACTCTTCGCTTTTTTTGTTGTCAATAATACCTGCCACTTACCGAGTGCTCTCTATACGTGAGGCACTCAGCTAAGCACTTATTAATACATCTAGCTCTTTCAGGTAGGTACAATTATCCCCATTATTACAAATAAAGAAACTGATAGATAAAAAAAAAGTTAAGTAACCTGCCCAAGTTCATAAAGGCGAGCATTTGGCATCAATCACGTGATTCCAAAATCAGAGTATGTAACCACTGAGCATGCTGCCCTTGAACTTGCGTTAGATACCACAGCCCCTATTTTCCTCCGAGGGCACTTAATTCTCCTTTCCCAACAAAGGTCAACTAACTCCCTGCGGAGGTCACTAGAGCTGCCATCCAGATGGAGAAAAGCTGTGCCGTGCTTGTGCTGCTGGTTTTTGGAGACAGGGACATGGGACAGTATTGGTCATCACCATCTCTGCCCTGGATCCACTCCCCCAATAGCCTTCTAACAGGACTGACCCTCGCACTCTTGCCCCTCCCATCCATAAGTAATCAGAGAGATTTTAGAAGCATCGGTCATGAAACTGACTTGTTTAAAGCCCCGCCACTGCTTCCCTAATTGCCCTAGCCTTGCTGTCTAAACCCCTCGGCATGGCCAGGCAGCTCCCTGCTCTGTGCCGCCCACTCCTTTGTCCGATGCCACTCAGTCTCCACCTGACACCGCTTCTGCATCTGCCACACTCGCCTCCTCTTGGTTCCTCAGTCTTGCTTGGTTCTTTCCTGCCTCAGGACATTTGTACTTTCTGTTCCCTCTTCTGAGAATGCTCTTCTCTCAGCCCTTCATTCTCCTGGCTGGCTCACTCTCAGCCATTTGGGCTCAAGTCACACATCACATTGTCCCCACGGGTGGCATTCCTTCCCAAACCCCCATGGTTGCTCTTCCACACCAGCTTTTTAAGCCATTCACAGTACTTATCACAACCTTCTTTGAGTTTTCTTCCTTGGCCATCATTTGTCTCCCCTGGCTGGAACGTAAGCCCTTTGGGGCAAGGGATCTTATTGATTCATTTACTGCTGTATCCCAGAGCCTAAAACAGCACTTGGTACCTCACTGATACACAATAAATACTTGTTGAATGAGTAAATGAACCACACAGACATTAAAACATTTTCTAATGTCATGCAAGAGCATGACAAAATACTTAGAGCACAGTGTTAGGTTTAAAAGGCCAAAACAATATGGATATATATTATTACAACTAGATATTTTTTGTCTTTGTATTGTGGTAAAATATACATAACATAAAAGTTACTGTTTTAACTAATTCATTGGCATCAAGTACATTCACATTGTTATGCATACGACGATATATTTTTAAGAAGAAATAGCCTATGAAGTGGAAAGTAACACACTGTCTACATTTCTGTGTTTTCCATTTTTTTCTTTACATTCACAATGAAGAAAAAACCACTTAAATACATAAATGAACTAACAATTCTGGTCACCTGGTTAGGAATTTCTTTCATCTCCAATTCCAACTCTGAGGACATGAACTCTTCAAGGGAAAAGCCTCAATTTGTCTAGCTAGTCACTAGTCCTCTGAAATACCAAAAGTAATAGTTGACTCAACTAGGTTGTACCAAACAGGTTTCTTACCTATGTTACTCCCCAAGCCAAAAGAAGTAAGACACTCTTGTTTGAAGCCGACGTGTAGAGGTCTGGGCATCACAGAAGCTTGTGTGCAAAAAGTCTCCGGGTGCTTGGCCTCGGCATGCATACAATTGCACTGGATTAACACGGTTCAGTGTAGCATTCTGCTGCCTCAGTCGGGCTGTTAAGGTGTGTAGGGACAGATGATATAATTGCTCTATAAATAAACAGAGAGCAAGTATGCTCTTTCTGAGCAGATCAATAAGTACATAGGAAAACTCTTTAGCATCCCAAATATTAACATGCTGCTTACACACACAGATTAAGCACACCAGTAAAATAACCTTTGTAACAGTCTGGCAGAAAGTAAATACTATTTAAAATTTTAATTTGCAATTTAGAGAGGAGAATGACATGGACTCTGTAATTCAAATTAAGAGCACTATTCCACTCCCTCAGTTTCTGGGTAAAGGGTAGACTCATAAAAACAATATATGCTCCATTTTGAAGAAGTCTCACCTATCTATTGATTGAAGCAATGTACAGAATCCAAGATCAATCACTTGAAGAAGCAGCTATGCAGTGACACCATGTGTAGGCCGTGGTTTTGTAATGTCCAAAGTAGAACCACTCAAAGGGCTGGGAGGCTCAGGGCCTATTTGCAGGCAGAGGAAGCCAAGGCCAAAGTGTGGGCCGGGAGAATGATGGCAGAGAGAGCATGTCCTGCAATTCAGCACAAGGGGAGCAGAAGGAAACCAAGGCCATTCATTCATTCATTCAGCCAGAGATGATAGTAAACATATTTAACAATCGGTATGCCACGGGCACCAACCAATCAGAAGAAGCACCAATATCCCTGGAGCAGAGCCCTGGAGGTGCCTTGCTAGACCAAGCATAAACACTTTAGTTGCTGGATCATGGTCAGGTCTGGAGGACCTCGGGGAGAGGTCAGAGCAGTGGGTGGCAAAGCGGCACTCAAGGCTCAGGGTGGCAGCTGCATGTTTCAACAGGAAGCACAGTCATACCTGTTGTGTGCATACCAGCTGACCAGCAGCCCTGCATTCAACTTTGGCTCATTTGCCGCCTGCTGTGTGTGAGTCCCTGAGATGCTCACTGAGAATCCAGAGCAAAAGACCCCATCCTTAAGCTGTCCCTTAAGGAGCTCAGGGCCTTGTGCATCAAACTAACAGATGACAGCAATATAGCCTGTGAGAAGCACAATCACAGAAGTAAGAAGCTACATGGAAGTCTCTCTCTCTCTCTCTCTCTCTCTCTCTCTCACACACACACACACACCCAAAAACCACTAATTCCCTTGATTTCTCAGGATATTAAAGTTCTGCTTCTGGAATCCTTCTTCTCTTTCTGATAAGACTAGCTCCCTGAAATTCAGACTCTTTTTCCAAACAAAAAAAGTATTTATTTATTATGAAACCAATACATTATATTTAGAAACAATGATAGATAATCAGAGAGAATGTTCGCCCAACAAAGAATGCATATTCTTTATGAGCCTACCCAGGACATATATACACTTGCCCATTTGTTAGGCCACAAAGGAAATCTCAACAAATTCCATAGGAATGATGTCATTAGGTCATGTTCTTTTACCACAATGCACTGAAAATAGAAACCAACAGTAGAAATGTATTCTCCTGCCCCATAAACTTGACAATTAAAAAAATATCATTCTAAGTAATTTCTGGGTTAGAAAAGGAACCATGATGAAATGAAAAATATTTAGAAATGAAACACCATGAAAGCATGCATATAAAAACATATAAAGTACAACTAAAATTGTACCCAAGGGGAAATTTAGAGCTTAGATGCATTTTTTGGATAACCAAGGAGATTTGAAATTTAATGAAGTAAGCATTCAACTTAATGATTTACAAAGAAAAAATAATAAATAAGGAATCTAGGAAGAAACAATTTAGAAGAAAGGAGAAATAAATATAAAAGCATAAATAATAGAATCTAAAACCAAAAATATAAAAATTATCAATAAAACCAAAAGATTGTTTATTAAAAGACTAATAAAATAGGAAAATCTCTGGAAACACCGATTAGAAAAAAGAGAAAGGCAAAACGGGTGCCATGTACACTATCTGGGAGACAGGCACACTTGTAACTTTGCCTCATGCAGTACAAAAGCAATTCGTGTAAACACAACATCTGTACTCCCATAATATTCTGAAATAAAAAAGAAAAAAAATATTTGAGATGAAAAGTACTATAAGCAAATCTTTGCCTATAATTTTCAAAATTTTCATGAGAGAACTTTGTAAAAATTATAAAATAGACCCAAAAAGAAATTAAAGATCTGAATTTGCCACTAACTATTAAAGTAATTAAATGGCTAATCAAATATCTCTCCTCAAGAAAGGCAGTAGTAGGTCCAGACAACTTAGGGGCAAGTTTAACCAAACCTTCAAGAAACAGATAATCCTATAGTAGGCAAGCAGTTTTAAATAGTAGAAAAAAAAGGGAAAAGCTACCGAACTCATTTTTTGATGTTAATATAGATAGAAAAGTCTGTATTTTTATAAAAAAAAGCAACAAAAGAAAATTATACTC